>JARJCP010000091.1:0-388306 GCA_029281795.1 Mycena crocata | reverse complement strand
TGTCAATATCAAAGTTAAAAAAAAATTATAACCATTGACTGGATTTTCCAACAACTAAGCTTCCTCCTCATCCTCAGTGACTATGACCCATCCACGCCCTGACTTGACAGTGGTGGTCTTAAGTGCAGATTCCGTAAAGAAGCCAACTTTGCACCTTGCGAAGAACGAGATGAGCGGAGGCGGACAGGGTTTGATCCCTCCTTTTCAACCACTTTCCTGTATGGAGCCGATTAGTGATGCAGACAAGATGAACATAAAAGGACTTGATTCACGGATTTGCTCGGGCCCTTTTCTCCTTCTTCTTGGGACACACATCTTCAGCTGCAGCCTGATCATCCTGTTCAATATTTTTCCTGCATGAACTCAATATAAGATAGAAAAAGTAATAAAAACATATGCTCACTTGGATCTCTTCTTCTTTGGCGATTCAGACGGCGGTGGCAAAGGCGTGTTGACAACCAAAGGAGTAGATTCCACAGTGATGATTCTACTGGCTTCTTTAACAGTGTCTCTTCCAAGAATTCTGGAGAGCTAGGCTTGTTGGATTCAAAGATAAAGGGGGTTAACCAGCGAGGAAGTCTGCAAGGGCCAATTTTCCGTTGCACTATATGCAACTGGATCCTTCAAGGGAGAGGGGAAAACAAACTTTTCGATGTTGTAGAATTTAGAAGGATCAGATGTAAGTTCCTCCCATGGAATTGAATGAGTGTCGACCGGATGAGAGCCGTCCACTAAATACTAGTTATCTTTCAATTCGAAGGTGCAGTAATTATTGGCTTACTCCAGCAACGCTCGAAACATTCCTTTAAAATCTGGCGGAGATTTTCTGGCGCAATGGCATTGAAATCCATAGTTGGAAAAATCAGGGCGCCTTTATCATCCACCGTGATAGATAGCATAGAGTCCGAGTTGTCAGAATCCTCTACAAATGGATAGGGGAACCAGAGTTGAGTGTCAAGATGTTAAGCGCACGCTCTTCGTGGAAGCGAGGGATGGCAAGGTCACCCTTGCAGACTGCGACACTCGAAAAGTCTATGAGTAAAGTGTGGAAATAGTCAGGAAAAAAATGTGCACTATGAAGCAGTCCCAATGTGGACAATATGACCAATGCCACAATACTCCAGAGGTCCAATTGAGACACCCAAAGAGGACTTGACATGGTCTTGAAGAAACGTGACTCGCGCTTCGCCCCAGTGCACTTGACCGCCTTTCCGCTATTCTTTTTGCTGTACAGAAATTAGTCCAAAAAGCACACAAAAGCGCAACACCGAACTCACTTAGACTTACTACTCCATTGACTGTTGGCGGGGAAGTTGTCCGTGATAGACCACATCTCTTTTGGACCATGGAACGAAAAGGTTGGCCGGTGAGAGGATCGCTTGCCGCGGAATTCAGCCTGAGGTAGCAGCAGAGAGGAGTAAAAATCGGGTATGAGCATCGTCGGAGCGGACAGCAAATCTACAAGGCAGATGAATTGAGTAAAGGCCCGGAAATTCAATAACGGAATAGCTGCTCACTCCATTTTCGATAAAGCACAGTAATTGGATCATCCTGGACGCAGGATTTGCGTTCATCAAACGATGTCCATATATCTGCGCCAAAAAACTAGATGTCCAAGATCAATGCGTTCTGATTCGAACGCTACAGCAGGCATGTCGGTTCGAACACATCGAAAGCTCTATGTTCGGATCATCACGACCCCAAACCTTATCCAAAGCCGCAAGCTCTTCCAGTTTTAGCTATAAGCAACATGAGAGAGCGAGATGAAGGACTAAAAAAATTGCATACATGATACTTGTCAACCAATTCGGCCATTCTCAGTGGAAGAGCTGTACGCTCTTTTGCCCACACATAGAGCCAGTCAGCGTAGCGGAGCCGCTGATCAGTGGTGGGTGCTAGCACTCCGTTGTGGATGCATGGCTGAAGCAACGACCTGACGATGGGGGCTGGAAGTTAAAAATCAAAACATTGGCAGGAAAGCGGCTCACCAGATGTCACGTTCACGCCGTGCAACATAGGAATAAAAGCCCATAAGGAAGCACGCCATACGAGACGGGTTAGCGACAACTTCATACAATGTCAGAAATGATGATAGCCCTGTTCGTTGGAATTAATTTGTAAGCCCACTTACAAAGTCTTTAAGAAAAGGAACTCACCAGCCAGAAAAAAACAATACCATAATGGTGTAAACTCCAATGCCATAGAAAATGTCTTTGCAACCACGAATAATTGCATGCTCGGACGTAGCTAGGTTTGAGAAGGATAGTTTCGATCCATCCGGCGACAAGGAGAAGGAAATCTGTTGTGGAATGGTATATCTCGGGTGGGATGGAAGGAAGATCTGCAACACTGGCAGCCCACGTTGGCTAGAACAGATACACGAATAGATTCCCCAGAGCTGGTATAAAATAATAATTACATACCTGGAATACAAGATCGATCGATGGAAAAGCGATGACAAGGGATTCGAAGATGAACACAACACCAATGTTGAACTTGCGGACCTGTTCAATTGCACCGAGGCCGCAATGAAAAACATATGAAATTGAAAGAAGAGGGAAGGTGACACACATCTTTGCTAACGTTACAAACCGATGTCTCCCACTGCTCCCTAGGATAGCACTGAATGTTTGTGTGCGTAAGATACTGCAGCTGCGGAAGAAGAATAAACAGTGACGGAGCGAAATGAGAAGAGAGACAAGGAGATGAACAATAGGAAAACATACCATAAAGACCAGGGTATTGAAATGGAGTATGAGCGCCCGATAGGTGTAGGTGATCTTTGTCAGAACAAGTGAACAGAGCGGGTCAGGATTGGGATTTTCAGGTGTGACCAGCAGTGTAGGGGTGAAAACATCGGTTTGGTGGGTGCTTTGGCATCGTTTTATGGTGCAAGTAGGATCCAGGAGATAGACTAGGCCTTGTTTGGCCTCCTGAGAAGCAGCAGACTGTTTTGCCTCCGCTTTTTGTGGCATCCACTGCCATGCCCTCCAGTACAAAGAGTTGCCAGCAGCCTGCCCAGAATCAGAGCTATCCTGAGCCTGCTTCCCAGATGAGACACATTCCGAGGCTTCTGGCATAGTATGTGGTGTTGGCTGCAGTTGAAGATGAGGGTGCGCGTCAAGACAAGATTGATTAATGATTGATCAACCACGTCCCGTGATCGTGGGTGTTGCTAACATTGGTAAACATTCAACAAACCTTTTAATGGTTGGTCCCACCAGAACAGCAATTTTCAGGGGTGGGAGGGAAACACCACGCTGATTCCTGTACAGGTTCAATGTATATCCTTTTGTTTCCCCCGGCTAGCGTCTCAACACCCACATGAAAAATAAAAGGCTAAACCGAGTTAGGTAAACCAGATTAGGTGTGGGTGTTCCTACCTTCTCCTCCATCCGCTGTGCTGCGTAACGGCTAGTCTTGTCGTGGACCATTTCTGGTTCCTCTACTTGGTTCCTCGTTCGAATCTCTTTGCTGGCATTTTTTGGTGACACTCCAAACGGCGCAGTTGTTAATCAGAACGCCGTTCACTCCTGTTGTTAATCAGAACACATTAAACACGGTTCAACCACCTCCGCTTAGCATGTTAATCAGTGTTCAAACAGGTTACAGGTATGTTCAGTTCCACCTCTGTGAGCCCTGCCTGCCCAGTGTGCTCTGTTTAACAGAACAAAATTCGAACAGTGTTTACCGTCGACACGCACTGTGTTTGAGCAAAGCAGATATAGATTTATCTGCAACCGCCAATATCGCATTCTTCTACGACGAAGTGGATGCTCGCCTACTAGCTGTTCTCGCTTCGCTGCCACTCCAATGGCCGTCTATCATTCTTGGTGATGTATTTTACCCTGCTGCCTCAAAAGTGACTTCCAGCTGCTCTGCTGTTCAAGATGCTGGATTGGGGCGACATGGAGGTGGCGGTGTGCTGATTCTCTGTGCGGGTTGCTGGCTTTGCTGGCCGAATTGCTTCATTTTACTCTCTGCTAATACATCGCCACCAGTGAAGTCATTTAAGTTCCCTTCGCCTCGATTTTTTTGCTAACATCCTCGATATACTCCCAACTGCCTCCAAAGACGTAGCTGCCGAGACGGGCAATGAGTTATGT
The DNA here is from genome assembly GCA_029281795.1 of Mycena crocata. Lineage (NCBI taxonomy): Eukaryota > Fungi > Basidiomycota > Agaricomycetes > Agaricales > Mycenaceae > Mycena > Mycena crocata. Next base: position 384,200 of record JARJCP010000091.1, on the reverse strand, counting down.
CGATTAGCGCGCTACTAACGTGAAAATTGCAGAGTCCCAGTCCCAGCACATTTGTCTGTTACTGCTGGAATTCAGCATGAATTCCTTCAATTCTACGCTGAAAATACCGTTAAAAATATGCATACGCTGCCTGTACCGACATCACGCTTTTGTGCCAACTTCTGTACTTGAAATTTAGTTCCCCTTTGACCAACATGTGTAATTGCCCCACAAAGACTGTATCTTATGCTCCAAAATTTGTCGGGACGCTTTCACACATCTTTATAACATCGCGGTCTGTTTCCTGCGTCCGCTCTGCTTTCTGCCTGTCCCTGAGTATCACATCTTAGATATTCACAAAATTTCGGTGTATGTTTTAGAGCTTTTGTTCATTTTTAACACGTGAGTGTCCAATAAGAAAGTGTCTCTGAATTGCCGCCTCGACGCAATGCCCACACTGTGCAGACACCCCACCCACTGTGAAAGCCTTCGGGACCATTTTGTTAGATCGGTGGCCCCAGTTCTCTGCAAATTGGAGCCCGGATTAATTCCCGGTGGGTGGTGTGTGCAACTCTTACTGTCCCTGGTTAGTTCCGTTTATTACACCTATCTCGCGCCATTATTCCAAGGCCAAGAATATATGGATTTGTAATACCATTTGGTGGGACGAGCGCTGCACGAAAATTATCGATAAGTCCGTCGAGCGCGGTAAATGCCCGTTGGAAGGCGGCAGATTCGGTCTCTGTCTCGGTTTGTATGACACCGCTCAAGGTGGCTGCGGCAAAAACGGGCGATGGCGTTGAAACGGTGACTCTCGGGTACGCGTGAATGATCTAATAGAAAAGCTAATGCAAGCTGCTGGAAAACCAACACACAAAACACCAACTAAACCACTAACCAACCAACAACTACTCCTCTTAATGTGAGAGAACCGGGGTGTTCGGGGGTGCGGATCAAGTATTAGATCCCAGAACAGAGAATAGATCCCTCAAAATGTCTGATTCGGTCTTTTTGGTCTTATCCCGATAACGAGTTTAATCGAAAACTTGGCTTGTAGGCCGAGTAAACACAATGTTATTGCGGTAAGGGAGGGGTTTGTATAATATAACGATCTAGTGACCGGCAAAAGTGGGTTTTATAGGTTTATAGGTCGAGGTTTGAGGTGCCTCTGAAGACTACTGTTAATTCGTCTTATGAATCCCGTAACTGAGAGTTTGAGGTGCTCTCGAGACTACTGTTACTTCGTCTTATTAACCGAAAATCCAATTCACACAGTCAAGTCAATCCAATCAAGTTTATTCCACAAGAGGGTGAGGGACAAGCACTTCCTAACTTTAAAGCTGCCTCCCCTACAACCAATGGCAAAATGAGATACTGGCCGGATCAGGGCGCAGCTAACTAGCTTAAAACTACTCTACTCTGGTCCTTATATACACCTACAATACTGCTTACATGAACACAATTGGTCTACCAAAACTAAGCAATGAATAAGCAGATCTGTATCAAGCGTCCTATTGGCTGAGGCATGGGCCATTGACTCATTTCCTTCCACAAATATCAATCTCGCATGTGGAGATGCTCGGAGTCTTGATCTCTGAACGAGCTCGAATCTTCTTCGCCTGGTACACGGTCAAGTACCCTTATCGGGATAAGCCACTTATTCGAATCGTGTTGTTGCTGGCTTTCGAATGAACCTAAAGAGGGCATACCAAACTAAGGTTGATATTTCTGATATGTCACGAGGTTATCCGAGTGATCGGGTCCCACGCGGAAGAGTGACTCGGCATAATTGCCTTATGGAGTCTCGGATCCGGAATATCCGACAAGTCCGTCATTGCCTGTTCTAGACCAGCACGGTCACATGATCTGTCGCGTCGCGTCTCCAGTTGGCACTTAGGCCCACAAAAGTCAAAGTGGTGGATTTAGACCATCCTCGGTACGCCTGCATGCATATTTTATATCTCCTTGATCCTAGTCTAGCAAACAGCTCATCCGTATGAGATTTCGGGTACTGTTATGATTTTAAGTCTTATCCCGATAAGCATTTATTAGCCCCAAGTGTGGAGGTACCGCCATAATGAGTCCTGGACTTGACCCATGCTATGCAACTAGAAGCTACTCATTCGGAGCTCATGATAGCTTCTCTGAGAGTGCGTGGACGCCAATGAAACAAAGCAAAATTGCAAAATTCCATGCGTGCAGATTTACACGGCTTATCATCTCCCCTTTTCTTTACTATTGACTGTCCCCAGTCAACATTTTGTGCGAACACAATGCAGGTTTTCCTCAGAACATATCTATCTAGTCAGATCTTAGGTCAGGAACCCCTCAAGAATATTTCTAGACTGAGTTGGACCATAACCGGCTAATCGGTTAAGAATAGCCAGCCATTTTTCACTAAGTCCGCCCATCACTCGGCTATTGCGGAACCAAATGGTTCCCGGAGCTATTTTTGACAAGCGCCTACGGCGTCTAGCGCCCTGATCAGCGGGGTATTCCCGAAATAGACCCATCACCGATCCATCACCGACTAGGATTCTCATCCGAGAATTGGTCCGTGCGCATTGCCCGTCAGGACAATCGCATTCTCCTCTTCAAGAGCTCCATGACGATACCCACTTTGCAGTGGTTCGTTCCTGGTGCGTCCTGAAACCAGCCCTCAATTTTATATTGAGTTCCCAGGATAACGGCTAAGTCATCCCAGGCACTGCGGTCCATCAAATTCTTCTAAGTCGTTTTCTTCCTGCCACCACCAGCGCAGAGTCCATCCCCTGGCCGTTGGGTGGTGTCGAGCGCCGCTCGAACGGTCCCTTTCGACTTCAACACAACTCTTTGCTTCTCTTCTTTGTCCGCTACACTTGGTTTTCAACTCGTCCGCGCCGTTGAACTCAGCGCCTGGATTTTGGCCTTAGCGTCGAGTGGCGAGTGCACCCAAGCACTCAAGGTCCTTGCCACTCGGCCGCTTGCTTTCTGTCTTGTTTGTAGTGTCAACTACTTTCACTTTCGTGAGTTTCTCAGTTGATCTGGGAAACATTCGTTTCAACTAATATTGTTCTGTCTTGTATTTAGGTTTCCAACCTCGCGATCTTTACCATGCCCCCACGCAAATCCAAGGGCAAGGCCAAGGTCGTTGAGGACCCGCCTGATCTGTTTCGCAACCTTCGGAACCCCGATGTCATCGATTTCCTCGAGAGCATGCGGACTCCAAGGTCCTTTTCCGCCACCCTTCGCTCGAAGGATCCCAACGGCGTCTCCGACTTGCTTTTAAAATTCCAAAGGACCCTCCCGTATATTGTGAGCGATCCTCCCGCCTTGTCTATTCAATCTTTACTGATACACTTTGCAGCGCGAGCATCTCCGAGAACGAGCAAAGTTCCCTCACGATTTAAATGAAGTCAACTACCTCTACCCGGTCCGCAAATTCTATCTCGAGGTGTTGGACGACCAGGGCCGCGCGGATGCGAAGGGCTGTTGCCCCGACGCTCGCTTTCCTGACGAAGTACGTCCTTTCTTCCTAGTTTGTCAATTTTTATTGAACTGATCCTTTTGCAGGAGTACTTCTTTCTTGACTCAAATTGGCGAATGCCATTGAGACCTGGTTCATCGACCTCCTTCGGCTGCAGGTTCTGTCGCAGCAAGCCGACCTTCGTCTCGAAACGACGCGGGTCCGTCTTCGCTCTGAGCCACGCGCGCTCCGCTCGGGAACGTGCGCGCCTCCGTCTGCGCCTAAGCCACCCCGGCTTAAACTTAAAGGTCCAATTTGCCCACCTCGACCTCTCAAAGCTGGCGCCGTCGCGTCCGGGAAAAGATCCCTCCGTGAGCGTGCCTCCCCTGCAAAAACCCGCCTGTGAAGAATCCAGTGGCCTCGGCGGGTGATGCTTGCTCAAACAACCCATCTTTCAAGCCTGGAACTCCAAGAAGGTTCCTTCTCCGTCCCCATCGCCTTCAGTCAAAGTCTCGATCGACGGCCTCGGGTCTCCTTCACCGACACCATCGCCGTCTCCTGCCTTCCTGGTTTCGGTCTCGCCACCACCGCAGCCGACCCGCTACCATCCTCTCCTCGGAGACTCCTTACCCCACGAGATGTTCGGATGAGGCCGACGCATGTCAGCCCTTCCACATCTCGCGCATCCTCGACCATGCCCCGCCTGTGCCTCCACCGCCTCATATTTCGGTTTCGCCACCACCGCAGCGCACACCGCCGGCTCTTCAGCCAGGTTCGCCGCGTGATTCCTGCCAGCACAGTCGCGTCGGGGTTCGGTTCCCGCAACTCCCCCACCTGCAACGCCTGTGGCCTCGCGTCGCGAATCTCCTTCGCGCGCAAGTCCGCCTGCATCGCCTCCCCGTGGTTCCCCTATCCATCACACACAGAGCCCGCCGGTTTTACCACCGCTACCGAGGTCGGCAACGCCGCGTCAGCCGTCTGTCGACTCTGACGTCGTCATGGAACCACCTCCTTCCAACAAAGGGAAGGAGCGGGCTGATGTACCCAAGGCACCAGCTGTGCGCCGTCAATTCATGGGGGTGTTCATCCCACCAGAAGCTGCATTTCAACGGTTCCTCCGCGACACGATTCAAACCGTCGCCGACTTCGCTCCAAGACCAGGAACCTGTCGTAGAGGAGGAGGATTCCTCATCTGCTTCAGATGTTCGTCGAAAGCGTCGCAAAGGCGATAGGAGCGGGTCTTACCAGGACTCGCAAGGCGAGACCGAAGTAAGCCCCTGTCTAACTTTCCATTTTCTCACGGTTGACTTATTCAAATTCACAGGTGGATGAGCCCGAGCCTGCAGCATCTACTTCGAGATCCCGCCTTCGCGCCCGTAAAGTCACATACCAGCGATTCAAACCCACGTAGTGGCTCAAGGTCTGCCACAAAGCGTTCTCGAGGTCGCCCCCGCGAAAGGTTGCACCCCGATCCCAACTCGGCCCGGTTCCCCCACATGAACCCTGTTCATCGAGCCGACGTCACACATTTCCCTTCAAGGCGAACAACGCCAACCCGGGAACGCGCCTTCTTTGACCCTAACCAACGCACTGCGAACTTGGTTCACGCGGTCCTTCCTGGATCGTCGGAGGCGTAGAGCAACAAGCGGCCCTGGCGAACCTCATTATCCGGTTGCCACCTGGCACGACCTTTATACTCATCAGCCTGAAGGAAGCAATGCCCGACAGCGCCTTCCTCAGCTGAATGCTTCCGACCCTATACCACCGCTTCCTCGCGAGGCCATCGAGCGCAACCTTAATCGGTTACTACTCGATGTAAGTCATTCTTTCTTATTTTTCAGCTTATCGCGATAAGCTAAATATTCTTTCTAGCCCGGATATAGTTGTTGGCACTGTATAATTTACTGCCAGTTCTGTGAATTCCGTGGCTACGGCACTTTGTGCACCGCGTGCGAGAAATACAAGCGCCCAAAATGTGCCTTCGCTTGCTCTGCCGAAGAAACGCAGAGGGTAATCCGCGATTTCTTCCTTGGATCTCATTGGGCATGCAGCGTGCGTGTCCTATCTTTCTTCTATGAATTTTGACTAATCTGTCCCTTAGACCAACTCAAAGTCGTCCTCGATCTTCAAGCTGCTCAGGCCCGCGCGGCCCGGTCTCAAGCTATTGCCGTCGCCGATTCCGTCGAGCTCCAGCACCACTATAACGAGTTCCTGTACAACTCGTCGGACATCATCCACACATACGGTAGCGACAACTTCGAGGAACGGTTCAACACCGAAGATACCGACCCGAGCGTCCGATGGCTCATGAACCACAGCTTGACGAATACAACAAGTGCATCGACAAGTACCGCGAGCTCAAGATCCCGAGCATGTCCGTCAGTTTAACCTGACCCCGACGCTCACGAAGCCGGTCTCCCTTGGACGCAAGCACTTCTCGCCTAGTGCCTTGGATTATTCCCAAGTCCAACATCGCCTGAACGGATGACGGAGGAGGAATGGAACCAGGCCAGGGCTGAGACGAGCAGCCAGTGGGCGCATCGTACGTCTCAGTCCATTCTTTTCAATTTTTGCTTATTCTTCTGCCATATTCAGGTTCGAGCACCGCTCGTCGCACACTGAGTCCACGGGTTCCGATATCGAATGGAGCTCCCTCCAATCACGACGCATCCAAACGACGGCATCGACTTGCCAGCTGACGGTTAGCGAAGGGCGTTTTTCAGAGGAGGGTAGCACAAAAGCAGAGGATGGGTAGGCGAATGGCGCCTACGACCCCAACTCTTCTTTTATCCAAATCGTTGGACTACTCCCCTTTTCCTCAGCTCTGCACCGTACTCTGTCTTATTTCAACAGCTTTATATCACTCTAGTACATGTTCCATACCAGTGCACCATCTAGTCTAGTTTCTTGCCTGCCAATGTAAAATTTTGGATTCTCGGCGAATTGAACCGTGGACACGTGACCCATGAGAACATCAAGACTTAAGTAATCATGGTTGAAGTTTTCTTTTCGTCTTTCGTCCTTCAGTTTCTATGTGTCCCCACCAGTTTCCGTTAAGCCCTGCCAGCGTCCGAACCATTGCTCATCTGCTTCAAGATTTCTGCTCAACATGGTAGCTATTCAATTCTGCGGCGCAGCCCTATTCAAATGCTTCCGCCAGCCAAATAAAAGCCAAACACCGATCTTTTGACATCACCATGCCTATCCGCAACGACCGCGAAGATTCACGATGTACATGCTGGAGGACAGTGCCCTGTGCGTCGTTATAATCTTTTTCTCTTTCTGTTCGCTAATTGTTTTCAACATCCTCAGCAAGGTGCTCCCTGCCAAATGTCGAGAACAAGGCCGCGAGTGCCGATCTATTCCTATGGGCGGGCTTGTCATGAGTGCGAGCGTCGGCTCATCAAGACCTGCCACTACATGCAACTGGAGTCCTGGACCACTTTTAAAGAAGCAAGCGCGGAACTTATGAATGGTCGTCTTTCCGCTTTTGCTAAAAAATGCTTATCCCGATAAGCAGAAGCGCCTTTCGGTCGCAACCGTTACAGCTACGAGGTCCTCCAAGCCCATGTACCGCGTTTATACGAACAACTCAAGCGTTATCACCACAACCGCGTCCATCGCCAGTACAAGGAGAGCTGCGCTGACATCTCCGACCTCGACGACCTCTTCAATCTTATCGAATTGTGGGAGAACGACGGCTACAGCATCGAGGCTGTTCCATTATTGGTCGTCGCATCGCGAGCTCGTGCCGTCTGGAGTTACCATCGAATACCGGGACTAGTATACTTGCGCGTTTGCGATCTATCATTTTGTATTTCCGGACTATTTTGCAATTCAATTGCCCAGACGATTCTGGTTTCCGAATTATTCACATATGCGACCCCTCTAAGTCTTTCTGAGAGTTAAGAACTGGCAGCGGAGCACTCATGCTTCGCCATATTCCAGTCATGTCGCGCATTCTCATGTCCAATCCGAACTACCATCCCTTGCACCAGATGTTGACGGCTCGTCGTGTGAGTGTCTCTTTCTGCCCAGGGTTCTTTTCTAATTAATTATTATAGCCTCCGTATGGCTGCAACAATTGTAACGAACGGCCACCCTTGCACCTTCGAATGCTGGTCCACCAAGTGCAAAGAGTGCGAGATCGCCCTTCGTGCCGACTGCTCGCTCACCAATTTCGATGAATGGAAGAGCTTTATCGAGCAGGACGACCTGGAGACCAGAGTCTACCTCAGTGCGTCGCAAAATTCCTTTCATTCCGATTTTATTGCTTATCGCGATAAGCAGGTGTGAACACCGACTACGCCGCTGAAGCCCATCTCGAGCGCTACAAGGCTCTCTACCCCTTGGTGGAGAACTTCTTCAAAGCTAGCGCCTTGGTTGGCGACTACAAGGCCGAGGCCGCCTGGCGCAACATTGCCTCAGAGATGAACGCCCATTCGCTTTGCCTTGTCCTAGGCCAAGGCGGCGTGGACTCTTTATCTCCTAAGATGATCCAGGTCGCTCAGGAGCGCATCAAGGCCCATCGTTCCGCTTGTACCCCTTGCGACTTCGTCTGCGAGCGCGAGTTCCTTCCTCACCTGGCCACTGCGAAGGAAATCTTTGATTACAACGCTGCTAGGCGCTCTTCCCATAGTTCTGAGTAGAGTACTTTCGCGTACAACTGTCCCCAAATGTCCTCACAATGTCAATCTGTCTTGGCGTTTGATTCTGAGCCATCTGTAACTTAGAAACAATGAATGACCGGTTTCTTGATTTTAGGGCTTATCGGGATAAGCCATAAATCCTGAATTTCAATGTTTTCGATCGAAATGGCAACCCATGTGTAAACCCCCTGTCCCAATGAGGAAATATCCATCAAATCATCGATTTCTGATGCGATTGATCTCAACGAACTGAGTCCCGATCCGTGTTTTAACTTTTACCCGTTTTATCCAAGTGGCAGATGACTTCTTCAATACAATTCTGATAGCTCAGGTATGATTTCCACATGTCCCCAGAGCGACAGAATGCGCGAATTTAGCCACTCGCTACCACTATCTCCCCATTTTTCAAAATATAACTGCCCTCAGTTATGGGATAAAAGGTGCATGATTTCACGGTTCTCTCTTCGTGCCCTCACTGTTCCAGTTTCACACCTCCCTTTTTCATTCTAATCCCAAGGCGTTCATCATGTCCATTAAAGAGCCTAAAGGCCGTCCCGACGAAATTCCTGAGGCCCTGTGGAACTCAGTCATCGACATCCTGGACGACGTTGAAGGCGCCTCTTACGACAACCGCGAGAAAGGTCTGGCTATCATTTCCCGCAAGGCAGAGGGCTTGGTGCGTCGTTATACGATTTTATTCCTTATCCCGATAAGCTAATAAATCCGTAGTTGCCCGCCCATGAGTACAAGGAGACCTTGCTCATCACCACCGCTTCCGTACTGGCTGCTTCGCTGTCAGGAAGAAGTACGCTGAGCTTTGGGGCGACCGCCCAGGCGAGTGGCTCCCAGCATCCACAAGCTCCAGGGCAATCTCCATGAGATGTCCCTCATCCGCGCCGCTCACGCCCTGGTCAAGGGCAAGGCTACTGGCCAGGCCCTCGACAACCATCGCGCGGAGCTCGAGGCTGCCGCGCTTCCACTTCGACCATCGTGGATTCTGGCGCCAACGCTGTCGTGCGCAAGCCCAAGAAAACTGTCAAGGTGCCGTCTTTTCACTCATGTCTTTCAGATTTATTTTGACTTTGCTCAGTCCAAGGGCAAGAAGAACAAGTCGCCTCCGACCGTCCCCACTGATCCTGAATCCGAAGGAGAGGGTCCAGGTGAAGATGATCCCATGGATGGCGTCGAATCTAACCCGGTATGCAGGCCTGTCCGAAGTCCGCCAGATCCTTGCTGATCTTGTCATTGGTTTGGTGCAGGTCAAAGCCGCCTCTGCCATCGAGATCGATGATGACGAGGTCGAGCTTGTCGCTGAGTCCCTCCAGCAGCCGTCCACGTACACTTTGGTGGGTTTTTCATATTTTTCTTCTTATCGGGATAAGCATTTTAATACTTTCTCCCGTTAGAAGCCCGCCGCTCCCATCGTGAACACTCGTGCGACCACGGTACGCATCCCCTACATTTTTAACAAGTGGACCGACACCAATTCGCCGAGTTATATCAAGGCGATGAACACCTTGCTCAAGACAAACCCTGCAGAGGCTGCTCAGGTCGCTTCAATGAACGCTCCTCCGGCCAAGAAGCGTCGTCTAGGTAGTACCCGTCATGCTTTTGACGGCACTAATGCTGACCTTACTGGTGAGTACGTTTCTCTGCCTTTGGCGTTGATTTTACACTCATCCGGAATCCTAGCTCCAGAGACTCGCTCGATCCACGATGTGATTGCCGCTGCGGGAGCAGCGATTGCACCTGGACCTGGGCAGCGGCTCGATGATGATACGGTCCTCCGTATGGAGAAGAACGTCCGGATCAACATGGACGTCGCAGGACACAATGTCAGCTACGAGTTGCGCCTTTTTGAGCACCTCAAGTTGGAACATGTTTGCCTCCACGAAATCCTTGCTGAGCGCAAGCTTAGCCCTCTTTCTGACTCTTTCAACCACAATAAGTGAGTTATTTGACCATCCTCTGAATTGAGCTATTTACCATGAAACATGGCTCCGTTTAATTCACAGCACAAGTAAGAACCACCAGCCGTTCTCCGCACAACCACCATAGGACCCAAATATCGAGGAGACATTTTTGTGTTCAACGATTTCTCCACCCTTGTGTGCGAATAAGAACCAAACTACCAGGCTTGAAGTCATAATCCTTGATAGTGTACTTGTGTTTCTGTTCATATTTCTGACCGCAGCCAATTTTTCCTGACTAACCCTCTGGCGCATTTCATCTATATGCTGCTGATGTTTGCTAATGCCCTTGCACGCAACCTATCAGACAGGTGTCGAAATAATGTTGCCAGGATATTCAACAAGCCAAGTCGCTTCTTCAATATCCAATGGTATAGTCGGATGTGCGCCACACATGGCGAAATACGGGGAACAACCAAGCCGCGGCGAATCGTAATGCGATCTGCCCATATGTACTTGGTGGAAGAACCAATACCATTTTCTGGTATCTCCTCCTGTTGCCTTGTATAAGGACTGGCCGCATATCCCAATGACCAGTCTCAACAGGACCGTTCGCTTGAGAATTATAAGCAGAGATCCTTATCCCTGTAATTCCATACTTGAATGTAACCATTCTAAAGCAGCATAAATTGCGGCGCATTGTCTGTCACAATCTCTTTTGGGCACCCCCAGCGACAAATAATGTCTTCCAACAAGAAACTTGCCTAAGGTTTCCCGTTGTCAGCCCGAAGAGGTCTTCCTTCTAACCATCGCGTTAGCGAATCGCGAGCTGCAACTACCAGTTTATGACCATTCGAAGGAACACCCATAATCATACATCAGTGTGATCTTTGAAACACACTCGGGTCATCGTAGGAACAGGCGGTATCCGAAGGAGCATTTTCTGGCGAACTTGGCATAAGTGGCAACTCGCCACATACCAGTCCACATCTCTGGACATTTCCGGCCACCAGAAGCGAAGCTCAATCATGCTCTTAGTCGCAAAGGCTCCTTTGTGACCCAAGCTATCATGAGATGCTCTCATCATGTACATCCTATTCTTTTTCGAGACTACCAGCTTATGAGCACCTCCCTCATCCCGACGATAGAGGCACCGTTCTCCTTATTAAGGAAGAAATGGCGTGAATATCTCAAAAGCTTTTCTTGGTCTTTCCTGGCTGTAACCTCAGGATAACCTATCGGGTTAGCGAACCAGTCGATCATTACGTCAAGTCTGTCATCTAGCTCTTTTGCCAAATTTGAGCGTATTTCCTCTGGATAAGGCTCAATAGGTTCGGGATCTAGTTTGTACCGTTCATCAGGAAGCAAAGGCTCCTCCCGGGCGTTTCTGCTCATCAGAAATTGAGGGACCACCAGACCTTCCTTTCGTAGATCTGTTCAATAGATTCCCTGACTTTTGCTTCAGAATATGCTTGCAGTCGCAACACTCTTTAACAAAGCTACTCTCGTCCAAGGCAAAGTCAATTGCTTGTTCCTGCAGATAACCTCCCCGGAGGTCTATTTCGTCCTTGAATTCATCATATTCTAAGGCTGTCTTCCCTCTCTGTCCCAGTCAGGATGGTCTTCAGGTGGAGGTTTTCATCATAAACCATCTTCTGGGTTGGTATAACCTCATATCCTTCAACCGGTCTCCTCCTGGACAAGCCATCTACTGAAAGGTTTTTCCAGCGACATGCTTCAGAGTAAAGTGGTACATCAGAATCTTTTCTATCCACCGATTTATAGTTGCATTTGGCCCCATACCAGGATTGTTTTAACATCCCTTTGATTAGAGAGCGTCAGTCTCACAACTAGGCGCCTGCATCCTATTAACTAGTATTGTAATCGCTCCAAGCCCTCATTAAAACCGTAGAGTTCCCTCTTAGGTTGTGAGAACCTTGACTCTCTTTCGTTAAAATGGATTGCAATGAACTTCGCGAATATTTCTTCGATGGGTCCAGTGGATCACACTGCCAGACTTCAACTCCTGCCTCCCCTATAGGAAGAGTCAACAGACATAACTGTGTCCGAATCCCATTCATAATTCAAGGGTCTAATACACCGACGAAGAGCAACTTCAGCTTGATTGAATCCATAGCTTTCTGTTGTTCTTCACCCATGCGAACTCACATTCTTCTTGCGTAATCGATTCAAAGGTTCCGACATTTCACCAAAGTTTCGAATACACATTCTGACTTGAGTTACCACACCATGAACTGTCTGATTTCAGAGACATCCTGGCAGGCTGGCCACCTTGTAATGACTCCGACAACGTCCTCAGATGGTCTCCTTCCCTCGAACGAACACATATGTCCGACCACAGGAAATTCGTCCAAGCAAAGTAGTGCTTTAGTCCTGAGAATGTACCATGTACATATTTTACTCTCTGAACTATTCTATTCAAGTTCTGGAAATGCTCCCACACGAAACGCCGAATCCCTGAGTTTTCAGGAATAGTCTCGTAATTTTCCATCCTTATCCTGATAACGACTTCCAGGTCCTCGGACTGGTACATCGTCAATATAAGGAATGGTAACATGCGGGATCTCGTCTTTCAAGATAAAAGTCACATCGTCGTGAAATATAGGAACCGATTGGTCCACCTTGCGGTAATTTCACTAAACGCAGAGCCCCGAAAGGAGTCTGGAAAGTTGTATAGTCCCTGCTGGATTCTGCAATATCCCTGTGGTCCATATCCTGAGTACAAGTCCAACACTGCACCGCAAGCTCTCCCAGCAAAATGGTTGGCCAACTCTTCAGTGCTGGAGGTACTCCAGAATGTCCTATAGTAACCGCATTCAAGGGCTCCAAGGAATGTACCAATCTAATGCTTTTGCCATCTTTCTTTACAACACCAAAGAACTTAGTGCGATACGAGCTGTTCGAAGGCTCATATACACCAGCGTCCATTTTGGCTTTTATGATCTTACAGACCATTTCAAGTTGGCCACGCGGAATAGGGATACTTCGCTCGACCCAAACCTTGTGTTCAATCACAGGAAAATCCACAGGCGGAAGAAGTCATGTCTAAAACTTCCTCTCTCAGAGTCATCCCAGGCGAAGGCTTCATTCTGGACCATCATAAAATGGTGCATCAGTTTCCGCTCTTCCAACCAAGGAAATCTCCCTTATGAATTTTTATCAATTATCTCCTTCCTATCGGCGGTATACCTGCCCGTAGGTGCGTAGTCCTCCCGGGGTCGGAGAAAGTCCCGGCATGTCTGCTAGAGGGTCACCAACAATCTTTCGTTTGAGGTGATACTTCGTAGGCAGCTCTGTTAAAACAGGTCTCACTTTCTGAGCCACTGGTTTGTACTTCTTAGTAGCGTAAACCTGTCTAACATTTTTCTGGCTCTGTCGTTGCTTATCCCGATAAGAACCTGGCTTCGTTTTTGGTCTGACCGGGTGAATACCCTGGCAGCAGACGCATTCAACATCACCAGAGGTGTCATGTTTTGACTTTTCCTTCTTATCCTCGTAAGTTTTTGACTTATCTCGAAGATGGTCAGGAACTCTTTCATCCCAAGTGAATACCTGGTATTCTTTCGAGCGCCTTTCTTTTCTGGTAGGCATCCTGAACTCATTGAAGAGCACCTGAGCCTGTTTTTCATTCTTGAATGCAACAGATTCGTCAGAAGCGGAAATATAAGCTTCTCTGATTTCATCCGCTGTAAAATTTACTCCATTCCTTGGTTCTAAAGTCCCTTGGATCTCTAGTTCGCCCTCTGCGTTTTTACCGAATTTTAGAGCTAATTCTCCTTGTTGGAATTGGTCCATCAGTTCATTGAATTCCTCTGAAAATCCTGGTCCTCTTCTTCATTCGGTTCAGCATCCGAAAGTTCGTCCTCAGATTCTGGGTCAGATTCTTCATCTGACCTTTATCATCTTCATCACGAACCTCTTCAACCGTAGCTTTTCTCGACTTTGCGAAATCAGCCTGCTTCACACCGTTGAAGGTTTAGCCTTTTCTTCCGAATCAGCCGGTGCTTTCTGAGCAGTTGTGAAAGTCCCCCTAGCGCGAGTAGGAAGTACCACCCGCTTCGAAGTATTAGGATCCTTCAGCGTAACCGTCTGAGTTCCATTGGCACTATTCTTAATCTGGCTTTCTGTTAAGATATCGAAAGGCCTGCCCAGCAGAACCTTATAAGCAGGTTGATCAATAATGTGGGCTTGTAGGTAAATCGTAATGTCCCCACAAGTAAATGGTACATTTCTGGCTAAACCCGCAGATTTCTTTAATTGACCATTCGCACTTTGCATATAGATCTGGATATCCGGGTCCCAAGTTAAATGTAACTCTTCAGCGACTGAAAGAGCCATTGAAACAATTTGAGAACCGCTATCAATCACAGCTTCAATTTCGTGCATTGCATTTATCCTAGGGAAAATACACCTCAACGAAGCGGATTCATTAGCGACGAAGACTTGTTTTGGAGCTTCATCAGGCTTCAAATCTGCTAAGTATTGCATATATGGGTCTGACGCCATAATGCCACCAATATTAACCTTCGGATCATTCATTTTATCCTCCTCTGTAGCTATGTAGAATGAAGTAACCAAAGGGCACTCCATAATATCCAAAGCGTCCATTTCCAGAGTTGGTTCCACAACGTCGCACTCCATGTACGGAAAAACACCTTGTTGCAATAATGCGTGAGATGCTAGTCTCTTCGGAGGCGGCTGTCGAGTTCGAGTGATAGCCTTTCTCAAGACTCTAGCCAATTCAGGCGAGGCTTGAACCAGTCTACCAAGTTCAATTTCGACCTTAGTCCCTAGAACCGAATCTAGGACATAGTCGCTGTTCCCAGCATGGTCTGACGGGGCCCTTAAACTATAAGCTTTCTCTTTGTTGTTCACAGAAATATTTTCCTTGTGGCGCACGGGTATATTGTCCTTGAATTTTTCAATCCTAGGAGCGGCTTTATGCTCAACATCGGGAACCGCTTTGAAGGGTAACTCGACAGGTTCGTCCTCAGAATGAGGATCATCCCTCGCAATCACTTGTTTGCGAGGTCTTTTGGTCATTACAACCTCTACTTGAGATCGACCTTTTGTGTCAGGCAAACTGTTTCCAGCTGTAGCCTTTGTTCGCCAACTTGTACTCGTTTCAGCTTCACTTCGGTCCTCCGGCGGCGCTGCTGTTTTACGGTGTCTACCGTCTTTGGCCGCCTTCCTCGAACCTAATTGAAACCCTGTTCACCAGAGGAAGTGCCTTTCGGGCCATTCCTGGTCATAGCAAATTGGTCTTGCGTTGTCGGCAGACTTCCGTCAGCCGAACCTCTAATTGCATTGATCAATGCGAGCATCTGGGTCATGTCCATTCCAGCTGGTTGAGCAGCTGGCTGTCCTTGAACCGCCTGTTGAAAAGACTGCTGGGGTTGAACCATCCCAGTAGGATAACTAGGGCTCATTCCGACAGCGAAGTTAGGCACAGAAATCCCTTGTTGGAAATTCCTCATGCTAGGAGTATGTGTACGAACTCCTCCATAACTGCTAGGAACTACCTGCGATTGCTGGTATGAAGCCACCGAGTTCTGAGTCTCCATCATAAGTTGCTCCTTGATACAACCTTGTACTTGCAAGGTACGAATCTCATCATCCCTACTATCATAAACGGCGCTTAACTCGTCCATGATTTCGTATTGAAGCTGAGCTACATATGCATTGGACGGCGTGTACGGCTGCATTTGTCTAGGCGGCACACCCGGGACCGATTTATTTGCATAGTAGTCATTGACTCGCTGCTTTTTGCTTTTAGAATCAGGCCACTTTGGAATCGAGGTTCCATCTCCAAGCTTCATCTGATTATTGACTATCAACAATCGCCCCATGTCAATATGCTCTCTCTTGTAAGGGCAATCCTTGATCATGTGGTCAGTATGGAAACAATAGAAACAATTCCGTTGTTCCTCCCCAGGTTTCCATCCTCCACCAGAATACCCAGGACGAAAGGAAGGCCTTTCACCCATGTCTCTGTGGTTATGGCTTTGTTGACCCTGAGGATTATAACTACGACTGGCGTCAGGAGCGGTTTTCTGTCCTTCAAAGCCTTGGCTCATGATTTGCCTCATAGCTGCCAAATTCTCATTCACTTCTTGGAAGCTAAAGTTGATTTTCTTCTCAGAAACCGCATGGCTATCTTTTATTTGGGCTACATCCCCAACTAAACTATCCAATGCAACTTTCTGTTCAGAAACCTCCTTCTTGAGAACAAGAAATTCTGGCGTTATCGACGGGCTCACAAACGTGGGTGCAATACTGCTAGTATTCACCTCAGTAACAAGGTTAACTCCAGCAAGTCCACTCTTTACATTGACTTCGGTGAGCTTAGCCACCATATCAATTAAAGCTGACAATAGAATGGTCTCTTCTGGGCGGGCCATTGGTACCACGGCACCTGGCTGCACTGGTTTGGGTGCAACGGCAGGCAACGGTCCAACTCCTGGAGCGCCAACAGACTTCCAATAAAGAGTTTGCATAATCATCATGTTGATTTCGTAGGCAAAAATGCTTTCGAAACATGCCACATATTTTTCCACCAAGGAATTGTTGGTCATTAGAACCGGGGGTTTACTCAACTTATCAGCCTCATTCTTGAATGAAAGGCTGAACCGTTTTATCAATCCCTGTTCAGTTTTCCGCATTGGCGTAAAATCGGCACAGATTTTATTCAACCTCTCCAAAGATCCCATAGTGAATGACTTGATTTCCGGAAATAATTCCTCAATCTCAGTAACCCACTCATCGAAAGTCCCAGAAGGATAGGTACCAAGACTCTGCCACTCTTGCCCAGTTGTGGTTGAACAATAGCGAAGAATCATGTCCTTCTTCTCTTCATCAGTTGTGAGTTTTGCCTCATCGATAATTATCCTGCAATTGCGCAAGAACTTTATCAAGCTATCGGCGGTCTTTCCGTCAAAGTGGGGACTTGCTCTCGAGTCCCAAGGACGAGGCAAAGTTCGCGAAGTGCTCCCCCCAGCAGCAGTGTTTGGTGCAGCAGTAGTAGACATTGTAGGTGTACTAGTAGCGGCGGTTTGGATATTTAAATTGTTATCCCGATAAGCGACTAAATCAACAGGTGCAGCGATTGGGCTGGTTGGGACTGAAGGTTCGGTCAAGGGTGAAGAAAGCTGATGATCTGCTTCTTCTAATACTACTCGTCGAGTAGATAACGCGGTCAGAAGTTCTTTATGGGCAGACTGTCTGTTCGCGGTTTGTGCGGCGGCTTCTGCTCTACCACGTTCAGCTGGTGTCGCTGATTTTTTAGGTCTAGTCACGGGAGGTAAGCCGGATGAGAATCCTGCGTTACGGGACGTAGAGGTTGTCTGAGGTTTAGCTCGAGACGAAGTGGAAATGGAACTAGTTCCTTCTCCGGATAAGGTCTCTGGGTCGAGATCTTGAAGGGTGGGCTGTCCTTCAACGTTTTCCAGGGTAGGTCAACGGTGATGAACACTCAAATCCTTGTTACGGGATAAGAGTCTTCGCAAAGGTTTTGGTATTGACTACCTCGACACAAAGCTTTCAACAAACAATGGACTTGACAAATTCCAACAGATTCAGACAATTTAGAGTTCAAAATTGAAACTCTGATCTGTACCCCTCGCGGTGGGCTCCAGATGAAACGGTGACTCTCGGGTACGCGTGAATGATCTAATAGAAAAGCTAATGCAAGCTGCTGGAAAACCAACACACAAAACACCAACTAAACCACTAACCAACCAACAACTACTCCTCTTAATGTGAGAGAACCGGGGTGTTCGGGGGTGCGGATCAAGTATTAGATCCCAGAACAGAGAATAGATCCCTCAAAATGTCTGATTCGGTCTTTTTGGTCTTATCCCGATAACGAGTTTAATCGAAAACTTGGCTTGTAGGCCGAGTAAACACAATGTTATTGCGGTAAGGGACGGGTTTGTATAATATAACGATCTAGTGACCGGCAAAAGTGGGTTTTATAGGTTTATAGGTCGAGGTTTGAGGTGCCTCTGAAGACTACTGTTAATTCGTCTTATGAATCCCGTAACTGAGAGTTTGAGGTGCTCTCGAGACTACTGTTACTTCGTCTTATTAACCGAAAAATCCAATTCACACAGTCAAGTCAATCCAATCAAGTTTATTCCACAAGAGGGTGAGGGACAAGCACTTCCTAACTTTAAAGCTGCCTCCCCTACAACCAATGGCAAAATGAGATACTGGCCGGATCAGGGCGCAGCTAACTAGCTTAAAACTACTCTACTCTGGTCCTTATATACACCTACAATACTGCTTACATGAACGCTATTGGTCTACCAAAACTAAGCAATGAATAAGCAGATCTGTATCAAGCGCCCTATTGGCTGAGGCATGGGCCATTGACTCATTCCCTTCCACAAATATCATTCTCGCATGTGGAGATGCTCGGAGTCTTGATCTCTGAACGAGCTCGAATCTTCTTCGCCTGGTACACGGTCAAGTACCCTTATCGGGATAAGCCACTTATTCGAATCGTGTTGTTGCTGGCTTTCGAATGAACCTAAAGAGGGCATACCAAACTAAGGTTGATATTTCTGATATGTCACGAGGTTATCCGAGTGATCGGGTCCCACGCGGAAGAGTGACTCGGCATAATTGCCTTATGGAGTCTCGGATCCGGAATATCCGACAAGTCCGTCATTGCCTGTTCTAGACCAGCACGGTCACATGATCTGTCGCGTCGCGTCTCCAGTTGGCACTTAGGCCCACAAAAGTCAAAGTGGTGGATTTAGACCATCCTCGGTACGCCTGCATGCGTATTTTATATCTCCTTGATCCTAGTCTAGCAAACAGCTCATCCGTATGAGATTTCGGGTACTGTTATGATTTTAAGTCTTATCCCGATAAGCATTATATTAGCCCCAAGTGTGGAGGTACCGCCATAATGAGTCCTGGACTTGACCCATGCTATGCAACTAGAAGCTACTCATTTGGAGCTCATGATAGCTTCTCTGAGAGTGCGTGGACGCCAATGAAACAAAGCAAAATTGCAAAATTCCATGCGTGCAGATTTACACGGCTTATCACCGGGGCGAAGGTATCGAAATAATCGATTCCGGGAACCTGTGAATAGCCTTTCGCCACAAGTCTCGCTTTATAGCGGACAATATTCCCTTGCTGATCTGTCTTTAGGTCAAATACCCATCGACATCCAACAGCCTTCCTGTCGGCGGGACAATCCTCGAGATTCCATGTTCCCATGGTACTCAGGTTGTTGAGCTCGGCATTTATTGCCTCTTCCCACCGGGGCCATTCAGGTGATAATTTTGCCTCTTGAATGCTCTTGGGGATGTCGGGCTTGCCTGGATCAATTTCTCCGAGAGTTGCCTTGTACGCGAAATTCGCGGTTGGGTTGTCGTCTTCTGCGACGGGTTCGGCTTCTGCGCCGCGAGTCGGACGATGAGCTTGGGCTCTGCGACTGTCGGGATTTCCGAGCCTAAGATAATTCTGGTCTTGGACGGTGCGTGTTAATCTGCGGAGTGGGATTGGATTTAGCTGATTTGGTTTCGGATTATGCTCCGTGGCCAGACGTGGTGTTGACGGGGTGGATGATGGTGGCTGGGGCTCCGGCGTGCTCTCGCGCTTGGGCGGCGCAGTCGGCGGTGGCGTGGATGGTAATGGTGGAAGTGCTGATGGCGGCGGAGGTACGTTCGTCGTCACTGGCTGGTTTGCTGGTTTCGCTGATGTGCCATTCGCAGTTCCGTCGTTCTTCTCCCCCTCGGATGGTACATCCGCTACAATTTCGGAGAACTTGATGGAGGGATCGGTGAACTGGAAGTTGCGGGAGATTTTGACGCGATGAGTGTTTCTGTCGTAGTACCGGACCGCGTTCGGTCCATCCAAATGGCCACAAAATATATGTTGAATTGCCCTGTTATCAAGTTTTGATAGTTTATTAACGTCTTCGCGAAAAATCCAAACGGGTGCTCCAAACTCCTGAAAGTGAGAAACAGTTGGCTTCTCCTTCGTAAATGCCTCGTGCGGTGTCATACCATTGGGCAACGCTTTCGTCGGGGCCCGGTTCCGGATGTACGCAGCGTGAGTGATAGCAAACTCCCACAAGCTTTTGGGTAAGTCTCTCTGTGCTATCATCGCTCGTGCTAGCTCAACAAGCGTCCGGTTTAGTCTCTCAGAAACGCCGTTCTGGGACTGTGAGTAAGGTGCCGTCAAATGAATATCTATTCCCTTCGCGGCAAGTGCTGACATGAGCTTCTCGTTGAGGTATTCCCGTCCCTCATCAACACGGATCCACTTCGGTTTATAACCGTGCTGCCGTTCAAGCCACTCAATGTGCTCCAGAACTTTGGTCTTCGCCTGATCCTTGCTCCTCAAAAACAAGACCGTCATTCTGCGACTAGCATCATCGGTGAAAGAAATGTAATAATAATTTCCTTCTGTTGACCGTGTTCGTGCAGGACCCCATAGGTCACTGTGGATGCCTTCTCCTGGGTTCTCTGACCTGCGAAGGGCTTTATGCGGGAATGGCTTGCGATGCATCTTGGCCTGAATGCAGGCCTCACATACCTCGGATTCGGGTTTGCTGTTGGGATCGACGGTAAGTCCTTCGACGGACTGATTCTTGATGAGGAGCTCGATTGTCGAGTCAGATACGTGGCCGTAACGGCGGTGCCATGCCGTCCAGCTGTTGGGGTTAGTATCCTCAGAATTACCGAAGTTGGCTCGGTTCCGTACGACGACTGCTTGTGTATCAAGCCAGTAAAGTCGAAACTGTTTCTTACCCTGTAGAACGAGCTTCCCAGACTTGGTGTGAATGCTTGCCTTGCCGTGCTGAAATGTGGCCGCTCCTCCGGCATCATCGATGCGGGGAATCGAAAGCAGATTATTGGCGGCTGTTGGTGCGTACAACGTGTTGTGCAAGGTAACAGTCTCCTTCTGGCCATTGATATAGCTCTCGAGCTCAACTGTTCCACGGCCATGGGCCTTCACAGAATTGTCGCCAAGTCCATTGATGGTTTCACCCTCCAGCGGAGTATAATCCGAGAATATATCTCGTCTATTGGCGATATGGACCGTACAGCCGGAATCGGCTAGCCACGCGTGTCTTGATAGACGCGTATCGAAGTGGGGGTTCTCGGGTTGGATAGCGGTAGCCAGAAATGACCTCTCGGGGTCCGAGTTGACGGAATCTTGTTGCGTGCCTAGGTTAGCAGAATTTCTTTTCTTACCGTTCCATTTCCCTTTACCTTTACCACTGTAATTCTTCGGGCGCTGGCCTTCTTTGCCGCCGCCCTTGCTCCAGCAATCTTTTGCCATGTGGCCTGGGGCTCCGCAATTGAAACAACCATCGTTGTTGTTGGATTTGCTGTGCTGGTGAGCACTATGACTCTTGCCGAACAATGCTGATGATCCCGTAGATTCTCCGGCCTTCTCTTTCTTCCGCCGATACTCCTCAAGAATGAGGGCAATGAGCTCGTGAGAACTCACAGTAACAATATTACTGCTGGGACTGGAAGTTGAAGAGGCAGCAGGCGTCGTTGTTGTTAACGCACCGTTGTTTGCTGCGAGGTAAGCGCTCGTGAACTGGTCCCAGGATTCCGGAAGGGAGGTGATCAATGCAATGAGGAATTCCTGGTCTGATACCAGGCTATTCATCGTGTTCAACTGCTCTTGGATGGAGCGAAGCTCAGTGATATGAGCTGATATGTCCGCGCCTTCTTCGGCGATCGTCCGGTAAAGCCTCCGTCGATACGACATAATGCCTAACTGACCCCTGGCCTCTTTGACAGTGCAAAGTTGTGCCCACATCTGGGCTGCCGTGGTCGCTCCTGCAATATGTACCATCTGGGAATTTCCCAAAGCAAGTTCAATCTTGCTTCGTGCCTTTCCATCTGCTTTGGTCCAAGCTTTGATTTCCTTCTTCTCGTCTGAGGTTGGTTTTGTCGGGTCAGCGACCGTCGGGTAAGCCTCAGTGCCATCAACATAACCCTCAAGTTCGTTGTCGCGGAGTATCGCCGATATGCGACGCTTCCATGGCATCCAATTCTCCTCGTTGAGGAGTTCAATCCGAGTTGAAGAATGTTCAGTCATGTCCAAATTCGAAAGTGCGTAGATTGGTAGATTGTCGAGTTGTATTCAAATGAGAATAGTGTTGCTGATAAACTGTGTGATTATAGATTTGAGCCGGGGCCCATAACCTATTGGCGCAGTTTACTTAGTTGGGGTTGAGGCACGGGTGAGCGTGCCGTATAATCACACAGAGATTGTTGTGGTTCAAGTTAAAGTTAGTTATTAGCATGGTGCAAAATACAGCGGTTTAAATACTAGTGAGATATGTCCGAGTCAATGCGAGTCATAATAATTAGAACATACTGGATTCATCTACATACTGTCAGATTGTTCCATAACAGTCCGGGAGCTTCCCTGGCTGTACAAGGCTGTACGCCAATACTTACTCCATCAAACGACGAAGATCCTCCTCTGACTGAAGAAGATCATCATCCTACGCAGTGACGAAGCATTATCCGACTACTATGTCCATAGACACGAGTATATCTCCCCAATGCTGGCAGATGCACTCCATGTCCGACCAGGTGATGTGGTCTCTTCATATTCCAGTTCATATCCGAGACTGTTTTCTGGACTAATTTTGCCATGGTTGCGAAAAAGAAGTTCAAGCCAAGTTAAAGAATCGGATCCAAACATCGCCCCGAATCGAACAAGGTTACTAATAGAGTCGATGTGCAGTTCTTTACTCGCATTTGGATGCGAGCCAGTGCCATCGGCGCTTTTGTCTTTGATTTAATCCGTGGTTTAGCTTATAAGTTTCTCGTGAAAGTAAAATCCGATTTGTTCCGCTGTCTGGTTTTTTAAGAGGCAACCAATTGAACCAATTCTTGAGTCTTGACCAATTCACACCACGGCAAAAAGATAATGATCCCCCTTGCTATCGTTTTGCAACCGTTTGATAAACTCATACTTTGACAGGCGCAAGACTATTGAAGTTCGCGATGTGGATTCAGGGAGGAGGAAGTTGAAACTTTGAAAGGGAACGATAATGTGTGCGACTGTTTGCCATCAATCTCGATGACGCGTACAGCACTGCCACATCCTCCCCTTCTCCTCGACCACCACCATGGAATGCAAGAACTGCGAGCTGAAGCAGCGCCAGTTCTTCTGCACCAACTGCATTCGAATACAGTGAGTGTCAATTGCTCGTTTTACAGAAACCCGAACAAAAACGTTTAGCACGCGCGATTTCCGTCTCAAGACGCAGCATTTTGCGGCGGAGCGCGATGAGCAGGTGGCCAAGTCCACAAAAGCTCTCGGAGGGGTGGAGGCTGCTAGGTTGCGCCGAGCTGGCGTCGCGCAGGTTCAGACTCGCGTGGACGAGATTTTGAGCGCATTGGCACGGCTGCGGAAGGATAACGATAAAAGTGAGCAGAGTTGATGCTACGAGTCAAATTATATGCTAAGAATGAGAACGCGACCGGCTGCGAACCCTTCGGGAGTCGCTTGCGGAGCGCCGCAGAACACTGTCTGCGGCAACTGCTGTGGCGTCTCCGACGAATCCAAACAACGCGACCGCCCTCGCTGCACCTCTAGCTGCGCTGGCGAACCTTTCTGCGCTGATTGCGCGGGCACGGGCAGGTTTAGTCCAAGAACTAATTGACGTATTTCACGTCGTGGAGGTTGGTGGGCGTCCGCCGGTCGGTGGCAAGGCTGGCTCGCAAGGCGAGTGGACCATTGGGGATTTGATTCTCCCTGTGCCCGGAGACGTGCGGCGCTATCCGCCCCAGCATATCAACGCCGTACTGGGCCATGCAGTGCATTTTGTCGGGCTGCTGAGCTGGTACCTCGGCGTGAAGCTGCCATTCAGCGTCCGGTGGGAGGGTGGTAAGCTCGGCGTCGGCGTGCCTTGGATTGGACCGGGACGGGGCGGGTGGGGACGGTGAGTTCTGACATTCGAGAGATTATGAAACGCCGCTAAATGGTTCACAGATGGACGGCGAGCCACCCGCTGCATCTCTCCCTCTCCTCGTCCCCAACGCCCACCTCGCCCACACACTCACCCACCCCCTCCTCCGACCTCTCGCTCTCGCAATCCCTCTCCCAGTCCCTCGCAGACTCCACCGCCACCCTCCGCGGCAACGCCTCTCCGTCCTCAGCGCCACACACAACCGCACACCCCACCGCAGACCACAACACGCCGCAGTTCACCACCGCGCTCGCAATGCTGCTCTACGACGTCCTCTATCTCGCGCACACGCAAGGCCTCCAAATCCCCCTTGCCCAGGCGGGCGATGCGCTGCGCAACCTGTGGGCGGTGTGCTGCGCCGCGGACCTGGGGCGCCGCGCGCACGCGACGGCGTCCGCGTCGTCATCCGCGGGATATGTAGCCCCGCTGCCGGCGCCTGCCCCGGGGGTGTTTGGGGTGGAGTTCGCGCATGTGTTGCAGGCGGCGGCGAGTGGGGGCGGGCGGCGGGCGGCGCTGACGAGGCATGTGACGTCGGGCGTTGTTTCGGAGAGGAGGGATGTGGAGGGGGACGGGAGTGAGCGGCGGGAGTCTGAACGGAGGGAGAGGGATAAGAAGAAGAAGGGGGAGACGGAGGAGGAGGACGGGTGGGATTTAGTCAGCGAGGACGGGTATTAATGTGGCGGTTGCGACAATCGTTGATTTGGCGGGGTGTGGTTGGTGATCATTAACGGAGGTGTGGGTGTATTCGGTTTCCGTCCGCGAGTGTATTGATATCCCGCTCTTTGTATTTTGTAGATTTCAGTAATGGTCCTGGTCCAGGGCCATAATAACTAATCAACGCAACTTTCTTCAAAGGACACTCCAACGGAAATGAGTGCAGGAATTCGAAACTCGCTGACGCTGACTCAGATTCAGAAAATCCCATGATCGCAATCGTTCACAATCGTACTTTACTAACCCTGAAAATCGCACACTCGCAACTCTGAGTGTGAACGCGATTCTATTCTAGCATGAGCAACCTGAGACCTGATTGTTGGATTCACATTTGTTTTGCAGCACACATTTGTTTTGCAGCACACAGAATGTTTAAATTCATTCAATGTGTACTCGCTGTTCCAATTCATTATTCTACGCATTGCCGTTCATGATTGAATATCTAGATCTTGGTCAGAAAATCCCATAATCGCCAATCTGAAAATATTTCACTAACCCTGAAAATCGCACGCCTGCAACTCTGAGTGTGAACGCGATTCTGTTCTAGCATGAGCAACCTGAGCACTGAATGTTAGACTCACATTTGTTTTGCAGCACACATAATGTTTAAATTCATTCAATGTGTACTCGCTGTTCCAATTCATTATTCTACGCATTGCCGTTCATGATTGAATATCTAGATCTTGGACAAGGAACAAATAAGAAAAAACCCACACCACCCAGTGTTCATATGGTTCTTGTTCAATGACCAACACGCCGGCGGCCGATGTCTTTGATTTGCTTCTGGGACAGGAGGAGGATTGCCTCCGCGCGACTTCACAAGATAGCACACCCCGAACTTAGCAAAACTTTATGCTGATCTGTTCCAAGACGATAGCTGCAGCCTTCGATCTCCAGATCAGCGGTTAGTTCAATTCTATTGGCGGGACTCGCATTGTTTCTTTCCAAGGCGCCTATTTCGTGGAGTCAGTGTCGGCAGACGACAAAATCGCAGCTCGCCGTTCCAATCAAGCCGGCTTCGGGTTTCTTGTTCGAAGCCGGTTTCTAATTAGCTCATCATTGGTTTGCAGGCAAACACCGCAAAATTGTTGACAGAGAAGATTCGCTTTTACAGGTAGGGCGAGGACTCTGGCATCGCAGTGTTACGACCATCATGTTTCTAACGCTTTTCAACTCGAAGTCTCGATCGACTCAAGAAAGAAACACAAATCGCCCACATCTTCATGTTTATTTCGCCGACGGCTAAGCCTACGAGAATTGGTAGGTTGGACTCTCCTCGAGATTCCAAGTCCCGGATGTTCACTGATAATTTAGAGCAAAGAACTATTCAACGTCCAACCTCCTAATCGCAGGTGGATAATTGGAGAATAGCCATCGACGCTGCGAATGTATCCGATCCCATTGATGCGAAAGTTTCATCCCACCGACCACATGTGCGATACGAACTCACAGAAGACAGATCAGGTGGCACCTATCACAGTACCCCACACCCACGCTTGCGGCATATCTCTCCCTCTTCGGAAACCTTTTCCAGCATTACCAGAAGCAGGCGTCGTGGGGGACGGAACGGACAGCCCCTTCGCACTAGTAAGCGCCGAGCCCGCCTCCAACGGCCGCACAGTCCCCGTAATGGTCTCCGTCCCCGAGGTGAACCCGTGCAGGAATCGTTCGACGCAAGTGCCCTGTCCGTTTGCGTCGTATGTGCACGACGCGGCGTTGAACGCCGCGAACGCGTTGCTTGCGCGATAGCCGGAGGCGGCGGCTTCGAAGGTGTCTGATCGTGAGGTGCGTTGGTTGCCATAATTGTGTGGAAGATGAGTGAGTGATATTGCGCGGAAGTAGCATTCAAGTTTAAATTAGCATCGTTGTACGGTTACAGAAACGTACGACGCACCGGTAAAGGTGAATGGCTGAATGGCGACCGTGCTAATTGCAGTCTCCTAAATATAGATCTCGGACGCAATGATACCGGAATTGCAGAGCAATTGCAGAGACGACCTCCGATATGGGAGGAGCTTGTACCGTTCTGGGGTCTCCGCACCGCTGGAGGAGATCTGCGCGGATACTTTGTGTAAGTGATGATCATCCTATCAATGAGTAGTTGGTGCAAGACGTACCTTGCGTGGCGGCAAAGAGCAGATATAGAGCGATTGGCGTAGTTGGGACCGTCGTTCAAGGGGGAATGGCAGAGCAGCAGGTGCAGAAATTATAGTGGGTTTCGGCGTCAAAAGAGAATATAATTATAAACATCAGGCGCATAGTATGAATGTCGTGAAAATTTTCGTCCTGTTATTCTTGGATTGTTGACGGCTCCAGTTGCTGCGTTGGGTTCAGAGGAGGAATCAACGGTTTTGAGCACCATACCGCCCAGTATTGAACAAGGCACAATACATCATCGTCCACGTTTCTGAAGTGACTTCGCTGGCGCTCCGTGCATCTGAATTTCGTACACACTGCGAGGTGCCGATAATCAGAAACGGTTGAGCTAGTCGCAGACGTACCTGTTTACCCGCGCATCCCACTCGCACGATGCTCTCCAAGACCTGGACAGGCGCGAATACTATGGTGAGATGATTGGTAGAGTTTGAATACACAATGAACGGAAATGGACACATACCGTGGATGATGGGGCGAAGACAATCATCACGCGAAGACAATCATCACACGTACGGCGCAGCGTCTGCTTTAGCAAGGTAGATTTATACCAGTTGCGACAGGCGACCTCGATGAGTAATGCGTAAGTAATTCGTAAGGCCAGTGGCTCGAAATTCCAGGTCGCAGAGAAGTGCAGAAATCGGAATTCGAGTCGAAGTCGCGGTGCGTAGGACGCTGCAAGAACATTCCTTGGGCGCAAGAAACAAGAAACTGAGCTGTAGGTAGACTCTGTCTGTTGCTAGAACCAAAGACGTCCGTAGCCGAGCACATGTGTGATCTGTGTGAAAATTTGCCGGGGTCGAT
The DNA here is from genome assembly GCA_029281795.1 of Mycena crocata. Classification (NCBI taxonomy): domain Eukaryota; kingdom Fungi; phylum Basidiomycota; class Agaricomycetes; order Agaricales; family Mycenaceae; genus Mycena; species Mycena crocata. The sequence goes on along the minus strand of JARJCP010000091.1, from coordinate 356,558 downwards.
CCAATTGATGAATGCCCAATGAATGAAGCTTCGAGCCTGCAGTCGGCCCAAACCAAACGTTAACGGTTCGGCAGTGGTTAAAAACTGTTTGAGCTGCAGAAACGCAAACGCAGCAGGCGTTGGTTGATATTTCTAATGAGATATCCTCGTGCGACCCAGACCGTACAAGCAAATGGATTGCTGAGGTAATAATACAAACAAGTCGACAGTGTCAAGAAAGCAGATCGTCCAAGAAGTCCTGCATATCGTCCTTTGGATTTCTCGGTGGTGGTTGGGATCCGTCCGGAAGAGGAAGTGGCGGCGCTTCGACGACTGTTGGGCCTGCTGGACACGCACACAAAAATTAGCATTCCAGAAATCAACCGCATCACAAATGGAGGAGAGTTGAAATGCTTCGCAAATCCGCATGCCACTCACCGGCCCTACGCTCTCTTTGCGTCGTAGCGGAAGATTTCCGCAATTTCTCCGACTTGGCGCGGAAGCGGGTTTTGAGATCTGTGGACACCAGAAATAAGTCGGATTCGATAGGTCAGCGATCAAGACACGGCACGTACCCCAAATTGCCTCTGCAGCTACCTTCTCGCGCTCGAGCTCATCCAACTCCGCATCCCACTCGATCTCCTCCACCCGCCCTTTGCGCGACGTTGACGCGGCGGGTCGCACACCGCCGGACGAGATGTGGTCGAGGCTGTGGTCCACGTCGTTATCGTCGACTTCGTCCGCGGGTGTGAGAGCTGATGAAATCGTTTCTGGGTCTGCGAGACGTTGCCGCTCGAGGAACACCGCCAGATCGACTTCTGGCTCCACCTCGGGCTCGCCTGAGTGGCGAAAGCATATCGTCGCGAGTATAAATATAAATCGCAATCGTAGGTGTTAGTAATAAGTTAACGAAATCGAATAAATCGTCAGCAAACGCCTGTCGCATATCGAAAGATGAGAAACAGAGAATCACTCACCATCTGAGTCCAGCACAGGCTCCGGCTCCGCATATCGGTCAGCATTGGTTCCAAGGTTCCGCCGCGCAAACTTCTGCGTCAGTTCCGCCGCGCGTTCTTCCGCTTCCTCGTCGTCTTCCACTGCTGGTCCTTCGCCCTCAAGGACGAGCCGTGTGCCGAATTCAGCGGGTCGACCCATGCCACGGCCGCGCCCGCGCGCACGGAGGTACTTCCCCAGGCCACCGCGCGACTTGCCTCTGCCTCTACCGCGGCTGGTGGATGTGGAGGGAGACGCGCTGGAGGACGGCGATTCCGACATGAGCGTCAAGATTCAGAGGCGATGCGGTCACGTGGAAATGCGTTGCCGTTTCCGGGCCGGCTTGACTGAGAGTCTGGCCAAACTCTGGCTCTTGTTCTAGACGTTTTTCTTTCTCTCGAAGCGTAAAAAAAAAAACCCCCGAGCAAAGTGACCCTAAGCGTTTCGTGAAAGGGAGTGAATTGCGTTAGCCATGGCCTGCACAAGCTCGACGGTTTCCCCCACGGAAGCTAGAGCTAAATTTTGTATCGGGATAGTACAACCAGAATCAATGCGAAATTTATGTAACAGGGATGAATTGATATCCAAAAAGCCGGAAGCATTGAACGCAAAGAAGAGGTATGTACGAGTACATAGATAAAATGCGAACAGCTCTTGTCAATATAAATAACCTACAGACAAAAGAACACGGCACTAACAAATCAAGACTGTTCCCTATCTAGGCGCCTCGTCTCGGAATAAAGGAGCACGAGGATGATAAACCGCCGCTCGTCCTCGTCGCGCAGCTCGGGGGAAATGTGCAGCACCGCGGGAGACGAATCACTGAAGATACGCGAGACGTGGAGGGTCATGGTTGCGACTTGCGAGCCGTTGGAGGAGAGTACCTTCAGCAAATTCAGTGAGTCTTGTATGTGGATGTCGGATAGGTATCAACTTACCGTCCAAATCTTGTCATCATATCTGACTTTGAATTCTTCAGTGGGGGAGTAAATCCAGTATCTTGATCTACAATGTAACGTTTCAAGGCTCTCTGTCAGCACTGTGGGTGCCTGAGCTACTCACGAGGACGAAGACGACTTCCGTCTCTTCAGCGCGCCAATAGGGCGTTTACACCCGGAGATCTCGAACGTGGTATTCCTCCAGTCGAGAATAGGGTCCTGTCCGGACTTGCACGCAAGGACGGTGCGGTCGCGACTGCGGTCTGTAGTTGTAACGTATTGCACCGAGCGGTCGCCCCCGCGCAGAGGGCTGTTCAGCACGTCGGCCTGTTCGAATTTGTACGTCGACTGCATGACTGCGATTGGGACCCCAGAGAGGAGGGCCTCTATCTCGGCTTCGGTAGGCATTGGAAGTTTTGAGAGGAGGCCGTGACGATGGTAAAAGGTGAACACTTGAAAGAAACCTTGCTGCCCGTCGTTCCGCACAGCTTGCACCGCCTCAAGACAATGATTTTGCCAGACGAACGTTCGTCGTTTTGTTGCTTGGCTAGTGAAAATCAGTGATACGAGGTACTCCAGGTGCAGAATCTGGGATGCCCAGAATTTGTGTAACCTAGGTTGTGAAACTTGTGAAGCTCCGAAGGTCAAAATTGGAGATTCTCGCAAATTTTCGGCTCTGTGTCCTTGCAGAGTATCTTGAGTGTCTCGGAGAGGCCGAAGTAGGTAGAGCCAAAAAATCTCGCCCCGAACCCATTAACCGAGCTTGGTCTGCGAAACCGCTTGGAATGAGATGGGAGTTCAATGCAAGCCACTTGCACAGCATAAAACAAACAAAGTTACACCGCATTCGCTTCTTTGACTCTGCACCCACACTACCCACATGGTCGACTCGTCCGAGGGAAATGATTCTCGCTAGCGCCGTGTCTGACCTCTATCTCCTCCGCTGATTCTCCTCGTGTCTCCTTGTCCCTCTCTCGGAGTCTCTGCAGGGGATGTCGGTCAAAACACAACGGCACCCGAGTCGGAGCTCAAAGCGGAAATCGAAACAGCTCAGAAATACGTTTATAAAGAACACTCGGTACACTCAAACCTTGGCAGGTCCCAAAAGAGGTCGACAATAGTTAACGCTGAAGAAGATACGGAAGCACTGGCTATCACTGAGGGACTACTCAGAGTCTCTCATGGCCTGACACTTTATAACACCCGAACATTGTTCTCTGCGATCCTGCTGTCTGATAACCACTTCACCGCTGTCACCTCCGGGGGAGGTTGATTATCATTCCCACTCGGTCTCCCTCTGAATCAAACAACTAACTTGGAGTGTTTATCACAAATACGATGGCAATCCTCTGGCCAATCAACCTCGGGCACCAAAGATCATCTTGTCAAGCTGTCGCGCCGCCCGCTTGCCACTGGCAGACAACGTATGCATACATGGAAGGAACTGATTCATCTGATTATCCTCTGACTCGCGACTTACAGTTTTACAGCAGGCGCTTGAACCCTCCCATGATAAATAACGGCAGGCAATTCATTCGCCCATCCATCTCTTTGGACCCACATACGATGATGGCGACAATCGTGGGCGGCGACGGCCCTATCTCTACTATGCCGTTGCTCTGGACTGCGCTGGGATGTGCTGCGGTGGCCACGCTGTATGTTGTACGCCGGCGCACCGCCGCGCGCTCGAAACTCCCGCTGCCGCCTGGGCCTCGGAAATTGCCATTCATCGGCAACCTTCTCGACATGCCCGCGAGCTTCCAGTGGGAGAGGTGTATGGAGTGGAGCGCAGAGTATGGTGCGTCTGCCGTAGCCGTCCGCGTTCGTACTCTGCTCATCCGTTTCGCATCCAGACTCTGACATCATTCACCTCAACATCGCCGGGACTTCCATGGTCGTGCTTTCATCCATCGAAGCGACGGAGGCGCTCCTCGACAAGCGCTCGGCAATCTACTCCGACCGCGCTGACTTTCCGATGGTCAAGGACCTCATGGGCTGGGGTTTTAACATTGGACTGATGAAATATGGTCCGTGGTTATTGTTCTTGTTCCTCGAGCACGAATAACTCAAGGTGAACATTCATTCTATTAGGCGACGTCTGGTGCGTCTTCTTCCCTTCTTCCCGTGAAGTGAACACTCACAGACGCCTCAACCACCCAATCAGGCGCGCGCACCGCCGCCTCTTCAGCCAAGAATTGAACCAAATCGCTTCGCAGCGGTTCCTCCCCCGCGAGCGCGCCGCGACGCACAAGTGCCTCCGCAGGCTGCTGAAGGTTATTCAATTCCATGCTAGTCCATACTCCCAGCAGCACTAATAATTTTGGCTGATTCTGCAGACTCCCAATGACTGGGTAGACCATCTCAGACAGTGCGCCAATTTTCGCTTCAAAATAAGTATAGTGTGACTGACGGCGAACTCAACTCCCAGGATGCTCGGCGAGCAGATCCTGGCGATGGCGTACGGGATTGAGGTGGAGCCCGAGAACGACCCGTTCGTTGCGCTCGCGGAGCAGGCGATACAGACCGTCGCGACGGCGGGGATTCCGGGGAAGTATTTGGTTGTGAGTTGTATACCGAACGTTTCCTTCTCCTCGGGTATTACTTTTTTTTTTGCTCTATGAATTCTCGATTCGTCTTCAGTTCATCTCGTCGTTTCTCTTTGAAAATTTCCACATACTGACGTTGCGAACTAGGACTCGATTCCCCTCCTGCGCTACATCCCGGAGTGGATGCCTGGCGCAGGTTTCCAGAAAGCAGCGAAGAAGGGCCGCAGGCTTGGCCTGGCGGTACTGAATGTGCCATTTGCGGAGACGAAACGACAGATCGTGCGTTCAATCTCTTAAATATGGACTTCCACCTAGTTGAAGGGTTGCAAAACAATCAGGCAGCCGGCTCCGCCCCGTCCTCCTTCGCAGGTGATACCCTGCGCGCCCTTTCCTCTGACTCCACTGCCCAATCCGATCTCTTCTACACCGAGAGCACCGTTAAGAGTACCGCAGCATCGATGTACCTCGCCGGCGCGGACACGACCGTGTCATCTCTCCACACCTTCGTGCTCGCGATGCTCGTCAATCCGGAAGCCCAAAGGAAGGCGCAGGAGGAGATCGACGCGGTGGTGGGAAAGGGCGGATTGCCGGACTTCGTGCATCGGGAAAACCTGCCGTATGTGGAGGCGCTGGTGAAGGAGGTGTTGAGGTGGCGGAATGTTACGCCGTTTGGTGCGTGTTTATGGTTTTGTGGCGGTTCCGTTCCTGAGTCAGCACTTGGTGCACTGTGTCAAGGTGTCCCGCACTACATAACCGAGGAGGACGAGTATCGCGGGTATCGCATCCCCGCAAATTCGATGATTATGGGGAATGTATGGTGCGAGTCCTGACCGGAAGTGCATTGTTCGTTTGCTGTCTGAACACATATTCATTCTCAGGGCGATCCTGCACGATGAGGCCATGTATCCCGATGCCGACACCTTCAAACCGGAGCGCTTCCTCAACGCGGACGGTACACCAAATCCGGATGTTAGGAGTCCGCAGGCCGCGTTTGGGTTTGGTAGAAGGTATGTTTAAGGTTCTGCTGTGTTCTTTCTTTCTTTCTTTTCAGTCCTCCTTGTACCTCAACCTTGACTGCGAGGGGGCCTGCCTTTGAATGCAATGAAACTGACTCACATCCACCCACGCAGAATCTGCCCCGGCCGTCACCTCGCCGCGTCTTCCATGTGGATCGCTATCGCGTCCATCCTCGCAAGCTTCAACATCACCAAGGCTGTGGACACCGGGGGTAATGTGATTGAGCCGACGTACGAGTATGTGACTGGGTTATTGGTGTGAGTGCTTTTGATTGTTTCCTGCGGCTCGATGGGATACCGTATCGTTTTTGTCATCCATTGCATTGCGCTGATACGAAATTTCGTCATAGCTCCCCAGCGCCGTTCAAATGCTCAATCAAACCGAGATCCAGGGACGCTGTCGAGCTTGTGCAGGGTACGGCTAATGAGATCTAGTTCCTCTCTTAAGCGTTTTCTGGAGAGAGAACCTCTCGGTAGCACCCCGGGTGTATTTACGAACTGTTTTGATTTTTTTGCTGTGAAGCAGACTCTTCCCTCGATTCTTATGAAAATCAAACAAGGCATGCCTGCGCTTCGCTCCGGCAGTGGGTGAGAATTGAGAGACGCACAATGAATTTAGCATGGGTATTTATGGGGGTACAATCTACGACCAAGACGGAGCCTGAGATGGACATGGGGCATACACTTGGTCGAAAATTGGCACATAGGGCTGCACGGATCTGGAGGAGGGGCAGATGGGAAGGAACAACCACCGGAAGGCCTTCTTGATTGCTGTTCAATTTGACTCCTGGCAAGAGGCAAGAGGCATAACAATTTGATAGCTTTGAAGAATATTATCCGTGAAGTATAGAACGGGAGCAATCAGACAGCAGCAGAAGGATCCTCCAGACAGCATTGTTGATCATCAGTAAGCAAAGGGTTTGTGGGCGTCGAAAGAATTGTGGCACCACAGGAAGAGTGAGGGAGTGGCGAAGGTAAGGATGTGGCAGCTTTCCGAGGCGCATTTATATTCGTAGGTGATGCGGACGTGGCCACAGTTCGTGCTCGCTGGTATACGTGTCCGCAGCTCGGGTGCTCATCGGGCTGCGCCGCAGTGAGAACTTCCAGTTTTTTTAGGTGGTTTTCAACAGCTTTACAACTGCTGTTGAGCGACAGCTTTGGTTTGAACATTGCGTACAGCATTCAAATGGAGATAGATTCAGCACAAAAAGGCTTCGTTGCAGCTCGGGAGGAGAGATTAAACCGGAAGGAGGTAGATTTTATTTGTGCAGAATCAAAGAAGATCAAAAACCAAAGAATCGAGACAGTAAAGATTAAGAGAACGAATAATTTGCGATGCTGGTTTGCCTAATATTCTACCCTTCGAACTAAATAAATATTATTGTTGAGAAGCGGGTCCACTGATTGTCGCCACCACCAGATGTTCACGCTGGCCTGGCGAAATTCACAGGATTCCTAATTTCTTACACCTTTCACCATACAATTGGGCTATCCCCTTCTTCAGCCTAGTTAGATATAGAACCAGCGCCGTCAGAGTCCGAATGATCTGCAAGCACCGGACTCCCCTCGGTGTCCATCAAATAACACTCCGCTGGCATCGACGTCAGTTCAAGGAGGAACGACGTGAAGGGGAATATCCTCCTACCATCGATCTCTCCTTGTATCTTGCGTGCCACGAATCGTTCCGCGCGGACCCAAACATCTTCTCCGCCCCGCGCCCCGAGCTCCCAGTCCGCTTCATAGCTCTCATACATCCCCACGACCACCCGCGGATCCCTAAAAGGTGCGTCGGACGCGTACCAGGTCATAGCCGACGCCTCGGACGTAGTGATTCCGATTAAGAGCACGGTCAGGCCGGGGCAGTCCTCAAGGATGCTCTCAAGCACCTCCGGGGAGGGATCACTGTCTACACCGAGATGGGTCAGCGCGGGGAGCGTGGACAGTTGCTGCAACCATTCCGACCCGTCGCTCTGAATCTCGTCAAGCACCGTCAAATGCGTCACAGTGCGAAACAGCGGATGCGAGAAATCTGCGCCGTGTGGTGAGAGGAGAGACCACATGTCGGCAGTCAGACGTTGGAGGCGCATGGAGCCGAGTGCATCCAGGATCCGCGGGTCGCCGTCGCTCGTTACGCCGGAGAGGCTGGTAATTCCTGGACATGATTCCAGGAAACTTTCAAGGGCGCCGGCTTCCAACGTGTGGATGCCACTGGATAAGAGCACATGCCGAACATTGGCTGCGAGAAAAGGGGCTGGCTTCATCTTGACCGCTTCTAGGAATGCCACGTTCAGCTCAGCATTGTCAAGCCGGAGGATAGCGTATAGAAGAGGTTCGATCCTGATGTTCGAATGGGTAAATACGGGCCTAGCAGATGGACGGGGAGGTGGAAGTACATCCGGATTGCTCACCAGCCTCGAACACGATGTGCAACTCGGAGAAGGGATGGGATGGTTTTGGGATGCAGTTCGGCGGCGAGTTCAAATGTCTGTCGCTCGAGTTCCAGGGGAAGTCCTCCGGTGGTCATAGTCAGGAGCAGGAGAAGGGCGAGCGGGTCAAACGTGTAAATAAATCTTCATAAGCAGATTCGTATCAGACACGTCTGACAGCGTGATCCGACATTGTCCCGGACCATCCGATATATTCCGCCGGCCAGTAAACTCGTCGCATTTATGATTTTTGGCTGGCAACTTGCTGCCCCGTCTATGTCATTCGAAAGGCCATTGGTTTTTTCTCTTGTTTTGGAAATGCCGGATATGTTTCCACGGTAAGAATATTGTACATTACAGTATGTCTTCCCCTCATGTCTTCTTCAGGATCATCGTTCAACTTGCGTTCAACCAAAATATCCGTATGTAGATGGGGTTCAAAAACGAGTGACTAAAGGTACCCACAGATTGGGCATGGCGCAAAAGGATAGCGCGGCCTTGCGAATTCTCCCCTCGGCTGGGATGAGAGGCAGATCGAGGTTCGATTCCTCGTGTCCGAGGTTTTTGCCCCGCAGGCGCCCGTCGGTCGCTTCCATGTTAAAAACCACACAATCTGAGTTGTCTGGACCACCTTGTGTCATGCTCACGTTATAGAAAAGGAATTGAACATGGAAAAAAAACCTTCGGCAGCAAGGGCGGGAAAGTATGCCGAGTGATGGGCCTGATCGCCGCCATCATCTCGGACCAATAGACGGATCCCACGGTGTGTTTTAAATCAGGATTAGCTTCCCAGAGAGCGGTCAGAGGATCGCGGATGAGTTCAGCATGTGTTCGAATGTCCAAATGAGGTTTATATAAAATTATCCTTTCCACGAGGACGAATTGTTTTCACCGCAAGCACTACCAAGGGCCAATGTTCAACGTTCTTCGACGGTGGATGTTCTGGCGCATCCCAAGGTAGGTACTTAAGGTAGGTACATTCCGGTGCAGCAGGCCACTGGAATAACTTTGATCCGTCGCGCCTAGCAGAGGATCAGCAATCGCGTCATATGCAATGTGCATTGATTTCATGGACTGATCATCGATATCACGCCATCGCAACACATATATCCCGTGTACGCTCAATCATCGACCCCCACTTCCCAGATGACCCTTCCCACTACAACCCACCAGTACTCCTACCCGAAGGTTTGCCTCGGCTCAAAACTCCAATAATATGCATTAACTTCTCGTCACCACAGTTAGGCTCTTACGATAACCTCGTCGTCCAAGAGGTGCCTGTGAGCGCCCCAAGGCCGAACGAGGTCCTGGTCAAGACCCATGCTGTTTCTTTGCAGGTACATATTTTCCTGACTGCGAGGATCGTTGACTATAATGACAACCATTGTACCAGTTCCGTGATCTCCTGATCGCCAAAGGGGCATACCCGGGCAGGTGCGTCCAACCTCGCAATCTGACGTCCAATTATTGAAGAATTTCATCCGTGAAGTCTCCCTCCCAATCTCGTTCCATGCTCCGATGTAGCCGGGGAAGTAATTGCTCTCGGCGAAGGCGTTAAGGAATGGAAAGTTGGCGATCGGGTCTGTGCAAATTTCATCCTCGACAGAATACACGAAGGACAAGTCGGCGAACTTGCCTTGGGAGGTGCAACCGACGGGGTTTTGACAGTATACCGAACATTCCCGGCCCAAGTAAGGCTCCAAACGTCGGTGTTGTACACACTAAAAGCTTCATCTAGTCCCTAGTGGCGATTCCCGAACATCTGTCCTGGGAAGAAGCGTCCACTTTACCGTTAGTGGTATTATTTGTTTTGGCCACCAAGCTGCAAGACCTTTTTTTTTGTAGCTGCGCTGCTTTGACTGCATACAACGCTCTCTTGTCCGGATACGAGCCGCTGAAGGCTGGGGATACGGTATTAGTTCAAGGGACCGGTGGTGTATCTATGTAGGTGTCATTATCTCGTCCACGAACATTTAAACGACTCACAATCACACCCGTATAGATTTGCGCTCCAATTTGCTGTCGCATCGGGAGCCACGGTTATCGCTACATCGTCCTCCGATGAGAAGCTCAAGGTCGTTACAAAACTTGGTGCCAAGCATGTAATCAACTACAAGGTTCTTTTCTTCGCCGCCGCACTTTCAACCTTCTGACAAGTTGCAAAGACGACTCCAAAATGGGACGAAGAAGTTCTGAAACTCACCAATGGCGTGGGTGTGGATCGTGTCATCGAGGTTCGATTCTTGCCGATTAGTTCTTCAACCGACGACTGAATTCATGTAGGTAGCAGGCAATTCAACCCTGCAGCGATCGATTTCCTCCGTCAGAACCGGAGGAAGCATTGACATTATCGGTTTTGTGGGTGGGCGGGTGAGTAGCGTTTCAAAATTAAAAACAACCGGTAAACTCACTCATCCAACTGTTGCAGACTGATGACCCTCCGGATATCATCGGAGCCAGTATCCACAAGCAGCTCAAGATCAGAGGAGTTTACGTCGGCTCCGTGCACCAGTGAGTCTACCGCTCGACTCTGCAACTGCCATTAGACATTTGCAAACCCAGGTTCCAAAAGATGAACAAGCTCATCTCGGCCAACGTTGAGGCTACGCGGCCGGTCGTCGACAAGGTGTTCCATTTTGACGATGCCAAGGCCGCCTTTGCGTATCTGGAGTCCCAGGCGCATGTCGGCAAGGTGGTAATCTCGCGGAAAAAGAGTCCCCAACAACAGCAGCACTGAAGGGCGCGTTGCTTTTGAAGTACAATAAATAAGAAAGCGGATAGGTGCTTGCTATAAGACCCCAAATGAAATGTACATTCAACATGTCAATGGAACGAAAGTGTAATGTAGTTAGTCTTTCATTGCAATTTGTGCTACTTTCATCTCGATATGACAAGCTTAAGATGTTGAAGGTGGGGTGTTCCCGTTTGAACTGCATCACGACGCATATTTCTGGAGTGCGGCACGGATGACGATAACCAACGGTTGCAGTTAAGGAGGTCGGTATAGGAATCACTGCGTTCCCAGCTCGCCGAGCCTGAGGGTGTCGCCCTGTGGCGGGCTGTGGTCGCGCTGACAAAGAAGCACCGCCACAACACCGCCACACATCAAAAACCTGTGTGGCGGTGTGTCTTTGTCAGCGCGACCACAGCCCGCCACAGGGCGACACCCTCAGGCTTGGTGGGCTGGGAACGTAGTGAATGAGGCGTCAGTCATCACGCAGTACATACCCTGCGTGCAACTAACTCACTCCACCGACACTGGGGTATTTGGTGTCCGTTTATTGAAAAGGTTCAGGCCATCCCGTGCCGGGATAAGAGGGTGAGCCTTGGTGCGGTCAATCGCGACCTTTGAGAACGCACAGCTGAGGAAGTATAAATGGATTCCGATTACACCGTGTGTCCGATAAGTACAGAAGCGGTCCGATGCGTCTGGAAAGTGGCGTGCTAAAGAATATCGGATACCGCCAAACCTTTACAACCGAAATTGCTGCCGTCTGGATGCACGACATGGCAGGGACTTGACGGGGCGCAGATTGGTAGGCGTGCACGAGAAAAACGACTAACCAAGTCGCCTTGGGTCGGTTTGAACGACGGACTATATATCAAGTGCAATGTATGCCCGTTGTGCGGATCGCAGAATGAGAAATACCGGAGCTGATAAATTCAGTCGTGTCTAACCAGAGACATATTGACAACCACAGACCAGATGCTTGATTGCTTCCGGGCGACCATTTCTCATTCTGGCCTCGAGTTCTTCAATTATAGATTATATTAAACCAACGAAGATTGTGACTAAAAGGCATGGGCACGATCGCACTTTAGATTGCAATCTCAACTTTCTCGGACGGAATAGGCGCAGCTTCGAACTTTCTGAAGTCCTGCAATCCGGTTTGTTGCTCCAAAGCTTTGAGGCAATCAACTGCTCCGAACTTAAAGTTCAGATTTTCTGAGTGTAGATACGCTCTACTCTATCAGGGGCACTAAACCGAGGTCCGAAGTTCAACCATTTGATGGTGGGATAGACGGTGGCGCAGAAGTGTTGCCAAAAGAATCGTCACTGCCTCCAGAACCGTGAGATTGGCGATGTTCAATAGGAATAAATGCCAAAGTTGATAACTCCAAGCAGTTTGTGCTGCATTATTTTCCCTGGGAGCCCAGACACTTCCCAGTACCCCGATGTTTAGCCTAAAGGCTGGAAAATAAACTTTTTGAACCATCTGCGTTGGTCACAAGGGGCTTCGAAGATAAGCAATTCCCTTATGGGGTTGAGGGAGGGAGGGGTCGGCGAGGGCCCGAAAAAAAAAATTGGTACCATTTTTGAAAAGTTGATCTTGAAGCCACAATTCGCCCAGAAAACGTATCGGACATTTTTCAGACATTGTTTCACCATTTTCGCAATTGTTGAGTCAACTTTTGCCCAGTAATTTGATGTTATTTGGCATTTTCACCGCTTTCATCCATGCCGGCAGGTGCTTCCGACTTTCGGCAAGTCTCAAATATATACTAGCTTTTTTTCTTGGGGACAAGATTATTGATGCCACTATCCCTAGCTACTCCGAAATGCTTTAGGCTGCAAGGGGGAAATATTTGTGCATTGTACGGGTGGAAATACTTCCTCCTAGAACGTGAATTTGATGGCCAAAAGCTGAGATTCACATGCTCACCCGTGGGAATATCGCTCGGCTAGACTCGGCCAGGCTCGGCCCGCTCGGCTAAAGGGAGGGAGGGGTCTTCAACCCTCTGAGAAAAAAAATGGAAGGTATGTTGTAATTTTCGCATTTTCAAACCCCCTTGGTTGGTCAGCTAAGTGACGGTAGGTCTGTTACTGTCACCGTCACACTCTTTGCTTCCTACTTCCTCGATGCCGCCACTGGCAGCTTACCGACTCGAAGCAATTGCCACAATCTGCGGCGCAATTTAGTCCTAAGTATAGCATGCAAAACCTCCGAGCACCTGTCAAAACGCCTCTTCGCCCTGCCGTCGTTCTCATGTCGAAAAAATAGACACCAGCCGCTTCTCCCTCGCCGTGCTTAACTCCGTCCCAGTGGGAATTTGCTTTTCAAGACTGTAAGAGACTCTGCTTTCAGACAACGATCCCGCCTCATCGGCCTAGGCAAGGACCATACCACTCTCCAGCCGACACGGATCATCAAAGTGTTTATAACCTTAGCCGGAAACTATCTAAAATACGTCGATCTTCCTGGAAAACTTGGCCCCTTTCTTGCGACGGCACCGCCTGGTAATTATCCCAGGGCGGCGGCCTTGGCAGCGAAGAGATTGGAGGCAACACAATATCGCTACCATCACCTCTCCCTGGGCGCAACAACGGCAATCTTGGCTGCAAGAGGATGCGCTCTTGCGATGTCGAAGCGCGCAGCATCTGTGGTGATATCTGAGCGTCAGGGCGGGGCCACATTCCTGAATGCGAGCCCTCCCGATGCGCCGAGACATACGTCGTTACGGAATCGGAGGCTTTACTTCGCGCGAAGACTCCCACTGGCACCCGGATATCCCGAAGCGCTGGGTAATCTTCAATGACGTGCAGCCTCGCCCTATTCGACCACTGCCTTATCGTTCAGCTGCAAATATAGAACCTCAATATTACGACGTACCAAACTATATGCGACCACATGCCATTTCCGGGATTCATCTGACCCAGGAAGTCGCACAACGAAGCTGTATGTCTGTTTCGTTAGACCCCCGGACTTGGTCGGTCTACCGTTCCTCCGAGGCGGTGGTATATTTGTTCCGGGATCGCAGATCCTTTGCGCACTACGGTCCCCATCAGCGGCGTCAGTGGTGGGAGTAATCAAGCATACCGACGCTTTGCCTTGGCTTCCTTCTCTTCCTCCGTTACTTCCACTTTCTCTTCATAGATAAGGCACTCTGCGCACACTTTGCTTTGCGACCTAAACAACTGTGAATTGACTCCCATGCATCCGGATTCGGGTTAATGTTCGTCTCACCACCGCCGTCCATCCGTCCAGCGGAGAAGCCCTCCCTCATCCTGGGACTCCTCCCACACGAAGACGTTTCCGTCCCTCACCTGGTCGCGCTCGTTCCCAAGACGAAGCGTGATCAGGGGCAGAACACCTTGCCGGACCGCTTCCAGGAGGACGAGACAGTCGCTGGCATTCCGAATATCTGCAAAATATCACGGTAAGTAATATACTAAGCAGTGTCATGATACAGACGAAGTGAGTGATGTGTGACTTTTAGGACAGGGACCGCGTCGCGCATGTTCGGGATGGAGTCACGGTCAAAATTCGCTATCATGGCATATATATGCGCAGAAACCGAAAGGTAGAAGATAGGTTTTCCCTGCAGCATCTTCGGGGATTCCATGGATAAAGCATCCGTTGCGGGCGATGACAGATAGAAGGTGCATTGGTGAGCGCTTCATATTTCGAGTTTTTGGCGTGAGAAATGACTTGTATCTCGCCATTGTGGCCCGGATCCCACAGGGAATTTGACATTGTATGTAAAGGTGTCGTAACTTTCGGCAGGGATATGACACGGAAAATTGAGGCGCGTAAGATAGTCTGGGACCCCTAATATTATTACAGGGCTGCCTCAGACTGACTTGGAGTCATGGCTTGCCGGGCATAGTCATCTTCCAACTCAAGGCAGGCTTGTCGGCTCTCAATCTCCACAATCGCACGTTGGTGTCTCCATACTTAGACTTATCTCGTCTTGTCTCACAGAAGATCATTCGTTTTCTTTAAGGTTGTGACGGCGGCACTGCGTGCCAACCGAGATAGGCGGAATTCAAACGTTGGCCATGCTAAACTCCCAACCGCGGAGATGATAATTTTATAGACTCGAGTGCCTCCAATAGTACAGACCGGAAAAATCGCGAAAATAATGCAGGAGAAACTCGATGGAGTTCATGGGTAAAACCGGGGTATCTAACTCTAGCTCTGTCATCCAAGCCCCGATGGTTCCCCTGAGGCTCAGCACCTTTGACAACAATTTAGCAGACGTGCTGGCGTACATTCCAGACGTGAGTGGTTATATGGACAGGGTTAGAATGGCTGCCGATAAAGCTGACGCAGTAAATTCTGCCTGTCATGCCGGCTGGGATGCAGGTTCTCACCGCAACAATATGCCTTCCCCTGCCGCGCTTTGGTAGGCGGTGATTAAACTCATTCTGCGCAGATCCGCGCCTCACTTCCACACGTCCCACTGCGATTCGAATCCCTTGCTTGCCAGGAGAGAAACAGTATTTTCCTCGGTCTGCGGTGCACAGGAACAGGAAGCCAAAAAAGTATCTCGTAATCCTGACGAGCTCTCCCAGGAAGCGGGGAAGTCGATATATGGGTGAGCCACAGCGCCTGGTTAATTCCGCCGGCAGAGGTTAAAAATTGAAGCGGTAGAACATCTAGATGCATTGCACAAATTAGGCTGTAAGGTAAATCACTCGTAACGCCTTTTAAATACCCTGTTTTCCATCCTTCCTCTCTCACCCGCACAATCCAGGCAGGAAGTGGCCGTTTCTAGACCAAGTGTACAGGTTCTATTCACGCCAAACGAGCTTGTGGATCGTCAGACACTCCACACCCGCTCTCAGCCCTTTGTCCTCAATTATGATAGTCATCTATTATCTGTTGCTAGCAAGTGAGTTGGTTTCGAATTTGGTGTTAAGGAAAAAATCCACAGAATGCCAATATCGCGCTGGAATTGGCAGGATTCGGCCAATGTCGGCGCAAGGTAGATTTCCACCAGCTAGTCCATGAAATAATTCTCGGATGCCCGGATGAATCAGCTGCGGGAAACCGAAGCCGGAAATATTGCGGGCATATGCTAATAAAGGAGACTGCTAGCACATCCGTTTATTTGTCTCCGTGTTGCCATCCATCCGGACCTCCCGGCGGATAACCCGATGAGAATCGGATGACCGACTTCCATCGCCTTTAAAAACACTCAACCGCGGCAGAATCTGTCCCTCTGTGCCTACGTCGCGTGGGTACGATGTGGCAGGGTGTACGTGCTCTCCCGGCGGACATCGGTGGCTAGACTCGGATAAGTCATGACCGACCTTCATCGCTTTTCAAAGCGCCCGGCCGCTGCACAATTTGGCATTCACCACTTTGTCGGTTCTCTCCTTACCTCCGGAAGAGCACCCAGACATCGTCGCATGGAGATAGTTGGCCTTGCTGGCGACCGGCGCTTTGTAGTGATGGGTTACCCCGACTGGAGCACTGATTGGCAGCGAGGCGTCCTCACCGGCGCAGACTATTGTACGATTGCGGAGGAGTTCATTACAAAGCGCATTTCTGGGGAAATAGATCGTGAGCCATTCTCGTCATGTCGTCGCAGAATTTGAATGTTTTACGGCAGGCAGCGTATTCTTTCTTGCGAGAGACGAGGACATAGATACGTTCCAAGACAAGAGAATAACAACCATATTCCCTTCGCTGTTGCATATGCCACATGTCGATTGGGCACTCTGGTGGAAAACTCCTCAACTGTAAGTGGAACTTTGCGCAGAGGATGAAGATTACAACCCGGAGATTGCCCTCGTTTCAAAACGTCAAGTGAGGCTCCCTGCAGGAAAAGCAAGGTGCGGGAGAATATTGCCACAAATGTGAACGTTCGATTGGGTCAGGATGTCAGAAATTGAACGTTGAACAGGGAGCGTCCCCGCTGTGAGCAACTTTCTGTCGAGGTTGTCCAATTTACTGGCAATTACCAGGGAAAAGCGTCTGCGAAATGGTTTAGAAGTTGACAGGAAGCGGATATCCGGAACTCGTCTGTAAATCAAGCCAGTAAGATCCTGCGAGTGTAACGGGAGGCGCAATGTTGAATGAAGTTGAATTTTCCGTCCTCAATCTGTAAGATCACAGCCAGAAATCAGACGCGGTTGCAGGATGATCAATAATCTATCACCAAAATTTGGGTCCTTCTTCATCTTTCGTTGAATTTTGAAATCTAATGAAAATTTCGCACCCACAGCCAATCACGGCGATTGCCGGTCTTCCGAGCTTTCCCATCAAATGCGCTTGCTTGTCTGACTATCACCACCTTCCGCAATGGCCAAACCCTCCGGTACCAGCGACAGAGAGTCAACCGCCCGCCTCATCGACTATCAAACTCCCTTTGACAACCCCACCGGAGATGTTGTGCTTCGTTCTTCCGACAGCTTGCAATTCCGCACTCATCGAGTCGTTTTAGGACTTGCATCGCCCATCTTCAAAGACCCAAAAATCGATAACCTGGACCAGCTCCGATTGGTGGTCGACGCGCTTATCCTCAAATACGACGTCCAGTTTGTCGTCCCAGGCGGAAAAATGTACCTCGAGAAATACACGGCGCGAAACCCACTTGGCGTCTTTGCAGTGGCCTACTGTATGCGACTAGGTAGTGGCCATGGGCCACACTAGGTAGTGGGCCATTTGGTCAATAAGTCACGATGGAATGAAATAATCGGCATTACCGGTCTTGGGGGAGGCAATGGGACCTCAGACGGTGGTCCACACCAGATTTGGACGGAAATGGATAACGCGATCAAAAGCTGTGCGCTCTTGAACAGCGGGCCGAAGGGTGGGAACATCGTTTTCTTAGCTCCGCACGGAGAAGCCGCATTCGTTTTGCTCTTTTCTCCCCCAATATGTTGCCGATTCTGGAGTTTCTATGGTCTATATGTTGGCCAGCACCGTCGCATCCAGTTTGAAGTCTTCTTTCTCCTGGTCCATCATCATTCCGTCCGCTAAAGCCTCGTCTTTGGACGTCCTCTGATCCCCAGTCGCTTAGTCTGATTACTCATATATCAAGGCAGCCGTGAGCTGCAGGGGGCCAATACCCGACGTGGGCCATCAGAGTTGCATTTTAATAAATCCTATATGTACCTCAGGTATGTATATATTTTCCTTCGCTCCCACCACTGTTCGATACCGAAAAGCATGCATTTTCCTAGGGCCGGGGGAAGACATTTTTTTGGAAGCAGCGGTAGCAGGAAATTGGCGATATATGACCTCAGGTGTGTCCACATACTTCCTGTGAATGATTCTACGTGGTTACCTGGCCCTCCAGGCTGTGCATTCATTGCGCAGCAATCGCACTAGCTGAAACCTCGATTTTGTGGTCCGTATCTCGTTATAAATCTAGTTGTGCACTACTCTGATATTGCTCAGATGTATGCGTTAGATGTTCTGATTTGTCAATAAGACCATGCTGCGTGATGTATAATGCATCGTGGTCCCTCTGTGAATGAGGGTGTCGAGTTAAGGCTCGTGGCCCACTACGCCATCAATTGCCGTTTCGGGCTGCCCCGTCAAAACAAATTCACAGAGATGGCAAAAGGTCATATAAACTCACCAAAATTATTTAGGACATTCTTAGGATGTACGCCTACGATATTATACACTTTAGGGATCATTGAATCATACCTGCCCCTTCGGCAGTAGTGAAAACGCTAAGATGGCCCCGCGCCTAATCTTTTCCTGATGCGCCCATGGCAAATCGAAATTGCGTCGGATGATTATACGCGCGCATTCCAATTTCCTACTGATATTTCAAATTGTTCTGGGCCGCTTCTCCGATGTATGCTTGCAGTACGGAAAGATGGCATTTACATTATCTTTTATGACGCTGGTCCAAGAAGATATGGCGTGTTAGGAAAGTAACCGCCGAGAAGCCGCCGCGTGACATGGTCAAAAAAATGCTTCTTCTTCCACATCGGTGCGTCCATTGCACGCGAGGACATCTTCGCCGCGATGCTCTTGAGATGTATCAGCGATTCACGGGGCGCCGGCCGGCCTTGTGGATTTGGAGCCATCATAGCCGCAGCAACGGGCGCGAAATGTCTCAAGGGAGCGTAGGTCTGCGGGGAATGGAACACATTAAACAAATCAGACCAATGAAAATGAAAAATCCAGTCAAAAAAGGAAAGCCTGCATGACACAGGCGCGTACCTGTATCAACTTCTGCATGACCAGTCCAAGCTGGAATATGTCGACTTTGAAGGGGTTGTAGGGTTTCGTGCCGGACATTTCGGGTATCATCTCGAAGTTACGGAGGCCGTCGCTGGTCAACGCGGTGGCTTGGCCATTGGGAAAGTAGAGAGAGAGACCAAAGTCGATGTAGTAATAATTGACAGGACCGACTGCGCATCGATTGTTCGATCGGAATAGTTTCGGGAAACCGGAATGGGTGCGAGGCATCATGAAATGAGATCCAGCGGGCACAACCAGCGTCTCGTCCATCATCATATTCTTGGGAGATATGTCACTGCAGGGTTGTCAACTTAAGCTACCGATTGTGAAATGCAACTAGCGCACAGGTGACAGATGTTGTGGTCGTGCATGAATTGAAGTCCCTGCGCAAACAGTGATCAGTACAATAATGCGGGAAAGTTGCAGAATTCTGAAACCTCTAGATACTGCTGCATCGCCTCAACAAACTCTGCAGGGCAGTGAAACGGTGGATCGTCAAACCTGCGGCAATATGGCATGACCAACAGAGACCACCGCTCATCGGGTAGCTCGATAACCTCCAGTATGGGAATGGTGTGGTTATGAGGGTCCGATCGGAGGCGTGGATTGGATAGACGGGTCGCGATACGGAGTTCGACGTCGTCTTTTCCTCCTCGCGTTAGGACTCTTTTCAAGACGACCTTCTCCCCGGTGCTGACTCGAATCGCATCAAGTGCAGGGGTGCGCTGATTAGAGATCAGACCAGTTCGGTGAAGAAAGTCGTCATGAAAGTACCCAGTGCGTCTGCAACTCATCTTCATGCTCCTCCGTATTGTCCTCGGGCTTCCACCAAGACGGGACCCAGTTAGGCTCGTAACGTCGGCGCAATTTGTAGCCTTGGGACAGCAGGAAGGGATAGTTCATTACCCACCACTCTTCATCCCCACAATACAGATAGCTTCTGGGTCCCTCTGGAGGGTCGCTGGAACTCGGATCGTCGTGCTCGACGCCGCTCATCGTTTGTGGGTCCAAGTGTCAAACGCCTGGGCCACATAGAAACGAATGGCTGTGCAGCATCAACTTCTGCATGTACATCAGCTCGGCAGCAACTCGGCAGCGCTTGGCTCAAGGAAAGAAGAAGGCGCCTTGTATGTTGCCTTTGTTAGTTGTAACCTGGCCAACTACCTTTTCCTGTATAAAAAGGCCGCATTGAATCGTTTGTAGTACGGTTCCTCTCCAGAGTCCAGACTACCGTTTTAATCTTTCCTTGATCTTTTCCAGCCGTGAATCCGGCGAAGTCCCCATGCAAGCCTCAGACAATGTCGTATTCGACCCGTCATGGCCGCAACCAAAGTACGGATTCCCCCTAACGCCAAGAGAGAAGAAATTCTTCGAGAAACGCATAATGAATTGCATAAATGTCGTCAACTCTTCAGCCCAAAATGAATCTTTCAAGCAAAACACTATCCTGGGTTTTAACAAGTATGAAAGTCCCTGAGAATTAGATATCCCTGCTAATTCCGCGGATAATTGGAAACAGGATTCTGAAAGCCATCCGTGAGACGGAAGAACCAAAGAAAACCTCTTTCAAGAATATCCTCAGGTATATATTTCAACATCACAATCTTTCTGGGGAGCATGTACTCCAGAGGGCGTGGCAGCAATATGAGGTATTCAAGACTCCGCATACGTGCATGATTCACTTTCAACTCAACCTATTTCATCAGGCGGAATCATTTCGGCACAAGCGTGCACAAGAGCAGGGAATATCTGACCTGTAAGTTCCTAGCTAATTTGTTGATCGCATTTTTAACAACTTCTATAATTCAGGGCGACTTGGTCGGTAAATTCGCATCCGTATGTATTATTGAAGCTGGTTCACCAAAGACGATACTGAACTATCTTCGCGTTATTAGAAGCGGTAACGAAGCAGGTTCGTCCTACCAGGGACCCTCCAACAATGGGTCAC
The DNA here is from genome assembly GCA_029281795.1 of Mycena crocata. Lineage (NCBI taxonomy): Eukaryota > Fungi > Basidiomycota > Agaricomycetes > Agaricales > Mycenaceae > Mycena > Mycena crocata. The sequence continues at coordinate 335,778 of JARJCP010000091.1, read as the reverse complement.
GTTCCACGTGAGTAGCACTTAGACCCACTCCATTCCATCGCCTGATTTATGTTTCCAGTTTTGGTGAAGTCATGCCGTGAGCCTCGTCTCAATACAATGTATTTCCGGATCTGATGTACCACATCCAGAGAAGAAGATAGTCAAAGCATGATGGATCCATCTCGAAACCGAATCGTAGACAAGAATCTGTATCATGCAGGCACTGGCGGAAGGCCTGGGGCCTACTTTGGTAGTATCTATGGACAGAAGAGTACCCACAGTCAGTCAAGTGCTTCCCTTCCACAGGCTGTGGGTACCAGCGGGAGTATTGGCACCACCGATATAGAAGAATATGAAAGTGAAAAACGCAGGGAGGCCGAATGGCTGGCAGGGTTGAAAAGGCAGGTACTGCCCGCACGCGATAGCGTAATTCTTACCAGTGCTATGAAACAGCCAACAACCTCTGAACTCGGCGGCTTCAATGCCTGGCTCGTCGTCAGTATTTGAACTCGGCTCCATTTCTTCGGATTTACTCATCTCATGGCTCCAGGAATCACCAAAATTACAGTGGTCGCGGTCAGGGCCAGGGTCAAGGCCAATCGGGTCGTGGGTTTGAGCGGTTCGTTGGTTTCTCTTGATGTAGAGCCGCAGTCATGGTGTCACAGGGAATCCTCTCTATCTTCGCAGAACAACATTCAGTACGCGTACGATCGGCGCAGTGGCAAATTGATTGCCAATGCAGGAAACGGCTGGTTCCTTTATGACGAAAGTGAAAGTAGCAGCCACTACTAATTCAACTAGGCTTTTTTGTCTCACTATACAACCTCTCCCATGACGTATTCCCTCTTCCCTACGCTGACATATGCTAGATATTTTATTTCCTTTTTCTCTACGAGTGGCTGTCTTGCCGTTCATGAAACCAGACTGGTGTATCGAATTCATTTCCCTTCCCCAGTACTGCATTGCCATACGACCGCTACTTTTCACGTAAGAGCCCTTGATATATTGTCATCAGTCACTGACCTTTAATGAAATTGCGGCGGACCATTTAACTCTTTGCGCGGTGAAACAAAGCAGCCCACTGGTTGTCTTCCGCAAAGAGGGTAGATGTTGCCCTATCTCTATGGACGGATTATTCATGTAGATACCTCAACGACACTGAAAAGCCTTTGGCTGCGTTTGGAAAGCGAAGCTCCGAAAGAGTACAAGCAACCCTGCAACGCCAGCGCGACGTCAGGCGTTCTGCCACGGGTTTCCAAGTTTCAGGCCATCGATGCGCTTTCAGCACATGTCGATCGCTGCCAAACACGCGGTCAGAACAACTCAGACGCGTTCATCAGGAACAAAATAAAAGCAGAGGCAGAAACAAGAAGCGAGTCGCAAATTGGAGACGCACCGTGACTGTTCTCGGAATTTCGGTTGAATTGCATCGAGTCAGGCTCAAATCTTGCGTTCTGTGTTGTGGTGCCAAAAGAAAAGATAATAACTGATTTCATCAGCGACACAAACGAACAAGCTTGGAATACTTCTGCACACTGAGTTTTTGTTATCCCAAACACTCCGAGAAAAAGAAGCGATAATTGATTTGTTATTGATTCTCAAAATGATTGGAGCACAGCCCCACCGGCCCGACATCGGCCCAATGTCCCTTGCCTTTTACCATCATCTCACGTTCTGCCTTGCGTTCTGCGCAAGTTCTGCAAAGTGCGTCCGAACCAACTACTGCTACAAGTGCCATTCTTCATTACCAGTATATGTCCCCTCGTTTGTCTGTTCCGGCAAAACGAAGTATTCTTGCTCTCCGCCGAAAGCACACATCATGATGTATCCTTGATGTATCCTGCTGTCGATTGGGATCGCCGACGAAATTACTCAGGACTGTTCACCTATAAGATGTTCTCGAATCATCAACATCTTTCTCGGAGATAAACTATACCGGCAGACTCGTCAAATTGAAACTCTGGATTCAAACGTGAATGGGTCCGAATGAGCCGCAACGAAGTGAGTTCCCCGTTTCGACTCACCGGTTTTTGATTCGTTTATCCAACGTTTATCAGAGCTCTGGGGGGGAGAAGAAAAGAAGTAAAAATCAACCTACATATGTTCGCACATATTCACCATTCATCAGTAACCTCGGCGAGAAACATGACAAATTACCCGGATTCCTAAAAAAGAAAATTGCGACTTTAGCGGTGCTTCTTCCTACCGGGCCTACGATTCGGAAAAAATTATGATGAATTGAATTACCCGCTGTTTAGGTTCACCCGTTCTGTTTCCTCTAAAGTGACTCATTTCTCAAGTGCGCATCCGCAGCGCCCAAAGGAACACGGGCGGCTCATGGATTTCTGCGATCTGGCAGATGGTAACATCTACTATGGTCTCGATGCTCCTCCCTGACATATCAGTCATCCACGCCAATACTTGGCGGCCAGCTGGCCTCAAGCTGGATCGTTCCACTTTCGTCACCCGGCCCGATGTGTAGATAAGATCTCTCTCTCCGCTTCTGTCGCGGCACGGTTACTGACTCTTACTTAGTGTTAACCGATCTCGGTGCATTGACGTTCTGAAGATGACGAGGGCCTTCCCGCTGGATCATCCATCTCATTTATCGCGCAGTATTAAAGCTAGAAGCCAACTGCAGATTCGTTGTGCTCATCGATCCTCCACCTTCCAATCCTTTTGCGATTCAATCTCGATTCACCACCACGTGCGATGATCTCGCAACTCACCGCGTCCCTCGCTGGGACCATATTCTGCTGCACCGTCATACAAACGATGTGCTACGTCTACCGCACATTGAGTTCGTCATTGCGACACGTGGACGGTCCCAGAAATCGGAGTTGGTTCTTAGGGAACTTCAAAGAAATGGCGGTACATCTCGCGCTCCGCGTAAGGTTGACTACCCTCAACATCCACCCCAGGATGATCCATATCAGACCGACAAGTGGCGGGACGAGTTTGGTGCAATTTTCCTGTTCAAGGGACTCTTAAACGCAAGTCATAATTGAGCTAGGAATCCCCGTCCCTCCTTCTGATCGTTCTTTCTTTATTTAGCGCAGTGAACTTCACATGGCGGACACCAAGGCCATCAATCATATCCTCACCAATACCGCCGTCTACCAGCGACCGCCATTTCACCGCAACGCTGTCACCCGACTGCTAGGCAGAGGTATACTTTGCTAATCCTAGCTACTCGGGGGCTAGTTATTCACGGGTGTTTCAGGGCTTCTCACCACGGAACTCGAAGTGCATCACCGACACGTAAGCTTTAAATTTCCGCTTGCAACTCCTCGATGATATCTGAAGCTGCTGCTCGTAAATGCAGCGACGTATCTTGAATCCAGCTTTCGGTGGCGCACAAATCCGGGACCTCACGGAAATATTTATGGAGAAATCTATCCAGGTTCAGCATCCTCGCAATATGTGAAATGCGTTTTATTCCTTACACAACGCCTACGGCAGCTCCGGGATGTCTGGTCCCTCGAGATTGCGCAGGCAACTGGTCCAGCCCGTCTCGACGTCCTGATTTGGCTGCGACGGATTACCTTGGACATCATCGGGGAGGCTGGTGAGCTTTAAATTTCGCGTACCATCAGCGCCTCCATACATTTTAACCCAGGCTTCGGTTATCAATTCAACGCATTGAAACCAAACGGAGCTGCAGATGAACTCAACGATGCGTTCACACAACTGCTTCATGGTCCGCACACAAGTGTCTATGGAGCGATCCGCGCAATCCAGGGAATGTTTCCCATTCTGAGATTCCTGGTACCCCTTCAGCTGTCTTGCCTCGTATGTGGTGCCTACGGCACAACTAACAACTCCTGCTGCAGCCTCTTCCTGGCGGGAACATTGCGCGGATTGCGACTCAAAATATGATGAGTGTCGGGGCCAAAATCGTCGCGGACAGGAAGGCGGAGATCCAGGCTTCTGAAGGCCCTAAGGGTATTCCCAGCGGGCGGGACCTGCTATCCGTTCTCCTGAAAGCGAACATGGCACCGGATCTACCGGAGAACCAGCGCCTGAGCGATAGTGAAGTCATCGCGCGTAAGCATATTCAGACATTCACTCAGGCCGCCACTATTGACCAACGACTGTAGAAATACCATCATTCTTCAGTGCTGGGCATGAGACCACCAGGTGCGTATATTTTCATGGAAACATCCCTACGTTTTGACTGAGGGGTTTTCGTGCCAGCCTGACGGCCAGTTGGACGCTTCACGCACTCTCCTTAAACACCGCTGCCCAGGACAAACTCCGGGAGGAACTACGTACCGTCGCGACGGAAACCCCAACCATGGACGAGCTGAACTCGCTCCCGTATCTCGAGAACGTGGTGCGTGAGACCTTGCGCTTGTACGTCCCCCTCGTGTCCGTGGACCGTACGGCCATGAAAGAAGATGTGTTGCCGCTGTCCAAACCGTACATCGACACAGCTGGGAAGTCGCACAATACTCTGCTGTGCGTTGTTTACCTCCGAGATGTCATGCGTGAAATCGGCTAATGGAGATGTTGTACTTTTGAGGCTCCTAAAGGGACAGTTAGTCCATATTCCTATCCAGGCTGTGAACATTGACCCCGAGATCTGGGGCTCCGATGCTGCGGAATTCAAGTTCGTACCAGATTTGATTTCATTGTCATTGAATCTGTGTGAAGTGACCATTCTTAACAGACCCGAGCGCTGGGAGAACATCCCCGCCGCCGTGAGCGCGGTTCCCGGGGTGTGGGGCAGCGTCCTCACATTCCTCGCAGGGCCGCACAATTGCATCGGCTTCCGGTTTGCTGTTGTCGAGTGCGTTCTGTCCCGTTTTGCCTACTATATCCCAGCCAGGATTGATGGGTGCACGGCGCAGATTAAAGGCCCTGATCTTCACCCTCATTCGCGCGTTCCAGTTCGAGAATGCCGTACCAGCAGGAGGGATCGGGCATTCGTCCGGTGTGCTCCAACGACCTGTTGTTTTCGCGGAAACGAAATCGACGTCGGGCCTGCCCCTGATTGTCCAAGCCATCGACAGGCAGCTTTGACTTGATTATTAGATATGATTGATTTTTTTTCTGACGGAGTTACGAAGTTGGTTTCAACTTCTCCAATGTGCTTCCTTGCCATTATCTTATGTTTTCGTTTTTCAATTTTCTTTTCGATATCTTTCCCACATCTGGTTCAAATTTGTTAAAGAAAATTCTCTACCATTAATGGGCAGGACTTGTTCCTGGTACAGCGCGAGATTGCCCATCAAGGGTCGAATTTGAATAAAGAGTAAGAATAGTCCGGTGTAATATTAAGCACGAGGAGGAAGAATAATGAGGAACTTAGCTGTTGCGTAAATCCAGCAGTAATCCTCAGTAATCCTCCGCGAAAATCATGTCAAATGGGGAACTTGTATGGGCCATATACTGTGCAAAAATTATGGGACAATGCCTGAAAAAACACACCATTTGAGGAGAAAGTAACACAACCTGAAATTGAAGAAATTGTCACGACCTGATACAATCGTTGCAACCGATGAATCAAAAAGCACACAGCCGTATGAATTCTCCAGATTTCAGAAGAAACACACAACGTGGGACTTCACTTCTGGCTGGAGCCTGGAAGTGCATTTTTAAAGATTTTTAAAGATTTTGAAAGATGAGCAGAGTTTCAGCCAGGAAACTTTCCGATATTTTTGTCTCCATCTCTTCTTCTCTCCCAGACGGCTTTCGTCCTCGTTGACCTGGGTTCTCGGTAAGAGCACTCACAGCAAATATGTCAGTGGCTGCGGTGAGTTTGGAACCACCAAACCCGACTCCAAGGCTGTCAATTCAAGTCTCCTACCTTCTCTGGCAGCCAAGCTTTCAAGTGTTAAGTTTGAATTTTTCTGAGAGGTTCGATGAGGAGTCATTAGTCAAAGGATCAATTCAGGCATTAGTCATGAACGGCAAGGACTCTCCATGAAAATTCGAGATTTGTTTAGGTTTAATGGGGATCTGTGCCATACTAAGTGCCTGATGAGCGTCATTCCCCTACAGCCTCCACGGGGTGGAATCATACAGCTGTATTCAATCAAGTTCATCAACTCCAGACAGGTGAAAGCTATTACATATTTTCCTGGGGCAGAGGTTCCGTATTTTTGACACCTCATCAACATCTTGTGCTGGTTTTTTTTTGTTCGGTCTATCCAAGGTTGTGTAGTTTTCCAACACGAACAGGCAAAGCTATGCGGTTTTTCTCTGATTTGGTGAGGTTGTGTCTTTTTTAATTATTGCACAGTATATGTGCCATAAACTTGCCCTGTTTTTCCCGGAAATATTTTCTTCCCTCGCACTTCCCTGGGGGTATTCCACTGGGGATCGCGTGTGCTCCGTTCATGGGAAAATTTTCCGGCTGAGTTGGGTACACCAGGCTTGGCAAATTCAACCGCTCACACTTGGCTCACACAAGTTGGCGAAACCCAAAGGTAAAAAAATCAAAAAATCGGCGAAAAATCACACTTACCATCCTCTACGACGAATGTCTCCACGTTGTATCTACGAGTGCCGTGGCAGCCAGGTGGCAGTGAGCCGCGACAGCCGCGAATCTCAGACGGGATCAAACCTGTTGATGTCTTGGCCAAAAACGGCGATCTATTGCCACATGTCACAGGGACACACCCTCTTTTCTCCTCTCCCTCTTCGTCCACAGTCTTGTTTTATTTGGTAATGCGCCGAAGGACGATTCAATACCTGGTCTTGCTTTCGGTTCTCGGGCTTTCGATCCACCTTGTGTGTAGCGTCTATCAAAACTAGTACTTCAAGCGCTGACCCCTCCCGATTTCCAGTACTTTACATCTTCATATTCGGGCCCTATTGGGCAATGGCTGGACATCGACTCGATGCCCTTTGGTGGCGCGGGGTATGAGAGGCATAAGCATAGGCCAGGGGAGAATCTCGTTACGGAGGGAGACACCAGGCTTTCGCGGCCAAAGGGCATTCCACAGCCGCCTGGGAAACCGGACCCCGCGTTGACGAGGCCAACCATGCTTCCGGCGGACGTACGGAAGCGCGATGCGGTCGTGAACGCCTTCAAAGTGCGTTGCGGTGCATTGAACTGTGGGCGTGATATTTACGGTACGATTTATTTTTGCTTTTCTACAGCATGCGTGGTCGGCATACGGTGAGTTTCTGCAAATTAGTTCGCTGCAGTATTTTAGGGGTGATACGCAGAACGAGACGCGATGGGACACGACGAGTACCACCCCATCAGCCACCGTGGTTCCAACCTCGGCGGCGGAGGCGGCATCGGGTACACCGTCGTCGACGCCATCGACACCATGCTCCTCATGGGTCTAAACAAGGAGTACGAGACGTGCAAGAAGTGGGTCCAGGATAATCTCTCGTTCGACCGGAATGGCTATTTCAGTACATTCGAGGTGCGTTGCCTCTCTCTGTTTTATCCTTTCCCCGTTGTCTCTTCCTTCCCTTCATATCCTCTGAATGTTAATCTGTTGCGAAATTTACTTGTCGCTCGTTTATCTCATGTCGGGGCCGCACATTCTCTGCATACACCCTTACCCTCCATATTATCATCTTCTAAAATCTCTCTCTGTTCTGAAGTTTACTCCGCTTCACTGATTTCATTCTCTCCGTTCGACCCACCTTTCCTTCCTATACGCTACCGTCTCTCTTCCTTCTCTTACTCTCAACTAATACCTCTTCTAGACAACGATCCGCGTTCTCGGCGGCCTCCTCTCGGCGTACCACCTAACAGCGGACGATCTCTACCTCCAGCACGCGACGGACCTCGGGGACCGCATGCTCGCCGCGTTTGACAAGTCACCCTCCGGCCTCCCCGCCTCACACATCAACCTCGGCGGTCGCTCCGCGACCTTCGCCGCCGTCTCACTCGCCGAGGCCGCCACGCTGCAGCTCGAGTTCCGCTATCTCGCGCAGCTGACGGGACGGAGCGCGTTCTGGCACAAGGCGGAGAAGGTGTATGAGCTGATTAATAAGGCGAGGCTACCGAGCGGGTTGGCGCCCATTGCGATGAAGTGGGTGGTGCCGTCGCGTTTTGCGAGTGAGACTGACAGTTGATGCCGAATCTGACCTGCAGCATGGCCGATGGGACCTTCGCGCGTTCGGGGATCCGCATGGGCAGCAACGGTGACTCGTACTACGAGTATTTATTGTGCGTTTGCCTTGTCTACCATTTCAACTTGGACCGTCGCTAATTTTCAAATTTGAACTCTGCGCAGAAAACAATACATACAGACTGTGAGCCTCCCATTTCACATCCCATATCTACTGCCTAGGTCGTATTGACATGATTACCATTTAGAATCAAACGGAGCCGGTGTACCTCCAGGTAAGTGCAACCTATTTTATCTTATCCAGAATGAATACTTTTTAAATGCCCGGTACTAAAATTGCCGCGCCAGATGTACACAGACGCGATGCAGGGCGTGCACGACCACCTCGTGCAGCGGACGCCGAGGCACAACCTCACGTACATCGCGGAGCTTGTCCCGCTAGGGTGGGATGACTGGAAGTCGTGCGTTGCCCTTCCTAGATTTCCGATTGCCCTGCTCTCGATTCGCTAACTGCCCAAGGAATTCCAGCTCCTGGTCTACAGGCGCCAAACAGGAGCACCTCGCGTGCTTCCTCGCGGGGTCGCTCCTGCTCGGCGCGACGACCGTGCACACTGTGGACCCCACGGCCCAAATATCCGTCCCGCCACGCATGGAGCAGCTCACGCCAACGGGACAGCGCGATTGGGTCACCGGTCTCGCGTATTTGGAGGGATGCATGGATACGCATAAGACGGCGACGTGCGTTCCTTGTATTTGCGCGGGATGGAGTTGGATAGATTGAACTGATGTTCGTTCATGGTTTGCAGCGGGCTGGCACCGGAGGGCGTGGTGTTCCGCACGGAGGCGGATCCGGGGCCGATGATGGGGGACGGGGACGAGCGAGATTGGTACATTCGGGGGACATAGTGCGTTTGATTCACCACCAACTCGCTCTCTCTTGACTGGATTCTAATTCTACTTCCGCGATGCAGCCCGAACGGCCCGGCGCCGTACGACGCACACTACATCCTGCGGTGCGTCCTCTTCCCTTCCCTTCTTTCCTTTGGCTCCTTTTCTTTTTCTCTAACCCGATGAATTACCCGTACTAAAAAAGCGGATTTTTCTGCATACAGCCCTGAAATCTCCGAGTCCGTTTTCCTCGCGTGGCGGCTGACGGGCGACGCGCGCTACCGCGGGTACGCGTGGGAGATCTTCTCCGCGATTGAGCGTCACTGCCGACTGCCCGAGGGAGGGTACGCGACCGTGATGCATGTGGATCGCGTCCCCGTCACATACGAGGATAAGCAGGAGACGTTCTTTTTGGTGCGTGCCAATTTCCATCTATTGCCTATACTACTTCGAGTTTGGTTGACTGATGTGGCGTTTTGCGACGACAGAGCGAGACGCTGAAGTACCTGTTCCTGACGTTCGCGGACGAGGGGGTGTTGTCGTTGGATGGTGAGTTCTTTTTGCGCTGACTTTCAACAAATGAATGATGACTCACGCGATGTCCAGAGCTTGTGTTTAATACCGAGGTGGGATTCACTTTTTCATCTCCTCGGTTGCTCTCCTTTGTGGAGTGGTTCCCTTGTGCCGTGCTGTGTTGGACCTGCCGGCTTTCACTGCACAACACTTCTCGTCTGCTGCGCTAAAACTTCACAACTCACTGCCGAACTATGCTAACAATCCTTCTCTTAGGCACACCCGCTCCCGATTTTCAACCCTGCAATCAAGCCGTTATTTACCAAGTACTCGTAGATATTTTCTAATTCACAAGGGCATAATAATGCGCATGGGCATAATTTATTTGGAGATAATGGATCGCTGCCAATACCGCGGCGAAGTTCAAACGCAGTATTTGTCTCAAATTTGACAACGCTTTTCAAGTGAAGCTGGCTGGGGGCACTTGCTTCAGGTGAGACATCATTCTTCGACTGGCGAGTGGTTTTAATTGATGTTTGCTCTCGCAGTCTCGTGTTGTAGGTGCTCATAAGATGGCAAGGCAAGTTAAGCATTATTCAAATATTGTGACTCCTTCACATGTAGCTGCACCCTTCAGCGCCACCGTCTGTTGATCCCAGTGCAGCGCTGCGGCGCTCCATGATATATTCTCGCACCTGAGTGACTCGCAATTCAGCACGGAACATCCAGTGGTAACGACAGAGGGTGACTGACCGACAGCGGCCTGTATTTCTTCGGCCGCTCAGCATCCCACGTTCCTGGGATGCAGTCCACCACAGTATCGTAGTCCTGCGTCGAACCATCAACACGTGGAGGTATGAAATTAATTAATTGTGGGACTCACAGCGTTGCAGAACTAGAGGCGGGCACATAAGCAAGCGTTAGCAAAGAACTGGCAGACTCGCGTAGGGGATGGATATCTCGCGAGGATCATCCCATCCGGCGTGCAGGCGCCTGGCGGGGGCCGCACTCGATGGATTGTGCTCCGAATCGTATCGTTGGACCCTTGACGGCCAAGTCATTTATCCAGATTATCATTTCCCTTGCGGGACTGCACTGACAGTGCATCATAAAATCTCCCACGTTGACGATGAGCGCACCAGGAACCACTGGGACAGGCTGGGTATGCGTAGTGCGCGTCAGTCCAATTTGTGATAAATTGAAATATCTACACGGTGTACAACGCACTCGAAACAATCCAGGGACCCCGGGATCCTCAATCTCAAGGCCACCGCAGTCATCCTGGAACAGGAGGGTGATTGAGTCGTAGTCCGCGTGTGCATCCAGACGGGCGAATTTCTCGGAGCCTGCGACAACGAATCAAATGGGGTCCGACAATGAGGAATAAAATAGAGGGTTACCTGGGGTAGTGGAACAGGCTCAGCTGGTTGTCTGCCGCTTGGTGATACTGATGGAAATATTCTTCAGGCAGGCCGATTCCCAATGCCAGCGCTCTGAGAATATTCAATTCAACGCCATGGCAGAACTGAAAACAAGGTTGGTCAACTGAGTAACCCCCTGATACATTCAATAGTCAATCACGGTCCAGGCACCTACCTGAATAGTCTGAGACATTTTTTGAACCCGGGAAGACTCTCGTCAAGAAACCAGGTATTCGGCTGATCTTCTTCGTCCTCGCGCCCACAGCCGTAGTGCTCCAGCCGGAACGGGGGTGCATCGTAGTCTCTCCTAGACAGACTACAAAGGTTCGTTCCTCACATGTTGTAGGTGCATCGCTATTCTTCAAACCGATTGTCGAGTAACCTTCCCATCGCCGTTAAAGCCGGTGATGACAACAAGGAAGGACGGTTGCATACCGCGGTGGTGCCTACGGTGTAGGTTGGATGGAGGATGTGACCCGGACATTTTTACGTCGGAGGGGAGGGCAAAAAGTTTTTTGACTGTCCCAATGCGATATCACAAATATGACGAAGTAAACCAGACTTGAACTGACCAGAAAAAAAAAAGAATCTAGGGGAATGGCGTGGTTGAGCAGGTAAACGAATCCGATGGTCTTGAACGATCCGATAATGCTGTCGGCCACTGCCTGCTTGTTTGAGCCGTCGAGAAAAGGCGGAAAGTCCACCACCGCAATTTCCAGATGTTTGAGCGCAGCTTCGGGCGACGACATAGTGGGGTGAAGAAAGCTGGGAGAGCTTTTGGATCTGAGCCGACTCCTCTGGCGACAGGTAGTCTAATACCTTTCTGATCCTTATCGACGGGGGTCCAATAGAAGTCATTACATACATGATCCGTAGTGAGTAGCTTCATAATTTGCTTCTACTCATTGGGCTCTCTTCGCGTCCCAAATCAGCTCGAGAAGATCCTCGACAATTTGCCAGTGATATCGTGGCCGTCTCATGGCTGCACCACCATATATGGATGAATATTAGTGATCCCAGAAGGCGGCGATAGCAGTACTGAATCGACAAAGCTTGCGTATACCTTTGCAAGGCCGTGGCTGCGGCAGCCGAGTTTCAAACATTCCCGCAATTGCAATACTCCGAGGGGGGGGGAGAAGTTCCAGGAATATTGGTCCTGATAAGCCAATAGGGGGCAGTCAGAGTAGCCGGTTCTGCTCGATTCTGCCTCCGATTCTGCTCAGATTCTGAAACGAGAATCGAGCAGAATCATGGCAGAATCGAGGCAGAATCGAGGTCAATTTTGACCGCCCCACGATTCTGATGTGATTATGCAAGTGGGACGATTCAGCAATGATTAACCCGCAAGCCAGAATCGTTGTAAGAATCGGGCAGAAGCCGCCTCCGGAGCCGATTCGACGATTCTGCACGATTCTGGTTTCACGCGATTCTCCCACGACATATAATTCCAGAATCGTTGTCAGAATCGCAAGGCAGAATCGAGCAGAATCGGCTACTCTGACTGCCCCTAATGGACTTGAAAAAACATTTGTGGGCGTTAGTTTTGAACCGTGCGACTCTGGGCGATGCCGTGTGATCGCATTATTCGGCAACTCTCAGCCTGCAGTTCCAATTATTAGTAGCATGTCCTGCTATCATTTCCTGGCGCGACCCTTCTTGTCCCACAAGTCATATCGCATCCCATAATCGTTTTCAACATGTACCGCCGAACAAACAAGTTTGTTACTCTCGAGGTACCTGAGGATAATCTCAGTGAATGATCCCAAGACGACGAACGGCCCGTGGGCTTTTCATGGACGTGATTCACTTTTTTTCTGCATCGTTAACTTCTTGAGCGTTGTTCAGTATCATATCGTTTCAAGTATTTACACGATGGAAAAGTCATTATCAAGAGCGTGCTGTCGTTTCTTCTGGGAGCGCAATCCTTTATTATTCAACTTCATCGACCGCCGCTTTTCCTGTCTCAACTCTCGCCACATGCCCTTAGCCCTCACCAGTTCCCCCGCTGCTTTAAAACTCCTCGTCAATTGCTGCGCCTGTCTGCTCAGTATCAAGCTCCTGATACACCTCGCACCCGTCCCAGCAATCGCACGAGCGTAATGGGTTAGGGACGTGCGCAAAGTCAACTGCGCGCCCATCGAAGTCGTCGATATAGAACGGCTTATTTGTGGCGCTTCCATCGATGAGGGCTGGCGATGGCGTGCTGTGTAGCCACCGGACTTGGAGAGGTTGTTCGATTGCACAGCCTGCAGTTCGCCTGACTGCGTCGTGTGAAGCGCGCATCGTGACAAATGAGGCCAACCAAGAGAGATCAGTGACTCCAATTTGCGGGGCCTCAACTGTGAGGCTTCGTAGCGCAGGCCATGGGGCACCGACTGAAGAAACGAGTAGGTTTTGATTGCGTGTGGTGTATATTAACTGTAAATCGGATATGGTGTGGCTGAACGACTGCATTAATGCGAGGCCCTTGCGACCGAACCCCGTGCTTTCCAGCCGCAGGCTACGCAGGTGCGGAAAAAGCGGTGCCTCCCATTCGTCTGGGACTTCAATTATAAGGTCTTCCGCCCGAGACCCAGAGAACCCAGCCACTATCTCGAGGTACTCGAGGTTTGGTAGTGAGAATATACTTGTGAGGGAATCGAAGCCGTCACAGATCCCGGTGGAGGAATATGGATCTAATGAGTAGAACGGCGCGGAAAAACTGACGGCAAAGGAGCGTATTGTGGAGGCGTCGATGGGTAACAGCGCCGAAGAAGTTTTGGGATAAACGTTACGGAGAACGAAGGTAGTGAGTGTTGACGATGGCCCAAACATCTGGCGAAATTCCTGAGAGTGGCCGCGGCTCGTGCTGAAGGGAACGTCGAGAGTGTGCAACGCTCTAAATGAGGGGAAAAGACCGAGACCCAGGTCCAAGGAGACGTTGAGTCTCAGTGAATGGAATGATTGGCCATCGAGGTTGACTATGATGGGCGTTATGGTATCGTTATCGCGTGGGTCCAACAAAGAGAAATGAGCCGACTCGAGACGGGAGGCAGCTCCCGGTGCTCCTCCCACGAATGATAGAAAGCCCTTTATCTGCTTTTTCCAACCGCAGAAGGCCAAACTGCGCCACCTTCCAATGTGCGGACCGACAACGTCGAGCACACTGCTCGCATGTATCTCTACCGCCTCCCCATAATAGGGCTGCTGGTGGTGAACCTGCAGATAGTTGTACGCATACCACTCAAGGTTTATGCTGATGTCGAGAGGGTCGTCGCCGGAGCGCCGAAGAAAGACTTTGGCCCATGTCCAGGATCGAGGGTAATGCGAGATGCGGATGGTCGTCCAAAGCTGTGGGTATGCTAGCGTAACGGCGCGCCATCGGTGGCTAACACGGGTGGCAACGACGGGAAATGGTAATCCTTTGTCCGGCGAGGGAGTAGGCAAGTCCGCCGCGCATTTTAAGATCAAGGTTAGGACTTCATTGGGGAGGTCATCGGCGGTGGTTTGGGGGACGCGGTCCATGAAAAGAAACACTTCACGGAGGGAATTATATACGCACTTCCTGGATGACTCTGCCGGGCTTCCCGGTACCGCCGCGGGGCCGATCAGTTTCATCTATGGCAAACACCGGGATAACTTCGGCGGCAATTGAGATAAAGGCACTTACACGTACTAATAGGATTAAAAGCACGGAGGCACTGCCTTGTTCGGGGAAGACCGATCTGCACTGCAATATAAGTTGAACCCCATCGCATAATTAAGGTGTCCTTAGGAGTTGTGTCCGATGGAGTACTCGGGGATCTGGCTGGGTTATACGCTGATTTGGGGCTGTTGCCTGATGATGAAACTGATTTTGAACCGTGGGAGAGTTTGTTGGATTGGCAGTCTCGGCAGATTTTAGCATCACGGCACAATTTTTCATATACGGTTCAATAAACGATATTTTCGCCTTCAGTGCGTGTGTGATGGATATTCGCACTTTCAGGCTTGTAGGTAACTATTTGTTATTTGCCTGATGTTTTGGCCTACTTGCGTGAGAGGTCAGGTTACAAAACGGACTCATATAAACTCATCAAATACAGTACTCGTAGAATGAGCCAAATGAATTCAACGGTTCGGTACCGCTGACCTGGCGATAAGCTGTTATACCACTGTCAACCAAGCTTGAGCGAAGAGTAAGACCGCAGAGTACTGTCCGATAACGGTCGTGGAAGGGGAAAAGGCGGCGTAAAGGGTCTTGACGACTTAACATGAAAGTTGGACCCGGCGGTCAGCGAGAGCAAAAGAACGTGCAAACTTGACAAGTATAATGTCACAAACAAGCCGATGTGTACAGCGTTCCCACGGTTGGATGTCTCATGTAGGCAAAATTTGAGACCTGGAAATGCACAGACGGGTTCTCTGAATCATGCCGACTCTTTTTTTTAAGTAGCTCAAGTGTACCCACGAGCAAGTACAAGAAGTGAAACAATGTTGCTAGATGAGAATTTGGAAACTTCCTGACGCCAACGGTGCCCTCAAGAAGGTTCCAACGGTGCAAGATTCTTCCCCTCATTTTCTCTCTACTTACTTACTTACACATACATACATCATCACAACTTGACCTGCATTGTCTTGACACCTCGCATAGCTCCACACCCACCACCGCCCTCACAGCACCTTCCCTGTTATCCCGCACCTACCCGAGTCCACCCGCCCATTACCTACCTCCGCGACCGCTAGAGTACATAAATGTCCCTACGTATAGTGCTACATGGGCCCCAAGGGGCCCGCGCGCACTCAAATGGAATTTAAATTGAATTGAACGGTGCAAGATTACTGTGTTTCAACATGTATGCATAGATTGTCATCTACTCTGAAATGAGAGCAGGTTAGCAGCTATTCCTCATCTGAAGTATCGCCGTTCAGGTCGATGGAATACAGTGCGACCGACTCATTGAAGAACATGTCCACGAAGATAGGTCGACGCCCGACCCAGCGCGCAAACGCATCGAATTCGTCTTCGACAGTGGGCCGAATGGCACGCTTCGACAAGTTAGAGACAAGACGCAAGTCCTGGTACTGGTTAATCGAGCGATCCTTGGCACGGTAGAAGGCGTAGAGTGCCTCGAACACCCTGTGGAGTAGATCCAATAAGAATGTATGCGGTGGAAAACGAAAGAAAGAAACACACTCATCGATCCGGCGGTCGAGTTGCTGCCACATGAGCTCGCTTCCAATGCGCCAGAGGAAGACGCCCTCCGTTGCATCGCCCGAGTCAGTCTTGACGATGAGATGCGTGTGCGCTTTGACAGCCGGTGTGAGGATCTTCTCGACTTTAATTCCTGCAGTCGCCTGCGCCTCGCTCACAAGCTTGTTCGCGAATGCCGCAAAGTCGCACGGCAAGAGCACGGGCAACACCACATCATGTTTTGGGTCAAGGACAGCCGCCGTTGTGCTCCCATATGTAAGGCGCGCCGCATCTTTGAGCTCCTTGCCGCCGTCCTTGAAGCTATGCTTGTCCAGGAAATCCTCCTGGCTGATCCAGCTGCGCACCTGGCGGAGATTGAAGGCGTCGATTTGATGCTCAAAATCGGGGATATTGAACTCCGGACCCCACGTATAACTGTTGCCATCTCAAAACACTGGGATTACTGACGCCTGGGAACATACCTCGGTGTATCATCGTATGTTAGGGTCTATGTATTCCTCTGTCAGTTTCCTCTGAATATAATGTGCAAATCGTGACGCACAGATTCGGGAGCGTCCCCATACTCCGTCGACGCCCATTCCTTGTCATCGATACTGGAGAGATATGGGTGGATCGAAACGTAGAAGGTACCACAACGGAAAGACGCACTCAACCTCGCCGCGCTGTTCCATCTCCCAGAGCGCGACATGTCGCATAAAGAGACTGAGCCCTGTGAGGCAGCTGCGGCCCTGCGGCTCCGCGCTTAGCTGGTGCTTGTTCTCCAGGTTGAGATGGCTACAGATTGTGGTTTCTTCCGCAACGGCCCGCGTCCACCTTCGAGACGCTTTGGCAATAGCGTCGATGTCGAGTTCGAACAGGTTCTCGTCCCGCGCGATGTCTTCCAGCCTACCCTTTGCCGTGTCCAGCGACACGAGGTACGAAGGGAGGATGCGGATCCCGTAGCCCTGTATATCAGTGAGTCACCAGTGCAAATAGCAAGATAGGCATCGTACCTTGTTCGCGTATTTGAACACCCTGCACACGCGTCAGCCAGCGAAATATCAATGAGAAGACAGAGGGAAGCACCTCTGCTCTTGAGTCGCGCGGCGTTCAGAAAGATAGTGGCCCTGGATTAAATTCATCGTGAATACGCTGTAGCCAGCTGCCAAACCGACAAGTCAGCAAGGTCAAACCAAATTGGGACGACAAAGAAACGCACTCTCGAGAGCACGGGCCGCGCGAGGGAGCATCCATAGTTCACTTCCGTCCCACCCCATTGCGCACACGTCGAGGTCAAAATTGAGTAGCACAGCACGAGGCGACCGTACGAGCTTCAGCACGACCTGCACGCGGCGTATCGGGTAGCTCGCGTAGAAGGTCACTGTCTTGGCGTTGCGCACGACGAGGGCGGGGGTCCCTACAGGGAGGTTCGCCTTGAACGTCTCAAAGAGGTGCTGCAGCTTCGCGTTCGCAGCTTTGGGTCCGAGGCCATACACATACACATCAATGTCGGAGGAGTCCCACTGGTCGGAAAGGTCAACGGGCGCAGTGTCGAGTGAGAGAAGCGTGCCGAGAACGATCCCGCCGGCGACGATGATATTGTTCCAGTCAAGGTTCCTGAGGAGCCCGTCAGACAGGTCATCAAATGTGCGTTTGAACGCCGGAGTGGAGGGTTGGATGTCGATTTTCGGCGCGCGAGCACTGTCCAGGACGGAGTATCCGGGGAGGGTTGTGGGACGGACGATTGTGCGCGCATAGTCTGTCTTGGTGGAAGACGGGAATACGGCATCTGAATCGGCGAGCGTGACCAGGCCGCGATGCCAGTCGTCGGAAAGACGCTCGCTATCCCCAAGATACTTCTCATGCGAGAGAATCCTGAATGTTTCAGTCAAAGGAAGGCAAAACTGAGATCAAGCCCACCACTCGTCAATATCTTTGATCACCGCCACAGCTTCTGTGTCGGCTTTCTGGCGCTTGGTCGGTCGACCGTCGGAATTGGAATTGGCCTCCACGCGAGTTAGACCCTGACGAAACAGAGAGTAAGGGATTGCATTCCAGCCCCAAAGATCTCGGGAGAGAATGTTGTCGGGAACCTGGTCCAACGCCTCAAGAGACTCGGAAATCTTTTCTGCCAACGACTCGAAGAGCGACGGGCTAATGGAAAGGGGCTTCCGTGGAGCCGTAATATACTTTTGGTACGATTCTAGCTGGTGCTCGACGGTTTTGCGAGCTAGCTGTGAAGGGTTGCCACCGGTTTTGTTGCTGCCAATGAGCAGTTTGCGCAACTCGTCGGACGCGGCGGTGGATATGATTGGCCTTGTGGTGTTGTTTGCGGTGTAGACTGTGAGCTGTGAGTCAGAGAAGGAATTTTCTCGCTTTGCGTACCCAGTGGCATGATGGGAGAACAAAAGAAAGAGGAAAGTTGACCGCAAGCATCTGTTTCAAACATTGACAAACAAGCCTACATATTCGAACAACTGAAAACACAAAAAGTCAAATGCTGCATCCAACAGGCTCGCCGTAAGCTGGTGTGGGGACAGAGTTTGCCTGGGCGCCAAATTTTTTGGCAAACAGGTGGATTTTTTTTCTCCCGAGCAGCGTTTGAACTTTGACTCAACTAAATGAAATGAAAGGCAAGCAGTAGCGGCTTGGTAGCGGCCAGAAAAAAAAAACTCATTCTCAGCGGGAAATAGCTGGCCTAGCCTGACCTCCGCCTAACGATTTCGCAAGTAAGTAAATCGTGGCGAGCCGCTCAAATTTCAACAACTGGACTTTGCCATATCGCAATTGCCGACTCGCAGTCCGTTGGACGAAACGATGATGGGGCTTTGAAAGTACCCGATGCTCAAATGGAGACGCTCGTCTTCTGAAACCAATCACAACTTCATCTCTTTCTCGAAAATGGGGGGAGTAACGCGGAACAACTCGGGTGGATCGGAAGCCGACATATGGGCGCATGTTTGGCTTTCATCGGCATCCGATTTGTCAGCATTGCACCTTGCTCCTTAACCGTCGCCTGCTTTTTTCTGCTGATCTTTCGCCCAGCTATCCCGCGTGTATCTTCGGTCGAATTGAGCCGTATTTGCTGGCGGATGCCATATCTCCTGCATATATATACTCTGCCGTTCATACTGCGGCTCTGCCTTGCTCGATATCATAAAGCTCTCGTCATCCCGCACGAAACCCGCCCGGACTGCCGCGTCAACCGAGACAGATGCACTGATTCCCCAGGCGAATTTCATTTTTCAAGACGCGCGTCTGATTGGAACGAACGGTTCATTATCGAGTTGCCTCGTGGCTCGCAAGTACGAGGGTCAAGTACCGGTTATTCCGCGGTCGAAAAAGCGATTTTCAAATTCAACCACGGCCATCTTAGGGAAGCGATAGGCAGCGATGATCATCTGAGGGAAGGCGGTAACTCTCTCACACCCACAAGACCGGATCCCGGCGTGCCGACTTTTTTGGGTGTGTGCTGGGTTGGCACTCTACTGCGAGGCTCTATATTCGCGGCCCAATATCAAAAATACTGGAGCTTCCTGCGCATCGATACGATCGTCGTGCCGGACTCACGGCAACTCCGTAAAGCATTGGTTGCCGGGATGGTATATAACTCCAGTAGATTGGGGGATCCCGCTGCATTTCCCTCCTGTCATCGTTCTCTGACATGCATATGCCCCAGTCGCCGCCAACGGAGATTCAAATCATGTAAGTGGACTCTTAGTCGTCCCGAGCGCTCATCTCGCTGAGCTGGCGCTACCTCCTGACAGCGATCTCTCCGATTTTTCTGCGCGCCAGGATACAATTTTGCGCCAAATCCGCCTCGCGTGCGAAACCGTTGGGCTCTTTTACAGTACGGTCCAGGTCTCCGTTATAGAGAGATCTTGACTTACAACGTCCACCGCTATGTCGCACGTCAGTCCAAAACCATGGAATACCCGACGAAGTACTGCAGCACTGTCTCAACCTCGCAGCCCACTTTTTCGACCTGGGGGATGACTCGAAGCTGCGTGTGCGTTCGGCAACTCCTGGATTGCGTCACATTTTTTTTTTTGATTTTGGTGGGCGCCAGCTGTATCAAGAGGATCCGATCACCATCAACCTCGGTTACCGCCCAAGCCTCGACTGCCAAGTTGATCGCGACGGCGGGGGGGATCTTATGGAGGGGCTCTTTCTGGAATATGAAGATCCAGACGGGCAGCCAGAAGCGAGTCGCAACAAGTGGCCTGCGGAGATCCCAGAGCTGCGCGATGCAGTTCTTCACTACTAGTGCGGCTTTTCTGACATTATTTGACCAAGATCGCTGATGTAAGGCGGAATTCTTTAGCACGCACGCAATGACGCTCGGCCAGCTGATATACCGCGCACTTTCGCTAGCGATGGCGCTCGGGGAGGACTTTTTCGAGGACAAGGTGCGTGTTCGTTTAGATTACCGGGATTTGCGTCCGCGGAAGCTAATTTCTACCCCCTTCCAGACGAAATCAGGCTTATCGCGCATGCGGCTTCTGCGCTATCCCAAACAGAGGCGGGAGATCATGAGTGCCGGCGCACATCGCGAGTGCGTACGCTGATCCACTTGGCGGAACTGAACCCATCATCTCCACATTTGTTATCTATGTACATAGTTTCGGGGTGAGTCCTCGTTCCCGGGGCCGTTCGGGATGGTCAATACTTATACAAAGCCTGCTCATCGGACTTTGATTCGTAGACGTTCACGATCCTATTACAACAGCCCGGAATTGAAGCGCTGCAGGTTGCGATCCCCGACCAGGGATGGACATTTCTCCCGCCAATACCAGGGACGCTTTTAGTGAAGTGGGCAACACCTCTTTCTCTTGATTTTACAAGTCACTATTACAACTATTACTTTAGCCTGGGGGATCAAACGGCCATCTGTACCAGTAAGGGTCTGACTTTTATCGTGACAACATTTCCCTGATGTAGTTCTCTTTGCAATCCGCAGACGACGTGTTCCGGTCCCCTCTTCACCGCGTCGTCAGCAGGCCAGGCAGCCACCGACACTCAATCCCGATATTTTTCTTAGCGGATTTCGATGTGGTTCTGGAGGTAAGTTACAGTGTCTCTGTCATTGTCGCTTGCCTTCTTTAAATCCCTGACTCCCGTCATTTCCCGTAGCCCGCCGAGAATTTTGTCAGCCGGGACTGGCCCCGAAGGTACAGACCCATGACGGCGGGAGAACACCTCGCACAGCGTGTCGCAGGGACGAGGGCGTAATGTCGATTCATTCGGCACGCAAAGCATGTGTACTCCGTTCTTGGAAACTACTCATTATACACGCCATAAACATCGAATAACATGCAATCTGTGAAGTCCGTAGCGTCTGCCAGCTCTAACTTTCATGACTCTTGGTATTTCGGAGGTGCATCCACTTTCGTCGTCTCGTCGTCGTCGTCTCTCTCGATCTTATCCGTCGAGCGGCGTGTGGTCGGAACATCCACTCTATCCTGCTGGGAAAGGCTCTCCCCACCGCGGCGCTGTGCGAGTTGTACCCCTCGGCTCTCGACATCTCCAGCGCGCCCTGCGGCCCGCTTCTGCCGTGCCTCGCGGCAGCTCGCATGGCAGCAGCAAAAGTAGCTCGTGAGCACGATGAGAGTTACGCTGAGAACGGAGCCCATGACATATATGGCGACCATGCGGGTGTCTCTGCTGCTGGAGGTGGTGGACGCCGTCGCGGATGGAGCGACTTGTGATTCAGAGAACGTCGACTGGGATGGGAGTGAGAATCGCCGATGTGTTATGAGAGCGAAAGTATAAGCGACTGCGTACCTGTGCCATCGCCAACATCGTAAACAAGGAGACCAGGAGTAGGGCGGTTGAAAATTTGGGGACGAACATCGTGAGTCGGGGGAAAAATGAGTTGTGTGTAGAGACCTCGAATGTATAACCTTTTTTTCGCTTGGTTTTCGCAGGAATAACAGCAGGTGATACTTGAGCTGTGCGAGGCGGTGTCATCCAGGTCCTAACAAAATCTGCATCGGGCATAGATATACAGCAATGAGTCATTGATGCGAAAGATCAGGGCCTGTCAACTCGAGATCTGCGGGCTGGTCCCTACCAGTCCGTGTTAGTTCTGTTGAAATTTGGTCGACGAATTCATGTGACGGTCTATTTTTTCCGCTGCGAACCCGGTGCGAAGGCCTAGTTCAACCCTCCCGTTGACTGTTGAACGAGAAGCTCAACTTGCTCCGTACCCTCGGTGTTTCTTTAGTCTGGGAAAAAAAGCACGCACTTCTGCGAAGCAATAAACCGCTTAGACTTGAGGGTAGCTTACTCGTCGGATTCCTTGGAACGGGCTTGGAAGGAACTTCTACAGCATTTTCGCCGTTTTTGGAAGATCACATCACATCAGGCGGAACTGGAGGCGCTGTTTCAGTATCATTTTCCGGAGTACTTACCATCTTTCGTCACATGGATGCAAGTAAAGAATGAGTTCATAATCCGGTGGTCACGGCCAGCGACGGCATGGATGGTTTTTTGTGATACGTCCAACCATGGGACTCCATGGTAGCCATCGGTCCGTGGACGATCTCTGGTCCGATTCCCTGTGGATCCATTATGCACCGATGAATTCTTCTCCCTGGACCTCCTGTCTTCAGCATGCGGTGGAACCACCTACTTATTCGTATTGCGAATGCCATAAATTCCATTTGAACGAACTTAGAACCAACATTCCACATTAATTCAACACAAATCGCGTCTACCCCAGATCGGGGTCGACGTCAAAAGATTTCTCTCATTTTATAGTCAATTGACAGGTCTTCATTAGGAACAGCGTTCCGATCCCTTGGACACAGAAACTGAACAAAAATAGCCCTTGTCGGGAGAGACAAATCAAGGAAAGAAGCCTCTCGGTGTTGGGCTTGCAAAACTTCCGAATATAGCGTATTCCCCGCCCCTTCAGTATGTGCAGCGGATCGCAGCTAGGATGAGTGTTACTGCGCAGTGCGGATGCGGATGCTGTCGATTTTCAGGAGGAGCTCGACGAGATTTTGAAGCTGGACGAGACGGTTGAGATTCATTAGCGCCTTCTGAATCCTAAGTACTTACTTATATCATTATACTATTTTGTGTTGAATCTGGATTAAACTTGATTTTGTTGACTTCATCTCAAGGAGTCGCATTCAATACGGCCAAAGTCGTTGCTATTTCAGTTCTAAGAGCGATTGAGAGTTTGAATGGCTGTTGCGGCGTCGTATACCGAGGCATGGCAGTGGGCACATTGTGGAAGTTCTGGCAGACGAAAGGTTTCAGCATCTAATCCAAATCTAATCCAAACCTGGACAAACAATTCCACGTTTTGCTTGCGTTTTGCGTCTTGCGTCCATGTCGCTCACATACGGTGAGTTTTTCGTCTGTTTGCGGATCTGGGACGCTCTTACCTGGCACATATAGGTGCGAACCGGGCATCTAGGCTAATAATATCAACCGTAGCACCCGACGAGCTACGGGAGATGTTAACTGCAGCAGGTTGGGAGGATACCTCTGATTGTGTTCGTAAAACCGTCAAATATCAACTATCGTCCTATGCAAGCTATAAATCTGCACCCGCAAAGCTTCCGGGTCACCTCCCAGGAATCCCAAGTCTTGGGGATCTTGCGGCAATCAAACTTCCAGATACCCTCGACACGTTAGATGACATTCCAGACATCATACTCTCGCGCCACATCTGGGGCTGGCATGGCATCCCGTATGCGACATTTCGCGGTGCTTTGTTCAGATTATCCGATGATTCGAATGGTCCTCCGATGAAGCGTCGGAAACGCGACACCAGATCTACCGAGTGAAGGACATCCGAGAAGACATTGATGAATGGTTAGGATCGATTTTCCTCTCTCAATGCCTTTCTTTTCTCAGCATCGTGCATAGGATCTTGGCCCATGAAAAATATCTCGGTGATCAGGAACGATTGGGATGCGACTGGCGACACAGTCTTGTCATGCCGGGGAACGCCGATGCTGTATTTCCGATGTCCACGACAACTGGCACCTCCCGAACGATTGGTCGCCCCACAGATCTCCCTGGCTATGCGATCCTCGACGCCCAACGCCCGTCGACAGTCGATATCCAACCATCCACGGCTGCCTTTACTCGCGCTTTCGATCGCATGACCGATGGCCTCTTGAAGAGCCTGGACTGCAACAACGTCTTCGTCGCCGGGGGAATTGTTCTCGGCGCCCTCCTTGCTGTCGATGCGCCGGCGGGGCAGCTACGCCTGAGCGACCACTGGAAATCGTCCGATATCGACATCTACTTGTACGGACGGGGCCCCAAGGAGGCCAACGCAAAGCTCCAGCAAATCTTCGCCGCTTTCCGCGCGAACCTGCCACCGCACACCCCCGCCTTCGTCGTGCGCAACTCCAAAACGATCACATTCTATTCGCGCTATCCATTGCGCCGCGTACAGATTGTGCTCAAGTTAGTCAAGTCCCCTCGCGCGGTGTTGCTGAACTTCGACCTCGACGTCTGTGCGATGGGATGGGATGGAAAGGAGGTTTGGATGCTCCCGCGTGCGGCACGCGCTCTCGAAAGTGAGTTATGTAATCTTGAACCTCGTTTCTTCCGGCTGACCGACGCTAGCTGGGTACACTGTCTTCACCGTGAACATGATTCAGGGTCATTATCTATCGGAGCGGCGTGCAACCCAAGAACAACGGTACCTATATCCATATAAGCTGTGTAACATCCATGATTGACCAATTTCAGAGTCTTCAAATATGCGAACAAGGTGCACGCGATGACATTTAAGAAGCGTACATCTGAATCTTTTTCCCTTCCAGGGTTACGGTATTCGCATTCTCCCTTCGTACTTAGCCTCGTTGCAAGGCTCGAAGATCAGGTTAGACAATATCACCCGCGATGAGGATCTGTTTACTCTGGACTTGCTCTGGACATGGAAAAGTTGGCAACAGCGTCCCGTGTCTGGACAAAGACTGTTACTGCTGAGCACCTCTGTGGCACAACCGGAAAGAAAATTAGCCATCGTGACCTTGAAAATCGCCATCAAGCCAGTTCTGAGCCACAAGGTCGGAGTTGTCTGAGCGGCTTCACCTTATTCATGCGACATGTCGCGCTCTGGAAAATGGAGCGATACGGCGAGATTTCGTAAGTCCTCAGAGGAGACTGTTCTGCAGATGCTTATCGCGTTGTATAGGGTGGACGACAAAATATGGGCATCCACCGAGTACAACGACTACCCGCATTCGGTTTTTAATTCCCATTCGTTTTTGGCCGCCACTGATTTACTTTGTATGACTCAAAATCAGATTCTAGCGTACGACGATACGCCGAGGTTTGTGAGCTCGACCTGGATAGTTGATTTCGCTCACTTATCGGACCCTACAGCTACACCTGGGGCGAAGACTTCGACATTCCCAGCTTCCAGCACCAGATCGATGTCTTTGAACTTCGGCAGGTGACAGATTGGCCGGAAGCAGACCGAAGCGGTGGAATGTTCGGCGGTCGCGGGGCATTCCAAGAACGCCACGACCTCTCCGAGGATGGGGAAGAATTTATATCTGCCGCGTGCCTGACATATGGGCCTACTGTTACGAAAGTTTTAGACCGTGGACACGACATCGTCCTGCCACTTCTGCTGCCGCCCAACTTTGCTGCTTGGGCCAACCGACTGATCAGCGAGGCGCAGGCTGGGCGGGGCTCAAAGTCGAGAAGATTATTACGCCGGCGGTTAAATCCCAGAAACATCTCATCGTCGATGCTGGGTCTCTCGATACAACCGAAGGTATCTTCCTCTGGCGCATCGGGCGAGAGCTGATGTGGCAGCAACCTGACCGTCGGATCGATGAGTCCGTTCTCATTTTCCGCACAAATGCTATTTCTGTAGCTGATAAACCACGACTTAATAGGGTATTCGAGGCATTGTATTCCTTCTATCGGATAAATGACCGTACCGATCACGGCGGCCAATCGATACGACTCATAACGCAGCTCTCAAGACGGGCAATCCAACCGACGGTAGACGATGAATCTGGCGCTTTTGCGAGATGGATTGGGTGGCGCCCGATTTTCGTGAATCGATTCTATACAAACTCGATCACATCGACGGTCAAGGTCCTGACTATGGTCAAGGTTCCGACTATGGTGGTGATTGACTTGTTACCGGTGACCCTTCTTGGCAAAATTATTGGTGTTTACGCTTTCTCTGTGGTAGTGGAGCCAATTTTACTCTAGTCAATCCACTTATGTGCCAGAAATCTGTCTTAGGAAACCGCAGCAGAAATCAGCGAAGAAAAGCAGCGACGCCCCACATCCTCTTCGTTTCACTTTCCACCTTATTCTGACACCGGAATTTGAAAACCAGGATAGCGTACCGATTTCTGACGGACTTATTGCCATCGACTCTGTTTCGCAATGGATCAGTCACTGCGTTCCGGTCCCACCTACGCTCAGCTTCTGTAGGTGATGGAGGCTGAGGGCAGGTCAGCGCAGATGACCACGCTTACCCCGTTTAGGTCAACTACGCGTGATTTTTTGTAGGTGATGGTTGGGTGATGGAGAGTCAGCGTAGTCTATTCTTAGCTCGACTGCGCTCAATGAGCGTATATGGCACATATACTGTGCAAAAAATATTGACTGACATCTCCTCATTCAACACAGGGTTTCCACTGACAACTTGCCATTTTTTCAACGTGACTGACATCTCACAGAAGTAAATGACAAGCATTCATGGTCGCATACAAGCTATTCAGGTTACCGCTTACATCATATATATCCACTGGCAATTGTAGGGACTTGGTGAGATTTTAGAGAAAGTGATAAGTCGGATCGTATCATTGATGGCAACAAATGTGCCGAAATCCTAAAACAGAAACAGTGATGTTTTCCGAATTGGCTGCGCTGAAAGGTTGTGTTGACCTCCGGAAATGGGAAGAAGATATGATTGAAGCTTTCTGTCCACCCCTCATTAGATAAAGAAAAGGATAATGAGAGTCAAGATAACCATTTCAAACTGAGGCCACAATATAGGTTTATTGCTCATTATAACCCTGATAATACCACCACCAGGTCCAGATGAAGGGTTTTCATGATTCTATTTATTATCAAGCCATCCGAAGCGACTCTGAGTCCGAGGAACCCAATTACTTTCGAATTGTTGCATTTCCCCTGATATAGACGGAGGCCGATCTGATGGGATCACTGATGCCAATTACAGAGGAAGATGCATGCAGTTGTGGAGATGTAAGTGGTGCAACGATGCAAGCAATTTGAATGGATGTCAGCAGAGCCTCCGACTTGTCAGCCGAACCTGAAAATCAGATGTAAGTTGTCAGTGAAAACCCTGCAAAATATCTTGAATTTTTGCACAGTATATCGCCCATAAGCGTAGATCAGTGTAGACATGCGTAGATGAGCGTGGGCATCTACCCTCAACTGCTCTGACCTATCTTCAATCTCCTTTGTGTTTCCGGTTTAACCAGGAATATTCCCAACACCGCCGTTGCAACTCTGGTGAGTCTGGACCGTGGATCAATCGAAAAGGTTATTTTTGGCGATCTACTTTAAGCTTTGCCATGAGTTTTGGCAGAGGATCTCCAATGCTGTGCATGCAGGGCGAGCTCATCGTGTGATTTTCACCCGACTTCGTCTTTGTTCTCGCCGCCCACCAGGCTCACCTGAAGCTACGGTGCGATGTATCAAGACGGCGACCAGCGCCTATACTACGACCCAGATTACAACTCGAAACGACATTGTGTTCTCACACTGTTAGCTAGTCTTGGTCCATTTCAAGGGGCCGCTCAGCATCCGTATGTCAGTGGACGGGCAGTTTCAGGCGCTCCGATGCAGACCGCTGGAATCTCGGGGTGATGGACTGAATTCAGAGCCAGAAAGGGCCTGTTGTTCATGAGATTACAACTACACATGATGTCCCTTACTGAAGCGAGAACAACCGACACACAGTTCCAAGTTGAAGCGTGAGAACTTCGGGCTAACGAAATCTAACCACATCGGATTACTCCCCAACAACGGGCCCCGGCCTGCGAGGCTAGTTCGCCGTGGCGCGCCTACTATCAATAAGTTTGGCTCAAGTTTGGCTCTGGGTAGATGGCTAAGCCAAGCTAGGACGACCTACCGTGAGCCACGGTCAGCTAGGCAGAGCCAAGGTCAGCTAGGCAGACCCAGACAGACCTTCCCACAGCTACACAGAGTCACCTTTTCTCTCCGTTTCCTCCACCTCGTATCAAAACTCGAGCGTCGCCACTGCCGCCTCGCACCTCCATGCATAACTGCTGGAATGTGACCGAAATCACCCGGATGATCTTTGACCAACTGGGAGAACCTAAAAGACGCAGTGCCCTCAACGGCCTCGCCAGGACATGTCGCACGTTCTCGGAGCCGGCCTTGGATTTGCTCTGGGAAACACAACAGGACATCATTCCACTGCTGAAATGTTTTCCCCCGCACATATGGACGCTTTCTGATCATAACTTTGCCAGTGTCTTTCCTCATCCTGCAACGTCCCGGAGGCTAACCTCAAAGATAGACTCTTCTGTTTCCAATCGGCGCGGAAGATTGGGACAGAGTGCTCGCATACTCTCGCCGAGTCAAAAGACTGCACATCAGTGAAGATGCTGTATCCCTTGACGTTATGCAGGCGATTGTCGCGTGTCTCCCGACAGATTCCCTGACTCCAAATGTTCGCACGTTGGACTGGTACCCTGGGCCAGCTCTTTTTCATTATCTCCGGTTCTTCATAGGCCCACACTTGAAAAGCCTCTCTCTTGACCTCGAAGGCCCGGTCTCCCATCTGTCTGCTTTGCAACACTTGGCCTCCACCTGCCCTTTGCTGACGGATGTCACACTTTGCGACGTTTATCCAGAAGATGTCCCATCGGAGGTCGTGATTGCCTCCACCTCATCGTTTGTGTTTCAACTGCACCACCTCCAGAGGCTAAGTGTGGATGCTCTGGACGAGAGTGCCTGTCGTTACCTCGCCAAACTGCGGGGATTCCAGTCGCTGCATATTAAACAACTGGAGAAGAGATTGTTGCCCGAGGCTCCCGACACCCAGCCCTCGTTCTCTTCACTGCGCAAACTCTCCCTTACCGGGCCGCGCCTCACCCCGATTAACAATTTCGTGGCGGCCCTCCGAGATTCTCCACTGACGACGCTCCGGATCAGTGCATACGACGGTGTCACCGAAGGCCAGATGCAGAGTCTTTCATCGTCGGTGGCGCGAAATTGTTCTCCGCCGTACCTCAAAACCATCAGATTTTATTTCGTCGAGAAACACGATCCACAGCCACCACAGATAATCACTTCCACTGCCCTCCAGCCCCTGCTCCGTTTCCCCAATCTCACTGACGTGGTCGTGACCCTGCCAAAATCGGGATCATTCCAGTTGGATGACGCCTTCGCCGCAGGGATGGCTATCGCCTGGCCCCAGTTAGTGAACCTGTCACTTGGCGGATGCGATCCTGCCGCCCCTCAGAGCGTAACCATCATGGCTCTATTCTCGTTTGCCCGACATTGTCCGCAACTGCTGCGACTCTGTCTTGCATTCGATGCGACTCGTTTTCCCGAAATGCTGCCGGAGGACGCTTCTCGCGCCCCACGCGTTATTCAAACGGCGTGCAGGTCGCTGATTGTACTCGACTCGCCCATCCAGTCGTCGTTCCAGGTGGCGAGCCTGCTGTCGTCCATCTTTCCCAACTCGCGTGTCATTGCGTCTCCGCATGGGCAACATAAGGAAAAATGGGACGAGGTGAATAAAATGTTGCCTATGTTTGCGGCCTTGCGCCGCGACGAGCGATCCTTTGGGACCGGCGACCGTGGGGCATTCTCGATTGTTACCGTCTAAAGGCCTAGGTTTATGATCTCGATAGCCAATTTATGCCGAATATATTTCTCAGTGTACCGGATACTGCTTAGTGGCGCCGACGTTCCTCAAACCTTCTCCATTTTCAACTGGTTTAAGGTACGTACCCGATTTCATGTCACCTCTCGCCATCCGTTCCTTGGCGGACTCCTGGTTGGATCCTCGAGCAGTCAATTGCCCTGGTATCACCGGCTCAAACAATGTAAGCTAGGATTCACGGTCTGGCGGGAGAGGTGCTCAACTTGTGAGGACGTGATGGAAATTACAAGTCCGAGTTGCACGAGAAGAAAAAAAACTGCCCGCACTTGGAAACTCAACCACTTGATAATTACTCTTTTGTTCTGAGTCTAGGTCATGCACCAGGCGGTGAAAAGACAAGACTTCGGCTGAATTCTTCTTCTGCCATCACCAAGTGGCATGAAGCCACAGCTAAAAAGTGGAAAGAAAGCAACAGGCTGGGGAGTCTGCCTGTCTAGGTAGGTCACAGTTGAACTCAAGTTGGACAGTGGACTCAAGTAACTAGTTTGAACTCGTGATAAATGAGGCTTCTTCTGAGGTCCAGGTTGGGTCTAGGGCGTGACTGTGCCACTTCTACATATTTATTTATCCGCACCCGCGAATCAATGCACGCTAATCAATGTAGAGTGGACTTGATTGAGGGTCCAACTAGGTCCAACTGCACTTCACGGTTAAATCACGAACCGTGGGAACGCAGAAGGCCGTTGTGACGTTTCAGTCGTCACGCTGACAGATTATCTTGGGACCCACCACCTCCGCTTCCAATCCGATTCTCATGTCGACTCGTGGAGCACCTTTGAACTCCTTCCTCCCGGATGTCTCCTGTCACGAGTCTGCTGTGGACTCACCTATTCCTGTCCAAATCTTTGGAGGCTCCGAGCCGCTTCCTACAGGGCATCAGCAAAACCGGATTTTGGTCGTAGCATTTCGTAGCGGATGAGGTAATTTTTGTAGCGCTTGTAGCGCTCGTAGCCCTTGGTAGTACTACGTAGTATTGGCTATCTTTTTGTAGTGCAACGTAGTACCGTCAAATTTTCGTAGCGTTTCGTAGCGCTACGTAGGTATGAGGGTACGTTCTGTAGCACCAGATCTTTGCATGGCCCAATAGGGGACGGTGGATCTGTCGAGCCTGGAATGAATTTCAACGGATTCTCAGTATCAAAACAGAGCGTGTATCTATTGAGCTATCTATGTATGCACTACCCAGAGGAGTCCTTGATGAGATACCAAGTCATCAAGAACGACAAGCAGTCACGCCGTCTTCCCTTTCTAATTAGTATCACCGACGACCGCTGCACGGGTGTCAGCATCAGGGCAAGGGGGTGCCGCGAATCCGACAAAACTCACCCCAGTAAAAAAATGATTCAATAGCTAGAGATGCCATCCGCTGCAGAAGTTCCACCCTTCTTGATCTTGCGCGCGTCGAGCGAAACCGTTGGGCCTGTGATGGTTACGAACAGAAGGCGGGTGCCAGTTGAGTGATTAACTTTGGTAAACGGAGTGTCGCTCACCGTTCGGAACCTGTTTAATAACGAGGTCGCGACTGCGACAACCCCCGGTCGCATTTTAGTGCGACCGTCCCGCTTGCGCAAGGCATCGGCTTGAAATGGCGCACTTGAGAGCATGCACTCAAATTTGCGGGCACATCACGGCCCCGTTCCGCTCGAGCACGGGGAAATCAGGGATCGGGAGTAGTACTGCTGCAGACGCAGCGATTGCAAATATGCAGCAGGCGCGTGCGCTCGCCAACGTCCACTACACGACGGATGTTGTGTCTGTGCCCGCACCGAACACTGAGCCTGCTAAGTTCGTGCTGGAAAAAGTTCGTGCTGGAAAGGTCCATCCTTCAGGCATGTTCGACCACCCGTTAATCACGCACCCGAGTTGTTTCCAAGGTCCAAATCTCCCGCTCTCGTTCCCACCTTATACGGATCAGCATCGCCTGTTTTTCTTTTGACAAGAGTGCGGTCACTGAGGTCACTGCCGAGAGGCGACCCAATATTGTATCCTGCAAACGACGTGCCTCAACAGCCCGTGAGGTCGCTCGGCACGGCGTCAAGTCGGGCCAAGCAGATTGTCCCATCTTCTTGCAAGTCCGAGCTAGTCCGGCGTGGAGAGTTGATGCGATGTTGTGCGAGTCGTGCGACGGCAGATTCTGATTCTCGGAGCCGATTGTGAGCCGCCGAAGGCCGCCGACTCGTGCCGCGCTGCACGTGATGAAAACCAACCAGTACAAATATTTGTTCGATCATCGCTCTTCTCTGTCTCCTTCCACCACCTTGCTCAGAGCCTCCACTCTTCTTTCATTTCATCGACATACGGCGTGCACACGTTCAGGACTCACGGCACCTGATCAAACCGCGAGCGGCTCCCGCTTTCCGCAGTTGTTGACGGCTTGCAAACGGCCTGTCGACTCGCTCTCGACCGAACTGTGGGGCATAGACCTTCCGTGGGGCATGAATTTCCCGTACGTTACTTACCGATCCCACGACGGCCTTCGCACTGACCACAATGTACATACTGTTTTGTGCGCAGCATTAGGATCGCCGGCTGGTACACGCGGCACTGCGGTGTGTAGCGTCATCTTTCTCAGCGATGAATGTGCACTCCCGACTGCAAGTTTGAGCCTCCTGCAGCGCGTTCTTCCGTGAACCGAGTTCTTCGACCGACTTTGGATCGCAACCCTTATACTTGTCGTTACACTGCAAGCGTCACCCTGTGATCTCAAGTTCAATGTACACCGTGCCTCAGACAAACACTTCCAGTCCAGGCGCTTTCAAGTTTCCGCTTTCCACTGAGCCCAAGATGACCTTCTGTTCAAGTCCTTCTGTTCAAGTTGAAATTCACGAAGCAAGTAATTCAATTCGGTCGCATTTCAACCACAGCCTATTCATTCTCTACAAAATGAAGTTCAAAAGCTTTTTTGCCCTCGTGCTATCTTTCTACAAGACAAGATCACGTCGCTGCCCTCTTCCTTTCAAGGCCCACTTCAAACAACTCCGCTCATGTCAAGCTTGCGCTCTTTCAAGACTAACGTCCTAGGTAACAAGTTGTCTGTTCAAACACCCATTTCAAGCTCCCTTCCTCAACTTCGACTTATTCCTTCGCTCATCCTTCAAGACACTCTGCTTCTCTCAACCCTCAAGTGCCTTCGATCAGTTCTCGTTGTTTTGCCTTGAAGTTAGAAAGTAGTTTCTGTCATAGATTATTATATTGACAATCAGACTGTCATTTGGTTCACTTCAGTCCGATGTCTGTTTTGTGAGCTGTGGAAGCCAGTAGTAGCCGAATTCCCATATTTTAAAGCCCTTTTGTGTAGCACTACGTAGCGCTACGTAGCGCTACGAAATGCACTTTTTGCGCTACAACCTGCTACGGTAGTGCTACGTAGCGAAGACCCTTGCTACGAGTGCTACAGTTGCTACGAGCGCTACGATCACTTCTGTAGCGTTACGTAGCATGCCGTAGGTGGGTCAGGTTTTGCTGATGGGCTGCCCACTGCTCAAGAAACAGTGGCTCTTTGCGATGCAGCTGGTTATGGCCAGAACGGGATTCCATTCCCCTTGACAGGCAATACATTTGCATGGATCAAGTATGGCGGTGGCGTCACAATGGCTGAGGCGCGCACACAGCACTGGGCGGCCAGTGGCGTAAACGGCGACATCGACACCGCAGTGTACGTCCCCAGGGTCTATTTCGCATTCGTATTTAAACGAATGGGCTTCATTGTCATGGAGCACATAATTGGACGTACTGTCGCGGAAT
Source organism: Mycena crocata (assembly GCA_029281795.1). Lineage (NCBI taxonomy): Eukaryota > Fungi > Basidiomycota > Agaricomycetes > Agaricales > Mycenaceae > Mycena > Mycena crocata. The sequence continues at coordinate 302,148 of JARJCP010000091.1, read as the reverse complement.
GTCTCAAGGATCCTTCTGTCGACAAGGAGGGGATGTACAAAGCCGTGGCGGCCGCGGTGCAGCAGCTCCTCGCATTACCTCCCCCAGCCGGCATCCGACCTGGGCCTGTGGGCGGAGGATTTATCGGGCATCCCTGCTTCGATATTCATGCCCCTGTTAAGTACAAAACCGTGCAAGAACTCCATGACCATTTCAACAATGTATTTATTTATCGTGTCGTTCTGTGTGGCAGAAAACTAAGATCCCACAGATGCTTGCCCGTGACCGCATCCCTGATCGCGTCAACTTCGTCGACGAGACCGCTTCCGGGTTAGTTTTCTGCCACGGGGACATTCATGAGAGCAACTTCATCCTCGGCCCCCACGGTCGCATCTATGCGATCGACTTTGAGCACATGGCTTTCCTACCGCCGTCGTTTACGGCTTACGCGCTCAAGGTGCCGCGGTATTTCACCCACCGGGTGGCGGCCTACGTGGAATATCCGACGTCCGATGCAACAAATGCGAATGTCAGGGCAATAGATTTTGTGAGGGGACGACTGATTATATATGGGAACGTTGCTTACGGTGGGCCACCTCTTGACATCCCCGCCCTTTTGTTGATCAATGAGTGATCCCAGCGCTGCCAGAATCCCTGCGGCTAAATTCAGCGCGGAAGAAGGCGAAGTAGTGCCATGTTCTCAGGAAATTTGGTTTACTCCACCGACTGTAATATTAGCGTGTACATAAGTTGATGATACCAGCAGATATTTTTACGATACACCCACGAAAAAAAAGACACGCTGGTCAAGACCACATATTCGGACGGGGGGCGTCGAACCCCGGATTTCCGTAGCCGGAATGGGATGATTACTACAAAGCACGGAAGTGCGCCGTGCACCACGTCCGAATGGAGTGCGAGACCGTGAACGTGTTCTCATTGAGGGATACATTGGGATACTAACGACCTTGGATCTTCGTCGATTTATTGATCTTGAGTGGATCTTGAGATTCGTGGCGAAGACCTTCAACGAGCTCGAATCAGTGATCAAGTCGCGGCCGACTCTATGCAGTGGAAAGGATGGGGAAAACCTGGCGATGCTCATATCTCGGAAAAGCTCTCAAATTTGGCCAAACACCTCGAGAAACCAACCTCCGTTGTTGAAGTTGCGGCGCCGGCCGATGGTCCGATCAGGCCGAGGCCGAGAACTTAGGCTGAACCCATCAATTTTATACGGTCTGATTCGGATCAATTCGCCTTGTCTTCTCCCCACCCGTCCCGAACCCGAACTCTCCGCTTCCTATCTAGGCTGGTGCACGTAAGAAAACGTACGTCACGCTCCGCTTCCTTTTCTTACCAGTACCACCGTCAGACGATCCCCGTGCTCTCCCGGCGGCGCAGCTGGCGCTCCTCCAGCCAAGACAAGACCAGGCGAAGACAAGACGCGCCATTCGGGGCGCAAGGAGGGAGGCCAGGAGGGATTGTCGAATTGGTGCGTGTTTCTCTTCGACATATATGTGTTCTGTTCCCTATATGTGCGTATTCATCTCATGCACATCCACATTCGCCAGCGAGCGATCCCCCGTTGTCATTGGTCTTCCCGCCGACGAAACACACATGCTACCAAAACCGGTCGGCGACACTCCCTATCGAACCCGTCGATGACACATGTGACAATCGAGCGCAACGCTGTCGTCCCCGTCGAGGCGCCTGATCATGAGCGCTGAGCTGGTCCGTCTTTGCAGACATCTTCCATTTGAATCTCTTGTTGACATAATTTTCTAGCCACCTCGTGCCTCTTCCCGCTCTAGCCACCTCGTGCTTCTTCCCGCGTCCGCACCCACACCGCACATACCTCCACCCAGTGTTGGCCCGAACGCCACACCCATCGACGAACGATCGCTCGACACCCCCGCATACGCACCAGCCTCGGAACTGCAGCCCCCAACGCCGTCCCCGTCGAAGCCGAAGACCGCCCGCGCCCTCGCCCGCGCCTCCTATGCCGCGGCGGCATTCGGGAGCGTACGGCGCGGCGGGTCACCTGAAGATCGCTGCGCGCAGGGAGACCTGCAGGAGGGATTGTCGGTATATGTGTTACATATGTGCGTATTCGTCTCATGCACATGATACATCCACATTCGCCAGCGAGGACCCCGCCCCCCCGCCCTAGTGCTTCTGCACTGCCAGACCCCGAATGGTATCACCAGATTTGGCGGCGCATAGTGGCTCCGCCGCCACCGGTCCCTGCCCCGCTTGCGCTGCGCCCTATGCCGTTCCTGTATTACAATCGAACGACGGGCTAACGAATGACGGCCCGCGTACCCCGCCTTCTTCGCGCGAGACTGACTCGCCCACTCCCACATAACATAACCCACCGCGTACAGCTCCTCGACCACCACCTCGACACACCCGCATGTGCATCAGCCTCGCACCATCTTCGAATTCCTGAGACGGGGAACTGAAGGCGCCGGACGACGTCCCCGTCGAAGCTGAAGCCGGCCCGCGCCCACGCCTCCTCGTCCTGCTGCTGGGGAGACACCGCCCGCGGACGGTCGTGCGCAGCGCCGTTGAGTTTACTCGCGTTGCTGCTTGCCCTGGTGGTGTTCGTGCGGTCGTAGCGATGCTGGTGTCTGCGCAGGACGGCGAACGAGGACGGGGAGTGATTCAGGTGTTATTACGGGCGAGGAGGGGAGACGTTTGGCCATGGTGCGCAGAACGTTATTTAATTCGAATCCTACTCGGTACCTCCCCGTTACACTTCCCGTCACGAAAACCCGCACAACTTCCCGAACACCCACACATTTCAGATGTGCATATACCTCCCTGCAGATTCATGTTTCTTTGCTCTTTTGCGTTCTTCTGCACTGCGTTTTCGTTCCTCTGCCCTACGCTTGCGTTCTCTGCTATACATACACAAGTGTACCCGCGCTCTGCCTGCCTTTCATTCCCTGTACAGTATGGATAGTTCTCTTATGGTCGTAATTCCGCCTCGAATGCCTGTTTTCCTCTCACATTCCCGTTTCCCTCGCCGTTCTGCTGCCTGTTTCTCACTGGGTTTCTTTTGTACTGTCCACCACTCAGCTATCCAAACTCCACTCACCCGTATCCAAACTCCACTCACTCCACAGTCCACACTATACCCGCAACTCGGGCGTGGTGTGCGCTGCTTAAGCTTGAGCCTTGTGCGCCGTAGCCTGAAGAAAATAATAATAATATATACACAAACAGCAGGTCGCCTGAAGTCAATATCAATTCAGAAGCACTTGTCCTTGTCCTTGTCCTTGTCCTTGTGCTTGTGCGCCGTAGCCGTAGCCGTAGCCTGAAGGAAATTAAATAAAATATGTATTCAGAAGCGTAGTAGCCTGAAGTAAATTCCGAATTTCTGAGGCATGGCGCGGAAATGTGGTTGAAATTCAGAAATAGCAGGTCGTCTGCAGTGAATATTGATTCAGATTCAGAAGCAGCACTTGATAATCGATAATCGACCGCGGGGTTCGCTGGCGACTCCCACCCCCGCGCCCACGGCTGAGTTGAGTCGTATTTGTAGGTAGGTAGGTAGGTAGGTAGGTGAACGCTCCTTGCCTTCTCTTCTCTTCTCTTAGTCTTCGAGAAAAAGAATGTGGGAAGCACAAAGGCATTTCGGACGCGGGGAGTCGAATCCCGGAGGTCTGTATGTACTGTGCAAGCTCTGGTGCTTGACGTAACGAGATGGAAGAGATAGTACTAGTGAGATGTGGTACTCCGAAGCCGAAGTGAGATGTGGTACTCCGAAGCCCAAGCAACGGCGATACCAAGTCCCACAGTCGGTATGAATCGCACCCTCAGTATGAATCGCACCCGTCAGTACTGTACGAATGAATCGGTTTCTGAAGTCAACAAACTTCTAACTCAGGGAAAGGTCTGGGTATTTCGCGTTCTGGTTTCCATTTGACGAGATACAGAGGTTCTGGCACGACCGGGATTTCGTTTTCTTTGACGGACCGCCATAGAATGTACTCGACTTCAGCTTGATTATATATATCCCTAGTGGCTCAGTAACATACAATCCCGGCTCCGGGCATCGAATGCCGTCAAAAAAGGCATGCAGCTCGGAACGACATGGGGTTCAAGTTCGGGATCACCGCAGCCCATTCGGTTTGCGCGACCAAGAAACGAAGCAAAAATACTTCTACATATTGGCGAATGTCGAACGCGGAGAGTCGAACCCGCATGTCTGTGTGAATATTCTTCGTAGAAGAAGACGCATCCGTGGAATATAAACGCGCTGTGCACCACGTCCGATGAAAATTCCTCAGCTCTTCTGTGCAACGTTGATTTGTGCTATTATCTGGCTCGCAATTATCTACTGAAGACGTCCTTCGTAGGAACGGAAAATATCTCCACTGAAATTTGGCGGCATACATGAACTGACCCTCCCTGCAAATCACATGTGCTTCATTGTGAGTACACCAAGGGGCAAAATGAACATTAAGAAAAAGATTGCGGGGAAATAGATGATTTCGGGCGCGAACCCCGGATTTCAGTGCGAAGATCTCTATTCTCGAACAAAGACAGTGTACCGCGCACCAGGTCCGCCTACACGCCAAGAGGAGACTTGAAGAAGAGGTAATTTCGAGATCCAGATTTTCCCCATGCGACGATATACGGCGCTTGAATAAATGATCCTCCTGCCATTCAGACATTCAGATCGATCAAACCAAGATTCTCACGTATCTGTAAACAAGATTCTCACGAATCAGGGCGAAGTTCTGCGACGGATGAGAGCAGGTTATTCTCGCCAGTCCGAAAAGGAATTATCTAGTTCCTGGAATCGATTTGACTTGATATGTGCGAGCGATGCTGGAGAATGTATCACGTTGAATTTAAACTCACTTCGCCTAGAGTGGGATGGTCTCTGGTGGCATCAGATCCGGGGGCGCGGCATCCCATGGCCACAAGGCATGTAGCCCCACCAATGTTCGTTTGATGGTTCAATCACATAGCGGACATGCCAGTCCATGGGTGGAAACAGACACCATCGACCTCGTCCGAGAAGATGCCGTGCAGCGTCACATAGTGTATTGTCTCCTTCTCCTTGCGATGGGGACTCGGAGATTGCCCCACAACAGCCACACGCAACGCGCGAACGAAGTCGACCAAGAACAGCGAGTCCAGGCGGAAAAGGATCGTGAAGGGGATACTCCCTCTCTGGGCAAAGATCTCGCCACACCGCTCCAGCTGGTTGGTCGTCACCAGCCGGTCGCGCAGCAGCTGTTTTCGGAGGCCGAGGCGTTCGGTGTGGCACGCCAGCTGGGGCAGGTTGCGCTGCCACGAGAGGCCCGAGGGCAGCAGCAGATCGTGGCCCTGTAGAATGACTGATGTGGGGTCGGTATCCGGCGTAACGCGGAAGCGGAGGCTGCCTTCGAGAGAGGCTAAATGTGGTTCGGAGTGGTAGTAGAGGAATCCGTGGGTATCGTTGGGAAATGGGATTCGCGTGGTATTTCCCTCGACGCTGTGCTGCGAATACCACAAATTGCTTCCAGGGGTTCCAGAAGGTGGGAAACGGATTGTGATGTTGACGTTGGGATAAATTTAAAATCTCGTGCGACTTGAGCTTTATCGGGCGGAGAGTGGAGAGAATTTGAGCCGTAGCAGCTGAGAGCGCTCTGGAGCTAAATGAGAGCTGTTACCTCTCCTGACGGGCAGATCGCACCGGATTTGAGCGCCGTGTACTCTTGTAGATGTGAATTGAGCCAGTCGAGGTACCGGATGTCGGGTTGAGGCTCGCAACGCAAAAGCGCTCATGATTGCTGAAAGGAAGTCTCCTAGTGTTGTTCAGCGCCGTTTGCATCAAACAACTTTAAGAAGCTGGACACGGTTACGTGGGAATCACGTCCCGAGAAAGCGGAAGAGCAGAACAAAGGTAGGTAGGTAGGTAGAATTACACGGCCGGTCCCGCTTAGGAACGCCGGGCCCAGGGAGTAACTGAGTGTACATGGCACTACTGTACACTACTGTCCCTGGACTCCTCTATACACCCGTAGCCGAGCTCACGATCTCAGCCTTTCGACCCGCCGCGGTAGAACTAAAGGAGACGTAAAGAAGTAAGTGGTGGAAAGGGAAGCCCCAAGTTAGATTTGCACATTCGAAGCACGGGGACCGTGCAAGCGAAATACCGGGACTGCATAGAACAGCTGGAGAACCTCATGAGTAAATTTAGCCACTAGTGCAATGTTTAGTCGGGAGTAAATCAAGGCTTTGAGGAACTCTGTATCTGAGAGTTCAGCCATTTGACGTTGGAGTTCTGGCGAGTTGGTGAAGATTTTCGAGTATACCTGACCCTCGTCACTTCGTTACTTCGCTTAGGAATGGGGAAGTTCGTGGCTTTGATGAGTTATCGTGAAAGTTCGTCATTTCGACGTGTATCGGAGAAAGCTCGTCACTTGAGACGTATCTTCGTGAAAGCTCGTCACTTCCGTTTGTGTGGGAAGTGTTTGGTCTTGGTTTGTTCCCAGGGATCACAGGTCTCTTTCTTACCGCCAACACACCCGGCGATTTCGCGTGCGCGTCGCAGTCGCATGCTGGGCGCCTGTCATGGACTACGGCATGTTATCTGAAGATGTCCAACAATTCCAACTATGCACTCGAACACGGCCGAATCTGAAGGGTATGATATTGCATTCATTTTGAGTCTTTTAGTATTGACGTGGCACTGAACTTCGATAGGATGATGGGAGCCTAAGGAGAGCATGAATGGCTTCTTGAACAAAAAGACCGTCGAGCTGCTGAGAATGCCGTTGCGGATGCCCAGGCTCATCGCTCAAGCAGATACGGATGGAGCCAAATGTTTGCAGTGTGTGTCAGGCTACTAACAATATTTATGTAGTCCGACTCCGGGCGTGCTCGCGCCTCTCGACCGCGGAAGAGTCCGTCTACCAAATCCGGTGTAATACAGTAACATTTTTATCGAAAGAGACTGTGCTCACACGAATATAAACACTGCCAGTGGGTCTTTTCCTGAATCCTCTACGGCTCAAGGTTCGAGTGGGTCATTTGGGTACCGAAAAATTCATCGGCGCTTGAGACTGAGTTCATGTAAATGCACCAGGGCCGATACCTCACAAAGATGTTGGGGACGAAAGGATACCAGGTGCGATCACATCCTGAGATATTTATCGAAGTGCTGAGACTTTGGGCCAACAAGGCCGACTCGAAATCGCTCTGGCTCGGCGTCCTTGGAGTAGGATGCACCTCCTAATCGCCTGAAGCTCGAGACAGCGGGAATAAGCATTGGAGCCGTTTTCGCGAAGAATAGCCGCAAATGCTGGCTTCACTTCTCCCAAATGATAGAGTTATAGATACCTTATTATCTTCGGTACATATCTTGAAGTACGGTACATATTTTTTACTACAGTGCATCCAGATTGATTCAATTCAGACTCGGGGAGCATATGCAGTTTGGGCACGAAAATGAACTGGAGGGTTCTGGGTGATGCAGATGAAAGTTTCTTAGTGAAGACATCATTCTAATGAAGCATATTCAATTCTTCCCACGGTTCAATCTATCTCGCAGTTATGCAACATGTGTAACTCCTCCTGGTACTACAGTATTCGCTGTGCTAGCCAATACAATCCCATGGTTCCATAGGTGCTACGGAAGAACCGAAATTTCTCTGAGTAAATTCACAGTGATTGAATCTAGGGAGACCTTTTGACACGATGTTACTGTGCATCTTCCTCGTAAATGTAACTGGCAAAAAACTTTACAACGTTGAATGACTCACTGAATGAGGAGGTTATAAATGAGTATTTGACGGAGATGCGACCAGGAGATGCGACCGGGAGTTCGACAATTCAGGGAGATTTACCGGAAGGGCGTTGGCACAGAGACTTGATCTTCAAACTGGTAGCACTATGGATAAGTCCCATCGCATGAGAAAGTAGATGATAATGAGACCAAACTTTCTCATTTCGAGTTGGTTGGAATTGTGGTCCTTCGGGTCGTCGATGTTGAATGGCGCTTAGTAGACGATCCTGGATGAGTACACTCGTTTGTACTTCAGATTGTCCCCAATTTCTCCATCGAGTCAACTCGTTTCAGATTAGAAATTTCATTGGTACACATTGGTTACTTCTGTGTTTATACTTCAAAGTACTCCATTTCAGTGGATCTTCGTGGATGTAAATATTCACCTTATTGCCTCGTCCTGTGCTCGCAAAAGTTTGAAACACTCTTACAATCACATACACATGGTCAGCAAATGTTAGGATGGGAATGGTTGTAGACTGATGATCCAGGAAGTACAACTTCAGTCCAATCTGGATTCTCTCGAAAGAGATCTCTCGCAGCAACGACGTATGTACCACAGATTCAAGAAAGCGCTGATGTTGATTTCAATGATTACTACCAGGTGGGCATGCAGTGATTACAACAAATTCAAGTTGACTCCTTCCAATCGGGACATCACCGACGGAGGAGTCGAGTATATAGGTGCCGCAATACAATGATCGCTCCTCTGGCAGGTCTTGACCCACGGTTGAATCATCTCGACTCCGACCTCCAGTGCGTTGTCTGGCTTTGAGAATTGGCTTATGCGTAGCCGCAGGGTATTTCAGGCCATACAGAATGACAGGGATACTGCGTGCCGATGCCGCGTCAACATTCATAGCCGGCGTCGTCGATGCGCATCAGTGCCGGGCCAATGCGCGCCCTTCAAAGTTTACCAGACCCACATGATGATCTTCGACGCGGTCATGTGGTTATTCAAGTGACGAGCTTTCACGGTATTAAGAAGAGGTGACGAAGAACCAGGCAATCTGCCTGAAGTCACAAGGATTCGCAGAATGCGGCCTCAAACTCACGAACTTCTCCGGGGCTAACTAGAACTCACGAACTTCTGCAATCCTAAGCGAAGTAACGAAGTGACGAATGTGGTGTGGACTCGATTTTCTCCAGGAACGAAGCGCGAAGTGCAACCAGGGCGTCCGCCGAAGACTTGCAGGTAAGCATCACATGTTCTGGGCTTTCAACCAAGTCTTTGCACAGTCTGCAAAGTCTTTCCGACCTTGGTACGGGCTTGTATTCATGATCCGAGTAGCGTAAAACTTCCAGGGCAAGTTGGTGGGTTGATAGCAACACAGAGGTGAGTGCCTCGCGATGTGGTTGCGTTTTCACCATGGTGAGATAATGCCTCATCTTGAGAGTTTCACGAGTCGGTGGTCCATCTTTTTGTGGTTCGAGTCTGCCGTGTAGCAAATATAGCTTGTCTGTGGAGTCGACTTCATTCTGTAGCCATTCCTTCATCAGCTTATCCACATTTTTAGCGCAGCTCTCGACGTCTTGGACTGTCGTGGTCGCATTTAAAATGAGCGGAGGGCAGCCTTGATGCAGCTGTAATTAAATCCTTAGCCCAAGACCTTTTGCCTAGCGCAGAGAGTTCTAGTGAACTGTCTAGAGCAGCGCGGGCGTAGTGTCCCTTTCCGAGGCCGAGATAATGTACTAGGTGGGTCAAGGTGATGATGAGACGTCGCACTCGTATAGGCATTATACCAGTTTCCGTAAATAACGGCGCGATGAGGGAACGCGGATGGAGGTTTAACATGTGGCGCAAGAAACTAACTTGAACCTTGGTCAGTTGTTTAACATGGACATCCTCCCTATCGGGGGAAATTTCACATGCATGGGTAAGGTGACAATCCACCCTCGCCATGTACAACTCCTTGAGTTCCTTAGGCGTCAGCCTGCCAGTCATGTCTTCGATCCCCATGATGCGATGTCCACAGAAGCGGGCCGTGCGTGCCTTGGCTTTATAATGGTCTGCAAACATGTTCCGGGTGTCTGTTCGGAAATTGACTCCGACATACTTCTCCTCAGCTTTGATTTGGAGAGCAGTAGTTCCAAGGGTGAACTCCGGGTGCGGCAGCGCGAGTTTTCCATAGATCATGATGATAGTTTTAATCAAGTTGATCAGGATGAAGTTGCGCGCACACCAACGCTCAAGCGTAACCAGCTTCGTTTGGAGGCCTCGTGCGGAGAGCGACAGTAGGAGAATATCATCTGCCTGTGCAAGCAGTGAGATGCGAATTGCGGCGAGGAATACATCGTCCTTGTCCGGCATCATCCTCAAATCAGCCAGAAATAAATTCCAGAGTATGGGGGATGCAGGATCTCCGGTGAGTAAACCTATAAAAGCCTTGACTTCGGCTGATTCCATGTCTCCATGCCTCACGTAGTAGGCCATTCGCCGGTACAGCATTCTGAGCCAGTCGAAAATTGCGCCACCCATTCCGAGCCTGAACAGTTTCAACCATAATGTTGGTTGGTCCGTGGATGGGAAAGCGTTTGAGGCATCGACTGCGGCGACATAGAGGGTGTAACCGTGAGCTCTAGCCCATTCCTTGGCACAGCGAAGGATGAAAGGATTATTATTCGTTCGATAACCCGGTCTAAATCCGTTTTGCCATGGAGGAATCAGGCCGCGGGATTCCGCCCAGTCATATATGCGCCAGTGGATCAGCATTGTCAGTCCCTTCAAGAAACAGCTTTCAAGTGTGATAAGCCTATAGCTGTCTGGATTCTCGTGAGGTTTCATTCGCTTCAAAATACCGATTAGTGCTGACATGAACCAGATCGTCGGGGCATCGCCCTTGGCCACACACTCATTGCAAAGGTATAGAAGATCCTTGTTTGGAATCTGAAGGAGTTCCGCGTATGCAGCTTGATCCTCGCCCGGACTGCTGTCCATCGAGTGCTTCCGAAGGTGGTCCTTCAGGCGACCCATGTCATCAATGGTCCAATTGTCTTTGAAGAAACCTTCCGGTGAGTTATCCTCTGTTATGTCGGGCAGTAGGCTCGCCAGGATCTTGTTGATCTCATGCTGTGCGGAGTCGAACTGGGGAGGGAGGATTTCCGGTGGATTGAGTCTCTTCTCAAACACATCTTTCAGGTCTGCCGCGGTGACCGATATTGGCGCGGGCTTTGGATCTGCCATCCTTTTGATGTGTTTCCAAAAAACAGCCCGGGATGGACCCTCATCGCGGCCAGTTTACTGTAGTATTTCGACCAAGTATTCAGGTGACGCGTGACGCGGCCCTCTGAATTGAATACTTTTGGTCTCGGTGACGGTGACAATCCGATTTTGCGGCCCAAATAGGCCTAGAAACGCCAAAATTTTGGTGCCGGCGTTCGCCGGACCTCCATATAAGGCAATCTTGGCATGATAGCCGAGAAATGAAGACTTTGAAAAGTAAGGGCTTGGCGTGACACGAAAAAGGGCTGAAGACTTGGTCGAAATAGTACAGTATCCCGTCCTCTATGAGGTTCCGGGAACTGAGAGCGTGCTGGCTTTTTCACTGGTTCAGCTTCCGGTCCGGAGTTGTCTGGAATGTCCGCTGTAACTTTAGGAACATCCAATGCACAACCAGTTGCAACCAGCCATCATTTGGAAAATGAGACGCAGTTGCATGATCTCCTTCCGGCAAATCCCGCGCTTGGCATGCCGCACACGCAGAGGTCGTTGCGCGTGTGCGCCTTGCGGAGTCGTCGACCTGGAGTCCCCACACTGCCTCCGACGCCCCCTCCCGCCCTCACATCGGGACTTACGACCCAGCGCTCTTGCCGCCCGTCGTCTTCCCCACCGGCTGCTACTCCACCTTCCGCCCGGCTCCGACACGCGTACGGCGGCTCTCACGCCGCCAGCAACATGCTCCCCAACACGCAAACTTCATCCCTACACAAACTCTGCGCTACAACCGCGCCCCGCCCGTCGCTCGCTCTCTCCTCCGCCCTACGCCCACGCAGGACGCAGCACAAAAACAGCACAACCAGCATCACTGCAAGCTCCGTCAGCACGACGTACAAGCACAAGTCATGGTGCGTACCTTTTACTCCGGTGCCGTGCCCACCAGCAAACCTCCCCGGTCCTGCAAAATCCCTCAGCTTCGCATTCTAAAACCAGCACCTCCACCAGTTTGCGACCGCGCTCTGAAACGACGCAAACAGCGGCCGGCCGAGCCCTCCCTGAACAGTGAATCCCCACCAACTCGCGCTAGCCTCCTTCGCAGCGTCCGAGACGACAGCCAAGCTGAGCCGACTCGGAAGCGTACAGACTTGTCGTTCTGCCAGCGTACATCAGCGCCCCGTCTCCAAATCCCAGCACAGCACGTACCTCCGGCGCGGCGACCTTCTAGGGAGACCTTACGCCGGCGGGACCGCGCTCAGAACTCTTGAGGGAATTGGGGAGGTACGTCGACATGATCACCTCTTTCAAGTGAAAAACCTGAAAATTCCGACTCAGAGACGACTATTCGACGTCAAGAACTCAGAGAGTCCCGCGAGGGATTGATCTTGAAGCTACAAAATGAAGCCTTCAAGCGGCATCTTGGATTTCGAAGCACATAAGTAGAACGATGTGACACGCCTGTACGAGGTTGTGGCTGGCCGTTTCGAGCGAATCGACGCGCTCTTGCGGGAGGTAAGTCGGAATTACCCTTTTTAGTATGCTAAAATTCAAGATCAGCCTCGACTCGTTTGGAAGAAAAGACACAACGAACATACAGGAACATACGGGGATGTTCTTGCACTGATACCAGGCTTCCCGCGTTTCCAAGTCGGCTAGCGGGTGGTCAAAGTACCAAGAGAACACATGCAAAGCTCACCATCGACACGGAGGTGCGTATTCGGTTCGGGGACGTTTCGGACACTCCGTACGATGACACAGAACGCTAGTTTCTAGGAATCGACGCGGTTTTTCGGGAGGCAAGTCCCAGTCCAGATTGGTGTTTTGAGTGAAAAAAAGGAAAACTGAAAAATTCACAGTCAGGAGGAGTGAATCATTCGGGCACGGAACGTGAAGCGTGAAGGGTGTACCGATGTGCTTATTGGGCTGCAAAACGGCGTACCCGCGAGTCCTGGACCGAGAGACTTGATAGTTGGAGTGTCGGGCTGGAGGGTGGTCAAAGCGCGCTGTTGGAATTTCAAGCACGAGACGGACCTCGGTAACGCTCAATTGACGCGGGGACGATGTCAGTGGGTCCGCTTCGTACGACGTCGCGGAGTGCGGAATTAAGAAGGAAACGCACACGGATTTTGAGGAGGTGAGTCGGAGATACGTCTTTTGGTCGAGAAACTGAAAGCTCCGAGTTGGTGGCAATCGACGCAAGCAGCGGAGCAAGAGTACGTGTGGATACGTTGTTTGCGCTGCGGAACGACGTGCCCGCGAGTCTTGGACCGACAGGAGTCGGGTTTGCGAGGATTTCTGCGGGGTAGTCAAAGCGGAGCCTCTTGAGCTCGAGGACAATCCTTACCAGCTACATGATGGACGAAATGAGCTTCGTCTTTGACGAGGAATTCTTGAAGTTGGGCGTACGTGGAACTTCCCTGCCCTGCGTCGGCCTGCACACCTCCGGCGCCTACTCCACTGGAAACTTTCAAGGCCTCGCGCAATCTTTTCAGAAAGTCCTGGAGGGAATTGCCATTCGGCGAGAGGATTGTGCCACTGGTGGTATCGGTTGCCGCTGCTCCGCCCATGGCTTTGTCGTTTGTTTTCGTGCAAGTGGTGGTACGGAAACCAAACGGAAACAAAGGAGATGCTGATTGTCCGTATTGAAAAGAGCGCCGTGAAGTCAAATGGCCAAGACTACAAATACATGACCCAGATTACTCTGCATACGTAGTTGCAAAACATGTTTTTGACAGAACTTTACTCTGCCAACCGTTGCGGAAAGGCTCCGAATTTCGAGAAACAGATTGGTTGAAAACAAAGTTGAAAGTAGCCTCGGCCGATTCCGCCGTGGGGCTCGGCCGACAGCCTGATGGCCAAACAGTACATCGGTGGCGGTGCAGCGTCTTTCTCTTCGCTTTTTTACAGTCTCCACCGGCGGCAACCTGAATAATGAAAATTTCAGCGCAAGAAGGCGCTGAGAAGCTTGCAGCACACCTCGGATTGACTACCACCGCATTTGACCTCATTCCGCCACAGAAATATGAAGTTGCCACCGCGGAGGTAAGTACCATTGCCATTCACTCGATTCATCGCAAGATTGATTGACTCGCCATGAAAAGTTGCGAAACATCAGTATGGAAGTCAGCACCCCTCTGAATGAGGAAGTAGAAGACTGTAATGATCCGGTCATGGTATGCCTCAGCGGTCGTGTGCATAGAATATTCGTCGACTGACCGCCCTCTCAGTCAGCGTTTTGCGCGAGATTCCTTCCGTCTCTTATCCTTGCATATAAGAAGGCACCTCGGCCGGAAAGCCCTTACGCTCTGATGCTGTATTGGACCACCCAAAACGATTATTTCTCGAAATTAATGCGCAGTCCGTGGGGGTCGGACCTATACGTCTTCCACGTCGACCAGCTCCTCGCACATGCAAGTTCAGTGCGAAAACGCAAGGTGGGTGCGGTGTAAACCTGCGCGATATCTAAGCTCTGACAATATACAGACCTCGTCAACGAATGCTATCCCCACCCTGCAAGATCTGTCTATGACGAGCACTCTGAGGACGTGTCTGTATTCCCAATACCGGACCTCTGCTTATCACATACTGAACCTCCACAGTTGCGGAAGACTACAAATGGAACATTTTTCCACTCTCCGAAGACCAACACGCAAGGCTGGAGTCTTGGGTGGAGAACGCCGCCCGCACCTCTGCCGACGCCATCAACCCCTCCAAATCCTTGACCCGCATTCGAATCCGGCCCGGTTCCAATAACTACAACTTCCACGAGGTCAGCACTTCGCTCTAATACCATTCCCTTCCACGCTGACGCAGACAAATTGCAAGAGAATTCAGCAAAATTGCACAATGTGCGGCGACGGTTGAATCCTCTACGCCCACTGATGATCATTGCCTCGATATAGTTTATTAGACCCGCCGACAAACGTTTGAGAGGTATGCACGGGAACATACAGAGCCAGTAACAACGCGGCGGGAATGTGCGCGCTGTCAGACCGTGGCGTATTGTTGTCGAGGTGTGTGTGTGACCTGCCGTAGTTTTACGGTGCTCGAAGTTTGTATCTTCGCGATGACACTCATATTTTACCTGCAGAGCACCAGCGGCAAGACTGGCCTTGTAAGTTTCCGCGCTTCGTTGCAAATTGCGCTAATTTTGTTCCTCCAGACCATAAGTTGCGGTGTTTCGAAACGTGCTATTGAATATCTTTTGACACCAAAGCGGATATGTGACGGTATGAAAGTAGGAGTTGAAAAATAACAGACGGGCGATTTGGGATGGGCAGGCCGGAGCTTAAAATCCGAGGAAGAGTTAATTGGGACTCGGAATATAGTCGTGCATTTTTTGGACACATTGTACAGATGATTCCCGACCTTGCCGTTGGGGAATTCTCCGGACATCGAAAGTGCGCTCGCTCCTCCCGATATCGAACTTGCAGAGATCTGAGAATGAAGCAGCTTCGATCAACTTCGCTAATCATTTATTTGAAAACTCAGACACCTATCTATCGGAAGCGATGCCGTCCATTTGGCCGACTGGACAGCCCTGGCATCTTGACTTCGTGTGGATCACACGTGATCGTGATTTAAACTCCGCACCAGTGAGTCACATGACTCACTGCACTGCCCTTCCTTCCCGCCATGTCGACGAATCCTGCTGGGTTTAATCCCCTGTTTCCGCCCGAGTTGGAGCGTGAAATCTTCGAAATTGCCGCTCGAGAACATCTTCCGGGTATCTCAGTCTTGCTGTTGGTCGCGCACCGCGTGAGGATTTGGTGCGTACAATCGTTGCCGATTTGATTTAACCACCACTCACTTTGACCATGTAGGATTGAACCCATCTTATACGAGACGTTGATGTTTTGCTACCCTCTTGGTGCTGGTCTTCCCGTGATATCCTCAAAGGGCATCCTCCAATTGCTGGATTCCCGACCCGCGAGCTTCTTTCACGATAGCGTCCGACAATTACTCTGCGCCGACCCTACTCAGCTCGAATTGGAAACGATCCTCGCCAAATGCAGTGGCGCCCATAATATTTACATCCCAGGAAGCAGCCGTTTGACGTTCCTCTCTCTTCTGAAGCAGATGGCTCCGCGCCGCCTCCACGTCACCTCGCTCTTCCATCTCTTTCTTCCTGTTCTTGTTGACTACTCCCTCCCGTTATTCGCACGGCTCACGCACCTCGATTTAAGCCATTGGGACTTTCTACCGGAGTCACCGAATCCAGCCGCACTCCCGTGTCTCACTCACCTCGCGGTCCAAGGTCCCACTGCCAGCGGTCACACAGCTATTGAACGTGCACTCGCAGACTGCCCGCATCTAAGAGTGCTCTTGGTGATTCGTCTCAATGCGACCGCCGTGAATCATGAGCTTTCCGCACATTTTGCCCACGATTTGCGATTTGTCCAGATGTTGGTGCCGGATCCGATCGCAGACTGGAAGTCGGGTGCCATGGGCGGTGAGGACTGTTGGAGTAAAGCAGATGCGATAGTCCGGGAAAGAAAGTTGTCCAGGATTACAAGTGCGTTCAGAAATCTCTCACACATAATCCATGTCAATGATTTACGATCCTCCACATTATAGGTCAATGATAAAACAAGGTTCGCGCCATCCTGCCCTCCAAAGCCTCTACAACCCACGCAACGGATGCGCTGTAATAGGGTGTTATTTTGTTGGGATTTCTACCCGATGTAAGAACGAGGAACGACGCCGTTCAGTCCTTGCTTGGTTCTCGGCACCGTCGCAATAGACATCTTGAATCAATCAATTTTACCATTCGAGTCTTGACGGACTAGTACTCCCCTAAGTTGAAGGTTCGAATCTGTCATTCGCTGCGCGGATATTAACGCATATTATTCCAGATGTATGATACGAACCACACCCCCATTTCCTGCCCACTTCCATCTCTCCTCAGAGCAAGTCAGTTCAGAGTTGAAATCTGCGAGGGGACAGAGAAAGAGAAAGATCTGTCGCTTCTCATGCTACTTTGCGGATATATAATCGCTGGGTATTTTTTTTTCTGCCACGGAGACTTGCACGAAGAGGTAAGAAACCAAGAAGAAAACGCGCTCTGACCGAAGTTCCCGCGATGTCATCGGGTTCAGACTCCGCTCGCTTAAATTTTGCTCCACAACCAACCACCACGACTCAAGTACTCAATACCCTATCCTATACACATGCAGGAACACCCAGCCCCAGACCTCAAGCCTGTCGAAGGCCTCTGGTTCCCCGACGCCGACCTGATCCTCCGTGCAGAACACGCGTTATTTCGCGTCTACAGCGGCATCCTCGCAGCCCGCTCTGCGGTATTCAGCGATATGGTGGCCTTTCCGCAACCAGCTCTCCCTCACGGCCTTTCCATTCATGGAAATCCTGTCGTTCAACTTCACGATTCAGCGGCGGAGGTCGAAGTTTTCTTGAGGGCGATTTTCGACTCGAAGTACGGCGCGATTTTTTCCCCTTTGCCACCTGACCTAACTTGGAGATATGTAGCTTTTTCATGCCTCCGCCGGCCCCGACCGACTTTGCGAACGTCATCGGAGTGATGCGCCTCGCGCACAAATACGACGTGCAATACCTCTTTCGCCGCGCCTTATCTCACCTGGACTGCGTCTACCCGACGACGTTCCTGGAATTTTACACAATCAATACTCATGGCCCGCCCCCGCATGTTGCGCACCCAGAAACCCTTACCGCACATCTCACGGTGCTTCGTACTGCACAAGAAGTCGGCGCAACCTGGCTTCTTCCGCTCATCTACTACTATATCTGTTCACACCCCGCGAACGAACTCTTGGCCGCCGGAAACTTGTGGGACGCGATGGGGGTTCAGAGCCAACAGACCTGCCTCATGTTCCAACTGCGCCTCTCGCGCGCGACAGGGCTTGTACACAAGTTCCTCAACTACCTCCCGTGCGATGCGTGTGCCTCGCCCCAGGTCTGTGCGGACGCCGTTCGAGATCTGCAAATTTGTCTTAGTGTTTGGTGTGACGCCGGGGAGGATCTGATACCGCTGGGCGAGTCTGCGCTCGTTTCGAATCAGTTCCACAAGCTGTGCAAGCGATGCACGAAGGATGGGGAGGATTCGCACTGTGGCGCCCAGGCGAGATTTTGGGGGGAGATGCCTGAAATGCTTGGCCTTCCTAGTTGGGAGCAGTTGGAGAAGATGCGGCGGGATGTGTTGACGGGGGTTGAATAAATAATGGTGAGCACATATCTTTCGTCTGTGCGATGACTCCTGATTTCGTTTCGTTTCCAAGCCGCTCGATAGGACGTTCAAGAAGAATATGTACTTATCCTACGATCTACTGAGGAAACTCCACAGCTAACCACACAAGCTATACTTATGAAGGAGAAATAATTATCTCTGAATTCATTATGGTGTTTACCTTTTTGTCCCCAAGTAACCCATTTCTGCGCAAGCTCCTTGGGGTTGAATCCGTTCCAAGGTTGCTGGTGGTATCGGTTCCGTGAACCACAATGCAGTCCATGTCTTCCGACCCGAGCGTCTTGCATTGGAGGAAAAGGTCTCGATTCCACGGCGACGAAGGTACAGATCGTAAAAAATTGCGCTGTTTTCGCCCAACTGTAATAGAGTGCCTTATGGTGACCCGGATACGTCAATGTCGCACCCTATATCTACCCCATCCTCTGCAGCTGCAACGCGTCCGCGACGGAGATTGGCGAGGGACAGCGTGTGTCAGCCGGATCAGCTGACCGTTCCTCTCGGATCAACTCGCACCGCCGGAGAGGAATTTTTCTTCTGTCTTCACTATCATCTCGATTCTCGATGCAGCCGGTGCGTAACTACATCGACGAAGTCGCAACGGAAATATGGCTTGTCTGTTTTCAGTTCTGCGGGAAGGCCGAACTGCGAAGACTCAGCCGCGTCTGTCACTATTTCCAGGCCCTAGCGCAGCCTCTCCTGTTTTGGGACCAAACGGCGAGCGGGCCCGGATTTGTGACCCTGCATACCGGAAACTGGAGGAAGATTACTCGAGGGATGCACCGCAACGTGAAGCGGCTCGCCAGACTCGCTGACAGTTCCCATGCGTCTTCTGTGCGCACCTGGCGATTTTCGGGGCTTCATCAATCCGCCGTCTTACCTTCTCATATCACCAACATCCACGTCTTCATCGAGACCTGGAAAGAATTACTCAGAGTTTTCACCACGACGCTAGGAACATATCAGCGGCTCACCACCCTCAATTTGAGGAACCTGATGATCGACAAGGCATTCCGCGATACATTATCGTCTTTGGCGTCCCTTGAAGACCTGACACTTACAACTTGCGAAGTTATAGCTCGCACTGGCCCCTTGTTGCATCTTCGCAGATTTACCCAGACAGGATCACCGGTCGCTCCTTCCAACGAGGCTCTAGATCTCTTCGTGGCCGGAACCTTGGAACATTTGAAGCTGGATAGTGCAAATTGCCCCTCCATCCTGGCTGTACTTGTTGGCCGAATTCTCCCGAATCTCATCGGCATGGACATAACTTTAGAAGAGAGTCACGTCGCCCTCCTGCTATCTGTCTTACACACCTGTCTGCGCGTGGAGACAATCTCGCTCCATCATGTCGCCTTCCAGAACTCTACCGTCCTTCCATCACGGCTACCACCCAGCGCTATCCCCCAGCTCAAATCATTTACGGGACCCCCGGGTCTTGCAGGCCTACTCATCACTGCTCGCCCGGTTCTCCATATTGAACTTACAGACCGGATGTACGGGACCATGCCGTCCGTCGTCGAGCCGTGGGTGCAGCGACTGCACGAGATATCCGGTGGTTCTGTGCCGCTTCGCAATCTTTACTTATGGTGGGAGATCCCATTAAGCAGCGCCGGTGTCAATCCACTCTCTGTTCCCAGCGCTGCGGAATCTCACCGTGGAGCTACTCGATACATGGCCAGACGAGGCACTGGACGACGATGACGACGATGATTCTGTCTGGGTACCCCCCTCCGTCCCCGTCAGAGACGATGGCACGCTCGAGCTGTCCGATGACGGGACAGTCGACCATTCGAGCGGCGACTCATTTTATGAATCCGATTCCGATTCGGAAGCAGATTCCGACTCCGACTACAAAAAGAGGGCAGCTTTTGCTGATTTGATCCCAGGAAACATGTACAGTACGCACTGTAGCCTTTTGATTCGGACGCATGTACTGAAATATTTGTTGCAGATCGTGCGGGGGTGCCGGCCGATCCCCCGAATTATCCCGGTCCACCCACCGGCATAGAAAAGTCATTGAAAGTCAGTTCCTTCTCACCTGCACACCCAACTCGCAGCTAACGCAACCATGAGTCATTAATGCGCTCAATCTCCAACGGTGATGTTGTCCTCCCACACGACATCGAGGTACTATGCTTTATGCAGGAATTCCCCTATCATCTGCCCTCCCCATTTCCCGAAGTTGACCAGCACGGTGCGGTCTTGATGCTCGAGCGCCTCCATCCCTGCATCCGCGAAATCCGGTTCGCCACGGGTGGCGATCACTGGGAACGGCAAGGCAACATCTGGACACGGGATTATCATGACTATCCCTCGTCCCGCGCGTTCGTGCCGCATTTGCTTTTGCGAAGATCTACTGCTGACCGTTCATTTATTTGCGCAGGCGGGGATTTTTCAAGATTGTCTCTCTTGTGTGGAAGGAGGATGGGACGCGGAGAGATATTTGAGGAGCTCAACTCTCTACCGTGTATGCTGCTAATTACACTGACATGATGCTAGTTAGGCGAGCAAGAAACTCTTTAGACGCAGCCGAATCTTTATTGGATATTGCAGTTTCAAGTTCAGAGTCCACAATTTTTTTGTGTTACTTCAAGAATGGCGGAGTTGGCCTGCTAGAGCAGTGTTGCAACGCGATAAACTAAGGAAGTACTCCCACGTTCCACCTTTTGTGGGCGCTGAATCTGCTTGCAAGGAAAATGGGCGACTTCAGATATCATACCTAGTGAGGGTGTCCTTACATTATACACAGTCAGGCTTAGGCGAAGAAGCCTCGTTCATCGCTTTCTGACCGAATCAAAATGGGATTGGAAAAATTAAATACATGCTGAATCGTGTGCAGGGCGATTACCATCAATTGGTAGCCAGCAGCCGGATGAAATCCTATTCAAAATGCGCTGCGTACAAACATGCGGTAGCAACTGAGAGGAATGCCCCTGAAATTACCAATTAGAGGATGAATAAATCGTCAGTAAATTACAAACGGTAGAAGAGTTTCATTGCCGGGCTTTCAGAACTAGTAGTTCGTCCCAGGAAGGCAGACCGAACAACGTGGGAAGAGCGGTCCATAGGGCCCCCCTCTCTCTGGAATAGTCCGTCTTGCTGGTTATGGTGCAGCGAGTGCACAAACCGACTTTGGTCCAGTCAAACGAGTGTGTTGAAAAGACACCCGACATCGGTAGGTTTGTGTTGGTGCGAAGCCAGTTGAGTCGTGCTGTTTGGCACTTCCTCTCATTTTCGCAGGCTTCACTGCCCGTGTATACTCCAGCGTATATCCTAGAGCGCCAATGATGACTGAATTTTTTCATCGCCTTCATGCACCTCGTTTTTTCGGCAGTGGGGATTGGGGCATCGAAGAATTGTGCGATAGAATGTCTGCAGCACGCATAGTATATGTTGGGAAGGATCCAGGCAACGTGGTATTCTGTGGCTAGGTTGAGAGCGATGAAATCGTCTCCGCCCCGTCTCGTGTATCCAGATGGAGAGCCGCGATCAAGAACCCACAATAAGGGAGTCCGCGATGACGGATAAAGGCGAGCCAAAATGAAAATCATGCGAGTGCGAAGATGACCAACTTCGTACTTCGTTGCGAGCTTCAGGAGACTAGAGAGTGTCTTGATTCCATCGACGGGGGAATTCATGAAGTACCTGGCTACAGAGTGAACTTCAAAGGTCACAGAAGGAGATAGTACGAATCCACCCAGCGTCGTGGAGAGCGAGGAGAAATATTTTGAGATCGTCTGCAGTATCGTGGACGATCAGCTGGGGATATCCATCGTACATGTCCTGTTCCACGGGTTGCGGAATTGTGAATGTATCGCGGAAGATGGGGGACTGGGCAGCCAGAACCCCACGATACACTCGAAAGAGTGTCGCTTCTGCCTGCAGGACGACGGTTCCATCGTCGAACCAGACATTAGAGCGGGTCAAGGAGGCGGTTGGTTGAATGGCGTTATGTACGTCGGCTGCATCCATGGCAAGGGGAGTCGTGAGAGCTGAGCGAGGTCAGCAAGGTACCACCCTTATCAGATCCTTGGCTGCAAACTCTCACGTCAAGTAATCGGCTCGTCGACGGCACTGGGGTTATTTTTACTGCGTTCCTTTTGAGGTTAAATCCGGGGTGGTGCATAAGCACTCGGCGAAGGCGGTAAAGCAAACGGATCGAACTTGCCATTAATTTTGAAGCCCGTGAATCAGGAGGAGTTTTAAGTGAGGATTTAATGAGCCCTGGGGAGTATTTTTGGATTTGAAGAATCCGGCAGAGACTTTGAGCAGTGAGGCCTGTCAATGTATTACTTATGCGTTCTGTGTTGCTGTACACGAATTGAATGTTTTATGTTCGGACTCTGGACTCCTGGACGTACAACACAGTTAGGTTGAGACGACATGAATCAAAACGTGTATTTGTATTTTGATATGTACATTTGAACGCACACGGAAACCATGGCGTCGCGCGAGGGCCGAGTGTAGTGGCGGGTAAGTTCACGCCGGTGGCATCTCAGCGTCATCAGAAACTGGATGAAATCAGCTCGGGAGTGAAATAGGAAGCAGGCGTCTCACCAAAGAAGTGGTCTTCCAGTGACACTGTGGGAGACGTCAACAGCATCTGCAGCGGCGAGAGATCTGCCAAGCACACCGCCTCATCTGCACCATTCACCCTCCTGCCACGCACATCTCCGAGCTTGGCCAACACCTTCTCAACACGTTGCCGTATTCGATGTAGCTCAAATCGGGCCTCAGCACTGGCCACAGCGTTCTCCCAGTCGGCGGTGAAGGTGGCGACACACTTGGAATTGTGTGTGGTCACCGATAGCTGGCACTCGGGGAGGCTGACTGGCACCTGCGGACGCTGCTCTCGAAAATGGGCCCAGCACGTGGAGAGGGACCAATGGGCGGCCAAAATACGCTGCCTGTGGACGGACGCGACCCCATTTAAACCGAGATTGGTTGGTCGGAAGACGGTAGGTGTGTTTGTAGGCAGCATAGCGAGCATTCGCGTGTACAGCTGGACCAGGAACCCCCTGGTGCCTTGCGCTTCGGCCGCGCGAATGGCATCCTCGACTGGGGCGCGCCCACACCGGATTTTGTCCATCCAAATACGTGCGGCGACATTGCGGAGATCATCGTCAGACGCCTTACAACCATAGATCGCAACCAAATCCGCGGAGAATAAGGCGCCGGGATGTTTTGCGACGATGCGTCTGATGACCAGAAGTACCCATTGCTGCCAACTCGCCATTTGGTATTTGTGCGCAAGATTACCAACAGCGAGGATGTCATGCAACTGGCTCAGAGGAATCGCGTCTGCCTGTGTTTCAAGCACCCTGCAAAGTCAGGTCAATGAATATGTCTGAGACACGCCGAAAAAAAGGCGCACGGAGCATGAAGATATTTGCAGAGGGACCGGAAATCGTCGGCCTTGTCGCCTGGTAGATGAATGGGGAGATCGTCGGATAACCCTTCCCCAGTCAGCCCCGTGTGTCGAGACCCGAACATGTCACAAAAAACTGGCGAGTCGCGCACGAGAATGGAACGAGAGATCTGACTGAATATAAGTGTGCTGTATGGATATAGAATAGAAAATATTACTCTAAACAGGGTATGCTGGAGCTGAAGGACGCAATCGCCTGAGTCGTAGTAAAATCTGGGATGTCGAATGGCAGGTCCGGTTGCTTCGGTCACCCAACTTGCCGGACAGCTCGGCGATTCGAGTCGGGATCTCGCTCCAGAACCGGAGGGATTTGCACTTGTCGAGGCCATGTGGCAACCACAAACGGCAGAGAATAAAACGGGGAGTGTCAAAGGAGCAAAAGCTGAATCAGCAGCTTGTGGCCGAAATAACAGCATCGCCGAACAAATACGCGATCATATAGGGGCACAGCTCTAGACGAAATTCAACCACCTGAACTGTCTGACTTTCCACTGATTCCTCGAGGAGGTGACTTTTTGTCTTTCCGTTGAGCTAGAACAAAAAAAACCGTTCTGATGCGTCATTTCGGACCCGGGGAGTCGAACCCCGGATTCCTGTCAGCACATGGTTGTGAACTCTCGACGTACAACTTGCCTTCATGGTCGTCCGGGCGCCTCTACTACTGCATATTCTACGAGATTTCCCAGCGTTCAACTTAAGTTGCTAAACTATGCTGCTCGTCAAAGTGCGGATGCGGTGCATGCTGCCCTCCTGCCGGATTATTCGTTCTCTTAATCTTTACTGTCTCGTTTGTTGACGCTTATTTGTGCTGCTGTGCTTCAGATCTACCTCCATTCGATTCTCTCTGTTCATTCAACCTTCATCCACAGAACTACCTCCCGCTGCGGTCCTGCAAAAGCTGTTCTTTCTCCCGTTTGTCTGTGCCGGGGCTTTCCTAACTCCATCAAGTACCATCTCCTTTCTCCTGCGCCGGCCAAAGTGCTTGCTACGTGTCGCTCCTACGTGTCGCTCTGATTCGTATTCCCCTCTGGTTGAGAAGCTGTTGGATTCACTGCCCGGTCTAGGTATTTGCTGCGCTTTGCTGTCCTTATCTGCATGGAATACGTGTTCTGTAAACAACTCTTTCACCAGTTATGGGTCACTCAGGTAAACGGGCACATCCCGTGTCCAACTGCGCCGCAGACCGCAGTAGATAACGAATGTTAGACTGCGCACTTGGGCGCTTTTTGCAAGGATAAAAGTTGGCAGCAAGGTGGCACCTTCTCTGTGCTTTCTCTCTCCCGTGTTCCCAAATACTTCAAAATCAATTCCGTGTTTGAACCTGGAGCCGGCCCCAGTACAGTACTGCAATCCAACGTCATGGCGTCTATCCTCAATTCTCCAAGCGCTGTTCGTTCAAGCCCGAAACAAAGTACTGGTACTCTGGATCGGGCTGTGCTTACTTGATCTTTCGACCATGATTTCGCTTTGGCCGGGCTACCGCTCCTTCGATCTCAACGGCTTTTGTTCGCCCCTTCGCTTCTTGCTGATTTTTGTCCTGACAAATTTACGCTCCTGCAGGACAGATCATTCCTCCGCAGAGATCGTCCTCGATCCGTATTGGTTCCGCTTTGGGTTTCCTCGATTCATGCCGACCTTCCTTCTATCTAACTCTTCCCGAGTATCACTCATTATTCAGCTTCCACTCGCTGGCACTGTGTACACAGCTGTACTTTGTTTGTACTACGCATGATGCAATGAACTTATTTTTCAAATTGTAAACGAAGCTGTAGACTGACATGAACGTCCACTGCCGGAGCGTAGCGAAGGTATGCCTTGTATTATGTATTGATTCGACGATCTCCACAGTAATGCAGATTTCCTGGGTTGGAAACCCAGCATCCGAGATGCGTCGTTGTAACGATTTCTTTTACGTTGTATATCCTCTTCTTTTGGTTGGGTTACTTATATTTCCACCCTCGAGGCTCTTTTACTATCCGTTGCATACTCCCTCAGCGCATTCTATGCTCTTCAAGTTCACCACGAGAAATCGATAGCGCTATACGATTGCCACCCCTTCACATGTTCACATTAACATTTATCAGATAGTAAAGTAAGGTATACCTCGGACGCGGTGTACGGTTCATCCCTCTTCTCATCCCTGCTCAAAATGGGTCCATCGAATTTCGGTATAAATCAGGTGTTCTGGTTCGACTCCCGGCGTCCGAGATGGTAAAGGTCCGTTTTTTGGGGTCTTTGTCTTCTATGCATGGTTGAGCCCCGAATTCTTGGACAATGATGTCTGCATTGAAAAAGATATACACTGCATGCGAGGTACCCGCGTAGGGTATTTTTTTCCCCGACACGGAGATGCTCCATTGAATCATGAATAAATAAATGTCCTTTCTTTTGCCGACATGAACTGAATTACTTTTGCTCGCCGTCCTGATCTTTGACAGCACAGATTTGCACAGATGCGGATCGGAGCATTCCGCCCCCGGGCACAGGTGAGTCCACCGAGGCTCCGTTTTATATTCAGGTCGGTTAACAAATTCTGATTGCGTCTGAAATTCTTGAAAGGAATGATCAGCTCATTTCGTTCTTCGCCATTGATGATTCACAGTCGCAGAACGCCCATGGTGTCTCCCTGCGAAGTATAGTTCAGTGGTTATTGCTGCACTCAAAGCGCCACATGAACGCAATGGAGGTATGTCCGGCTCTACATCTCTTTCTATAATTCCACACCACATTTTTATCAATCTCAGCCATTGATTGTACTGGGTTTTCTCTACTTCGAACCTGTTCCGGACTCCTGGCGGGCACAAATTGTTGAACGCCCCGACATGTCTGTGTCACGTATGAGCATGTCGAGACGCGTTACTATTAGGCGCAACGCGGGTGGTTATGTTTGCCCATGCTTGGCCGGCACGGACCGTGCGGCGTGACCAGAACGCGTGGGAACGATGGCGGAGTTTGAGATGTCTCTTGTTCTGCTACCACGATGTCCACCCAAGTATCATCGCTCAGCATGCCATTCGCTCTCCCCCCTCTGAGCCAATGACTCTTAAGCTTCACATCGCTCGTCCCACCCTTCCATTGCACTGCCGACTCCTCAATCTCGGTTCCCACGCGGACCTTCTGTGCGTCTTTGCTGGAACGTGCCACCTTATCCTTCTTATCCTGGCACGAGCAACTCCTGGCGTGTTCCTGATTCATCTCTTCTTCGTTGATTTCTCTTAACAGCGTCCCCCACGATTTCTTCAAAGTCCTCAAATTGAATCGCACTTGTCAGTATGTACCCTTTCTTTCTATGATCTCTATCATCTCTACAATTCACTTGATACCTCGTTTCGCAGCGACTCAGCTCCACTGCTTCGAGATATCGTCATTCACAAGTCGCCCGTGATCACGTTGGTGAGTACTTGACATTTGTTTCCCGTTTTCGTCACCACTTCCCAGTATAGTTGTTACATCTGCCTTGTACTTTTGGTACTTGCCTTTTCTTAACGCGCTCACAGCTCGTTCCCATAGTTGAACAATCTAGCATGGGCTTGAAGTACACGGCGACGTGCTCAATATCCTTTGCAAAAATGACGATCTTTATTCACGAGCAGCTCCCTGCTTGGACCACGCGAGTATGATAAATCCCCCCCCCCCCCCCCCCCCCCCCCCCCCCCCCCCCCACCCCCCCCCCCACCCCTGCTCGTGGTTTTGACCGTTTATGCCTCTGCCTTCGCACCAGCTGTCTCGCTGTCTATTTCCAGCTCTGAGCGACCGTCCCGGTACACTCGTGCAGTACTTGACATGGCCTATGCTAGTAGAAGCAACCCCCGTAGAAGCAACCCGTGCCTGCGAGACGCCGGTCCCATACCAGTTAATCTCTGTAGTGTCTACTCTCGAAGTTCTCACTTCCGTATCTACTCTCTCATTCCGCGCTTTCTTCCATTGCTGGTCATCTTCGCAACGAAACAAGGAACGCTCACCACTGCAGGAATGACGAAAATATTCATAGTACAACCCAATTCTGTGCCATTCATCCCAAGGACGTGGACTTGAATTATTCATAGACAACGATCTCCCTCTACGTATCTCTTTTCCGCACCATTCTCGCGCAACGCGAGGACTAATAACGGCAGACTTGATCCGAACTCGATCAATGATGGTGTCCCCTGTCTTACCCTTCCCTCCATGCACCCAGCTTTGCGTCTCGCGAATCTACGCTTTCTTCCCGCTGATTACAGGGTGCGCACAATCCACATTGGTTAAGAAACTCGCACAAACGGCAGCCGATGGCTCCCTCGACGACCTGATGTATATTGGTACCCTAACCAGGGAGGCGCGTCGCCACGTTTCCCGGTTATTTCTCCCCGCCTTCTATGCACATCTCAATCCAATAAAAGCCGAAAACTTGGAGGCGCAAGAAGTGCTCTCCGCAGAGCAAGCGACACCCATCATCCTAGCCTTTGTCGCGATACAGGGGTTATCCTCGATACAAGGTATGCCCGAGGATGCTATGCCGCATCTGTGGCCGGGATTCTGGACCTGGGCACAACTCGTGGTGCAACATGCCTACTGCCTATCACTGTCTCTGGGATGTGATCTCGCTGAAGTCCAGATCACGATTCTCCGCGTCATCGGCTACATCCACGGAGCCAAGACGGCGTCAAAGCTGATTGCGGCAGAGCCCGGAGTCCTTGTCCTTGTCGCGAAGGCATGGGTTATGCTCTCCCGACCAGGCCACGCCCTTGAGATCCGTGCCTCCGGATGTAGGGCGATGTGGTACCTTCTCCACTGGCTCGTATGTGATACGACACATGTGGAGGAACTTATAGAGGGCAGCGGTGGTACGCTCGGCCATTTCGCGTCGACGATTGTTGGCTTTGTGATGTGTGCGGCGGAAAATGGGCGCGTGGCATCCAAGTTCCTCCACTATACACTTGGTTTCATCTATTATCTGGACGAGCGCTATCCAGGTGTCAAGACAAAGCTCATGGCTCGGGGTGTTGTTCATGCCGTTGTACGCTCTATCCTTGTTATCAAAAGCAGAGCAGGACGGATCGAGGATGATTACCAACTGGACGACTCCTTTCACAAGCTACTCAAGATGATGATGACACCCCCGGGACATGCATTCGTCGCCGAGGCTCTGGATGCGGGTTTTCTACGCCTCATTTCGACGGCAGTCATCAATAGCGAGGATACCATTCCGTATGAAGTGAAGGACCTCATCCAAAGTCTGACATTCGTGCTCGGCCGACACATCCCTTATCACTCGATCTTGTCGAGGCTGAAAAGTTCTTCCCTGGCGGAAGTCGTCAATTTGGTGGATTGCAAGGGGTCGCGAACATCGGCTGCATGGGAAACATGGAGGACGTTTTCCGGCAGGGCCACCGAGCGCATCCAACTGCTGAATCCGTATGAATCGGACAAATATATCCCATTGAAGGCGTGCGATAATGCGGAGGTGGGTTCAATGATGTTTTGGTTGACGTTTCTAATTGATCCTCAGTACGGCACCATTTCCGTCAAATCGAACTTCCGGTGCTGCTCTGTATGCCAGAGTGTGTGCGACTGTTCGGTGCGCTGCCAAATTGCGGACTGGCGAAGGGGACATCGAGCAGCATGCAAAGATATTCGATTGCATTGGCTCAGTAAGTGAACGCATTCAGCCGAATCTCAACCATTTCACTGACCACTAAACAAACAATGCAGTGAACCCGGACACAACCAGCTCCCGGGATCGGTCCTTCTTTCGATACATCCTGCACCGCGACTACATTTCGAACATCCAGAAAATTCTGCGCCGTGAACTGGTGTTCCTAAACGCACATCCTGGGGAGGCGTTCTACACCGCTTTCGATTTTGGGGACCCCGGCACCGGAAATGGGAAGTTCACGCTTGCGACCATCCCGTGCAGCGATACTAGCCTGGACGTCGAACTCGGCCCGATCTGGCGGGACTGGGTCGCACGCGCTGCGGCAAGTGACGGGCGGATTCATCTGCACGTCATGAATGCGGCTGAGGGCACGAACAATTGCGCGCGCGTTATCCCGTTACGTGCGAAGAGCCCGGCGCTTCGGAAGGGCTTGCTGAGTCTGTCGCGCGAGTTTCCTCAGGGAACACCATTGCCCCAGGTTCAACAGAATGTCCCGCACATCTGGCAAAAGCTGGACAATCTGATCGCCCAGTTTGGCGTCAACGCAGGGTAAATTCATGGATAAGAGGTACTGCTGAAATCTGGTCTTTGCCTATTAAGCAAATAATGCAAATGTTCGATCCTCTAGTACAACGTTGCGGACACTTTTGCGCTGTTATGCAGTCCTCAACTCCTTCCGAAAGCTAGGTGGGTGGGTAAGATCATCCCTGTGGATGTTCAAGATCTCGGGACGACGGTTTAGGCCACCACCAACTTGCAGTCTTCAATGCAGGCAGTGGCACTGAAAAAGGTATAAGTAAATCATCTAGAATACTCTAGTGAATCTCCACCGCCTCGTCCAACCTCACAGCATCATCAATCTCCTCCTGAAAATCGGCAGCATCCACACTCCCTGCCGCACCCATTTTGGCTGCAATTACCTGCAATGCCTCGTGGACGGTGGGTGTCCCTCCCCGACGCGGCATCACCCAATTGACCTTCCGGCCCCCTTGTCGCATCGTCATAATATCGACAGCCATCCTCCCCGCGCTGCCTACCGCACAGCGCACGGTGTTCCTCGCGTACACATCGATCGCGCTCACGCGCGCCAGCTCGGACTCCTCTAACTTTTCAACTACCTGCACCCCGATTTGTACTTGGGTGGAGCCGTAGTCAAAGACCGTAACGAGCCCAGCTCCAGGGTTGGTTGCCCAGGCGGACACGTACAGGGCATAAATGTCCGATCGGGACATCCTGTAGTCGAAATCGAGCAGTGTACAGAGGAATGCCCGCTCACGGGAAGTTAAAACCGTCCGCAATGCTGTGAAAGGAGGTAAGTGCTTGACTGTCGAAGGTGAATTTGCGGGGACTTGTAAGAACGACGAACTTGTATGCATGTCCTCATGTGTTTCGCACAGATGTCGGTGCCCGCCCTCCCGCCAATCGAGGATCTGGCATTCCCTTCCACAATAGAACACGTTGCAGCATGCGGAGCACGTCCTGAAACTTCTTTTGCTGCGGATGGCGCCACACTGAGATCAGTTTAAAAAAGAATGTCAGTTCTGGAAGTCATGAATGGATGATAACTGTGGTGCTCACGTTTATATTATCGCAAGCTCGAAGGGAGGAGTTTTCCCTCGAGTCAAACGTCCGCAGCACGCCTAGTCTCGCGCGAATGACGACCGTGAATGGTATCCAAACTTCGATGATCTTTGACCGCGCCAACGAGTCCTCTGCTGAAACAGCGAGGAATGCGGTCCCGATGTCGGCCAGGGCATAGCAGGATGTAGTTGCGGGCCCCAGAACCTTGTCCAGTAAGAAGCGCAGCCATGCATTCGCAGCCGCTGAGAAGTCCCGCTCTGCACAGGTCACAATAGCATTGAGCAGCCCA
This sequence comes from Mycena crocata, assembly GCA_029281795.1. Classification (NCBI taxonomy): domain Eukaryota; kingdom Fungi; phylum Basidiomycota; class Agaricomycetes; order Agaricales; family Mycenaceae; genus Mycena; species Mycena crocata. Next base: position 271,074 of record JARJCP010000091.1, on the reverse strand, counting down.
TGGCGCACGGCAACGGAGACCCGCCGGCTTCCGTGCTCCGTCGTGAGTGCAGCCGCAAGAAGCAGCAAGCACTGGCTGACATGTTGGCTGTCGACCATCTCCGTTCGGCTCAGCACACAGGTGATAACCGTCAGCGCTTCGGCAAAACCCCGGGCGACGAGTGCGACGCAGAGCGGCCGTCTGCTTTCGGACTCCTCCGTGAATTTTCCTGTGATGGAATCCGCATCCACGAGAAAATTTTGAGAATCAGCTCAAGGAGTACCAATTTGTCTACAGTAAAGGTGGAGAGTTTGTCGGCACCAATGAGCGAAATGTGTCGCATTACGAGTGTGGCCAGGTCGTAAAAGGTGCCTCCTGCACCATCGCGTATGTCGTCCAGCTGATGTGGGAGGCCCTGCAACAGAAATCCAAGGACCAGATGCATCCAAATACCGTGTTGGTCATTGGCGTCTGTGTATAGAAGAGACGCCCAGGTGCGCACCATCAGTGTCTGGAACCCGGGGCTCAAGGTGACGAGGCGTCGATTTGAATTCTGGGTGCAGATGTCGTCTCCGAAAGTGGCGCAGCCGAGCCCAAACTCCTTCTCGGAAAGGATTTCGATGTTGAAGGCGGCTAAATACTCGCCGAAAAGCAGGAAAAACTGGATCCAGCTCCAAAATCGCGGCCACACCTCGGCGCCGACGTCTGGTGGGATCTGCACAGCTAATATTCCCTTCAAGCCCACTTGTGCGCGAGTAATCGTGCGGATTGTGCCAAGGGAGGGAGACTCGAGGTCCTCTGCGGATGGGATGTGGACCGGATCGAGGAGTACATAGCAAACGGGAAGGAGATCCAGCGATGTCTCCGACGGAAGGTCTTTCAGTAGACTGGCAAACCGCTCAATATTTTCCGCAGACGCACGAGGAGCGCAGACGGCATTCGCCACTCTCTGCGACAGAGGTTAGATTCGGACCGTGCGAATGTGGGGCCGTACCCGTGAGTGCATTGAGAGGCGACTCAGATTGCTGAGGCGGAGTAAGTGATGCATCGTCGTCGTGGTGGTTACCAAGTGGTTACTGAAAAAGAAATGCTGATCTTCAGATGATACAGGCGCAAACTTGATACGCGAGCATAGCCCCAGGCTTGCACATGCTGTTTTTACTTCTGTTCTTCATGTATGAATTTTCGCCAAAAAAATCACATTTTTGCTGAGGTGATGAGTCTGACTAGGAGGGAGACCAATGTAGAGCTGACGGCTCCGAGGGAGAATAATATGGAGGCAGAGTCGCGAGGGGTGAATGGAATCAAAATACCTGCGGAAATAAAACCAGAATAGTCGCGGGAGTAAATAAAACGCCGTCGGAGAACGTTCAGAAACTTATTCGGGCAATTATGTCAAGGAGTTTGAAGGCTCTGTGGCCTTACAGGCAATATGATTGAATGTCATGAAAACGAAGCATGGTCAATTTGGCTCAGTCCGAGACATAGTTTCGCGGTGTATAAAAAACTTTAAAGGTCTCTTCCGCCGAAATAGTCAATATCTTGCGGTATGACATGCGAGGTCCGTACAACGATAGAAGTTAGACTCGGACTCGGAAGGAAGACATGATAGATGTCAAGCTCAGACGCGCACCCTGTGTATACGGTGTGCAGCCAGACAATGCATGCACATTGAATCTTCGTTTAAAGTACCAGGGTCATCCACCGATCACGTTCTCACAGTACTTCCCAATGTCCGTTACTGCAGGAAAATCGGTTCTCCGCTCTCTGAAACTGGCTGCAATCAAATTTCCGATGCCTCACGTATATACAAGTACATGTAAGTGGCCAATGGATGTCGCTGGGCGACGGAAAGAGCGGTTTTGCGCGCGAGCATATTTTAAGCCTCAGTGCACCACAAAGGACAGGGAAGACAGGCAAGTGAGGCCGGAAACAAATCAAGAGAACGCCAACATGGCAGTCAGAAAGGATTTGGTCTGAAAGAGCTGGCTTTCGACACGGTCACGAATAACGAAGTGAAGAGGTCTATTCCGCATTGGGCTATCCGCATTTGGATGCTTGGACGCGAAACCAAATTGGGCTCGGCCGATGGTCCGATCCACGTGGCTAACTCAGATGGCCAAAAATCTGTCCATTACCGCCATCTCGAACCTCGGGGTATTTTTTTGTCGGCGAGAATTTAGTTCGCGAACTTTTCGTTTCTCTGAACACATCAATATGACATTCTTGCTGTTCATCTCGAGCCAGTGACGCATTTTACGCGCGGTTGTATCTTGGTTGTATCTGGGGTACTGCCCGCATCACATCCGTTAACCACCGAGCCTTCCTACGTAGAAACTTTAATTTGGTTCTTTCTGCCGAAGTGTTCTCCGCTGCCGGAAAAAGGTCACCACTTGAATTCTGTAACGGATTCCTGCCGAAGCCTCTTCCCCATCCAACATGGCAACATTAATGCTACTGTCGCTAACACCATCTGCAGTACCAGTTCAGCGACACTATTTGCAGCTATATCTTCTCTACTGTAATTTTTTCGAGCGCAATCTCCAATTTTACAGGTACTCAGAAGATACTTCGGAGGATGAGAAAGCATATTGATATCTCAATTTAGACAAGCACATTCCGAGTCCTTGTGAGGAAATTTTTTTTACACATGTTTCTAATGGCCACAGGATATCACGCATATTCTAAGTGGTACCTCGATTCAACAACACCTCCCGCACGACGGTCAAAATTCGCGCTTGTGTTGCAGATGAATATCCAACTGTCTCGTTGTTCCCGTCCAGGATTTCGTACCTCTCCCACCCTAGACCGGGCGGGATTCCAGGAAGACGCTGGTGAATTCCATCAGTTCCCTGCACATGCAAGACCACCCGTGCCTCCAGGTCGCGCCGCTCCTCCTCGAATCTGCGAGGACCGTGGAGTTCTAGAATCACGTCGTATGCATCTATTACCGGATTTATGTGCTGCAGGAGGTCTCCGTCCGTCATACCCTGTGGAAGATCCCCGTGTGCACGTGCGATTGTAACCAAACTGGGGATGTCATGCCAGTCTGGCTTGATATTGAGCACCACCTCTGTGATCTCTTTTTGTCTCTCCGACAAGGGCTGTGCCCCAACCGCCAGGGCAAATTCCGAAGCTATGTCCTTCTCGCTTACTTTGAACTTGTGCATTTCGTCCGGATGAGGCACTTCAATAAGAATAACGTGTGTCGTCGTCTGCGGGAGTCTTTGAGAGACGCGTGCCGCGACAAGTCCACCGAAGCACCACCCTAGGAGGAAACAAGGAAGCGACCCGGCTACTGCGGCGATTGACTGGGCATATGCGTCCGCCATCTTGTCGTAGGTAGTCAGATCTGTACCGGGCTCCCAGACGAGTCTGCGAGTGTGAAATTCAGAAATTGTGTGCTGCATTCTGAAAATCAGGTCCAGCACTCACCCATAGGTTACAATGCCGAGTGCTTCATTATCGAGATTGTTCACGATTCGGGGCAAATTCTCCAGCCCATTCATAAAGGGGAATACCACCATCACGGCCCTAGGGTCACGAATGAACCCGCTTGGCTGTAATATGATAATATTGGGGGGAAGGGAGATGGCGGGGACCCCTTGGTCCCCCCGCAAAGAGTTGACGAATCGTGCCAACTCTCTTGCAGTTGGGTGTGTTACCATGGCTGTGAACGGAAGCGGAACGTCAAGCGCACGTCGGATAAGGTTCGTCGCCTGGGTTGCAATCAGAGAGTTTCCACCGCAGTTGTAAAAGTTATCTCGAGGCAAGAGCTCTCGTTCAATTCCGAGAACAGCGGTAAAGGTCTCCAAAATGGCCTCCACAGTTGAGCGTTGAGCTTCGTCTTCGGGCCTCCATTCGACAGAGATTGGAGCATCTGTTATTTGGAATCTATCCGCAGGGCCAGGTACAGGGAGTTTGCTCTTGTCGACCTTGCTTGAACCCGTAAGCAACAGTGTGTCGACCTGAACCACATAGTCCGGCATCATCTACGAACAAAGTGGCACGGAGTTAGTGCTGAGGTTGAACTTGGATACGGACCATGCTCACATATGTCGGTATGCGCTTTGAAAGATGTTGATGCAGGCTTTTCAGTATATCTTGCGATACTGGCGATTTGGACTGCAGGATCCTTTTAGTCAGGGAACGCGAACTGCAGGTCTACAACCCAGATTCATATATTAGCCCTCACAAACCACTTTCGTAAGTCACCCACCCGCTCAATGGGGCCGGAACTGTGATGTTTGAACACGATATGAGCTGTGATCTGATGTCCCCTGCTCGAGGGTTCTCTCTCCACCGCTGACACGGAGACATAACAGTCTACGATATCAGGATGGGTCCGTATCTGGGCGTCAATTTCTCCCAGTTCAACTCGGAACCCTCCCTTGATTTTGCACATCGAGTCGATGCGGCCGAATATCTCGAATCCGCCGGAAGGCAAATGCCGACCGAGGTCCCCGCTACGCCAGCCGCGGATCCCATCCTTGATCAAAAACCTCTCCCGGTTAAGTTCCGGTCGGTTTCTGTACTCCAAGAGCAAGCAGGTACCCTGCAGGTTTTTACGATCAGCACTGAAAGCATGTTCAAAATGGGTGTCTCATACCCAAATGATAATCTCCCCCACAAATCCTCGAGGGAGTTCATTTCCAGCGGAATTGACAACGGTCATAGCAGCGTGGGGCATCAACGTGTCGATTGGTGTCCGCCGAACGCACGATAGAGCATTCAAGTTCTCGCGAGTTATTAGACTGTAACTGTTGTACACTACCAAGAGGAGTCGGTTAGCACTGAATACAAATCCAGAAAGGGATGTCGATTTACCGGTGCCTTCCGTAGGGCCATAGCAATGCTGGAGAGCAGTTGCTGGAGAACGAGAAAAACTTGCAAAGACCTGTCGCACGAAATTCGGTGAAACCTCATCTCCTCCGAGCCATATGCGATGCATGTCATCGGGAAAGAAGGAGTCATCTTGATGCACTGTCTGTTCTAGCCACATGCGCATTCCGGTAGCCGACCCACCAATAACGTTGGAAATCGGAGCAGTCTTCATGAGAGCACTCAAATATTCACCGTCCTTTTCACCCCCGATCTAGTATCACGAAGGTAAGCCAATCGCAGCGCAAAATCATGGAATGTGTTACTTTTGGTAGCTTGAGGCACCCTCCCGTTGTGAGACAAGAATAGAGCTGTTTGAACACTGGATCCCATGCCACGTTGGATGTGACAACACAGTTGTACGCTGTCCTGCAACTGTTTTTACTCCAGCTTATTGTCTCGCGAATCGTCTGGATAATGCTGAAGTGTCCGATGGCAATGCCCTTCGGTCTCCCAGTACTTCCGCTGGTATAGATCATACTATCAAGATGATCAACTTTTACCTCACTATCGAAAGCGCCGGAACGTACTACGCGATGTCAGATGCATCATCGGCAACAATGTCTTCAGGAGATACAGTTTCCACTGGTAGATTGTCGAACAAGTCGTTGATGCATAAAATAGGCACCGAGAAATCGTTCGTGGAAGCCCCTAGCTGCTGTAAGACCTGTTGGTGTGCTATGATACACACTGGATTCACGTCTTGAATTATGTCCTGGATACGCGACAGTGGTTGAAAAATATCACAAGGCACGAATGGAAGCCCAGCAAGACTGGCACCAATCTCAGCCGCAACGACGTCCACGTTTCGCTCTAGCAGCAGCAACACCATGCTATCAGGATTGTGCGCCCGAAGGGCCTCTTGGACATGCTTGGCCCGTAAAAAAAGTTCGCAGTATGTGTACGTCGTCCCTGTGCTTAGGATTCAGTGAAAGCCTGATATAACATCACGGTTGTGCTTACCCGTGGTGTCATCGTATACCGCTTCTCGGTCCCAAACTCCACGAGCACAAGATATGAGAAATGCCCCGAACGAGTTGTCCGCCGGATCAGCGGCAGGCATCAGCGGCACATGTGCCGAGCTTCGCACAAGCACCAGACCATCGATGGTTTGCAGTGGGTTCGCGCTCCAGGCAGCCAAAATATCAGTGAAAGCAACAGCCAGAGATACCATCGAGTCGTGTGCAAAGATCCCAGTATCATAATCGATTTTACCGCGCGTCACTCCGTTCTTGCCGCCTTCCACAACGCAGAACAATGGTGAAAATTCAGTCTGCGTATGAAGTTGTCCCTGGGGAACATCACTGGCAAAGTATCTGAGCACCGCCTGCATCAACGAGTCTCGCGCGAGCAAGCGGCCTTCACCCAGGCTGCTGGTAACGGCGTCGAACGGCACATGCTGAACACCAGCGAGGAAAAGCAGATCTTGCTGAATCGCTGCGTGAAGTGCATCCAAAGGTTGCACGTCCGTAAACTTGACGCGCAGTGGCAAAGTGTTGATAGCTGAGGTATAGAGTCAGCGATGAGCACTCATAATGACGTTCGTCTCACCAATTCCAACGACATGAGCTGCCTCGGAACTGGGCGGGTTCATGTTAAATGTCGCACCAACGGTAAAGTCGTCCTGGCGTGCAGCACACAGATGTAATGTCGTGGCAAATGCTGTCATAAGGCACGAGAATGATGTAGAGCCGAGGCGATTGACGAGACCGTTCATGGTGCACTGGTCGACGCTGAAGTGAACGCTGTCCCGACGGGTAAGGACGTGAGGTGGAGGTCGCACAAAATCTATGGGAAGTTCGAGCAACGGGGCCGAGTCCAGGTATGAAGCCAAAGACTGCAGAAGATTGGCGTCTGGATTTGCCTGGAGGCGAGAGGAGTCAGAGCAAGTCGGAACAGAACCGAGTGAATGATCTCGAACCTCATCTGCTTCATTTATGACTTGGAGTTCTGTGCCATTCTACTCGGTCAAAAGGTCAAAAGTCGGAAAAAGGATAGTGACATATATTCACCTCGACTTGGGGATTAGGATAACTTTCCTGTGGATGCATGCTGAAGCGGGGGAATGCGTGCCGCACGCAACAGGGAAATTTCTGAGCGACACCTTTAGTAACTAACGCTGGCGGTTACAAAGGAATGACCTGGGCTCTTCGTGGCTTCGCTTCACTATCTCGCCCGGTATGTCCGTGCAACGCATTCGAATCAGAAACCCGTCGCCCTACAGACATTCATGGGGCACCAGCGCTGGCCACAGATCGGGAGGAACCTCCAGAGCGCTAACTCCATATTCTTTGTCTATTTAGCTCCCTTCGGCACGTCTTCGGACCCTACCTATTACTGGTAGACTCCTGTGGCCCACTTCTACGGTCAATCGCGCTGATATATTCTTACGGTTAGAAGTCGATTTACGCTACTTCGGAATAAATGATTGGAAGACATACGATATGTTCACCCCAGTGCAACCTCCGCGGCCGGAGGCACTTTCTGACGGGCTACAAATATGCTCTGATCGCCGCAATGACACTAGTAAAGATGCCGCTATAATCGAAGTCCAACGAATCGGTTACAATATCTTTCGGCCTTCTATTCGCAAACTGATTAACAAAATTTGAGTAACCCTTGTCTAATTTAGTTTAGGGCAGTTTCGGCTGCCTCTGCTTCTGGTTCGATGGATTCGGTCTACTGTCAAGAGCGCACCTGCAGACAACCTACAGTCCGGGACCCAAATGATCATGGGTCGTTTTGGTGTTAGGGACATTTAGAGTGAGGTTTCTGGAGTGGTGTCGGCAGCCCGTTCCATATTATACGTCTGATTAATCCTTAAGATGGAAGGGAATATTCTCGAATACCGCGTTTGAATGAGTTTGAACCGTGGGAATCCTGTGTTGATAAAGGTCTGTTGAAAATGGGTGGAAGTTTCCCATACATTAATTGCGAGTATGGTATACATCTTCGGTACTCCTTAGACCTTGAAGTATAATGCTATGCTCCTACCCTCCTGTTCGTCACTGATGCTTATTCGGTTTTCCCGGCAACACGGCACCCCCCCGTCAGGCATACTTTAAACCCCTGAGTCGTGCTTGTGGAGCTCGTCAGATACTGTAATACATAAATTAGCCTGGGATTCCTGACGCCACTCAAAAGTAACGGCAGCACTCACATGGCGTATGACTCTAACTGCAAACAGCTGAACAGTTTCGCTCCTACAATGGGGGCCGTTCACTCGGACCTGCCGATACGGCACAATCACTCACCATCGAGTCCTTCAAATCTCCTGCTTTCCCTCGATTTCTCACTTATTGCGCCTTCCATTCAGTTTTCAAACCTATCTGAATCATCTCCATGGCCACCATCCGTGGCCAACGCCTCTGGCCACGCCATCTTTCTACATTGAGGACAATTCCCCCCCGTTTCTCCATCATGCCGCGTCTCATCGCCAGCGACGCGACTCATCGCAAGTACGTGGAATCTCCTGTCGATCCCAGGACCCTCCCAGACAACCATGTACTGCGCAAACCGATGGCCGAAACGGAAGAAAAATACTTTAAACTCCCCCCAGGAACGCGGTTCACTGCATCCTCCCGTGAGCACGCCCTGGCGATGAAGAACTCATTCGCAGATGCGCTGCAAGAGAAGGGCCTGGTTGTTCTCCATCTCGGCTTTGACGATCCCATGAGCCATTTCATGCTCGAGCTCATAAAGGCCATGGGCTACATGCCGGACGCGCACTCCGGCACGCATGGCGCACTGGTGAGGCTGAACATTAGCAAATTGTTATATTTAATATCCCGTTAACGCAGTGGGACATCTCCTATAACCCGCACGGTATACTGTCTCCCAAAACCGGCAACACTGCGCAGAGCAGATCACACGGGGTGGACGAATTTGCATGGCACACTGACGGAAGCTTTGAAGTGAGTGGAGTAGAACCTCTGGTGCTCTTACCGTCAAATATAGATACTAATCCACTTCCGCAGATCCGCCCACAGCGCTTTTTCGGACTTCATGTTGTGCATCCGGACAAGCTCGGCGGCGGTATTTTCCGAGTCCTCCCGGCGGAGGATCTCGTTGCAGCACTCCATCCTCAGTCAGTTGCGGCCTTGTTACGAACCGAGCTCGACTTCCAGGTCCCGGCCGAATTTTACAAGGGGCGGGAGCGCAACAAGGGGCGGCTTCTTGAGCTCGACCCAGCGACAGGGAAATATCTGTTGCGTTTCCGGCGCGATATTCTGGCGGATCCGCCGAGTACGGACCCCGCTGCCAACGCAGCCGTGGACGAGCTGAATTCGTTGCTCGATAGTACTGAGACAAAGGGATGGCGGTTCCCCGACGATGTGTTCAAAGAGAACGTCGTGTTACTGATGGACAATGCGCGCTTCTTGCACATGCGCACCGAGATCCTTGACAAGCGCCGCCTGCTGCGGCGGGTGAGGTTCCATGGATACTGTGGGGGAAAAGATGTTTGAAGTACGTGCAACATCCCCATCCATAAGCTAATTATGCCGTGCCACCTGATGTATCACAGTGCGATTGTTAGACAAATCAGCGTTGAGAGATGTTTTTGCTGAGGGCGAACGTAGACCTAGCCCAGAGTACCCTTTTCGATACTAGAGCTTGAACCAATATTTGAAGAGCCTGAGTACAATATAATGGTCGAATACAAGGCAGATATCTTCCAAAACATTTTCAACCCATTTCCCGGCCCGGCGGCTGAAGTCGGAAGCTTTTCAAACTCCGCTTCCGAAATCAGCCTCATCGCTTCCATTTCGCCAGCAAGATGGGTCATCGTAGCGCTTCAATCGCACGTTCCGCCGCCACCATATCCTGGAAAGATGTATCCTTCTGCTCCGCGATAACCTTGGGTGACCTACAGGAGTCAACTCTAAGGAAGCACGTTCGAAGAACAATACGGGTAAAACGGGACTAGGGTGGCAGAGCAACTACGTTGCCCAATCAATCCCTTGGATTTTCTAAGCTTGGGGTGCCGCCTGTTGACCCTATGCTTTATTTCGCTCGACAAGCTAAAAGGCTGACTCCTGAACTCAAATCGGGATCGTCTCCACAGGCCAGGCTTATTCTGGGCTGGCTCCATCGACCGACTAGTCACTAACGTTCCGCGGCGCAGCTCAAATTCCACTTGACGATTTTGCGCCACAAATTTACAGCGTAATTCGGGTCAAGGAGTTTTTCATGGGGGCGAGGAAGAGCTCAAACGCGCTGGCAGCGACGTGTCCGCTTATAATTTATCCCAAAATACCCGTGCCCACTCAATCAAGCATGCCTCCACCGTCATCTCCAACCTTGATCTTGCCAGAGCTCTCTCCCGCCGCCCGCGCCGCCTTTGGAACGACGGGCCGCCTGCTCTCGTGTCTCGTCATCGAGTCTCTTGCGCGTGGGATATACCTCAGCATTCCTCCTCTTGATGGCATACCTGGAGGCATTTCCGGGATTTGCGTCGTTCTGCAAGCTGACGTCTCTGCGCGCACCCCGCGCGACCTCACCGCAGCATACAAGGCCGACAATATCCTTGCGATTGTTCCGCTCCACCATGTCCCTATCCTTAAACACGATGGTGCCGATCCCAGGGGTCCGGAAATCGGCCTGCTCGATATCACAGATATGGTGCCCTTGGTGCTCGAGTTTGCCGATGGGACTGACGCCGAGCCGCATCTGAACGAGGTGAGCCTTGTGAATCTTTGCTATCAGCATTTCTCGCTGAGTGCGCGGTGAACCAGCATGCAATCTTGACTGCGGCCATTTTGGAGGCGATCGCAGGCCCTGGCTGGGACTTCTCGATGGCACCGACGTTAGTCCCGTCGCACACCCCGCTCCGGCTGTGGGAGGCTTTTGGACGCAGCTTGAATATCAAAGAAACCAAGATCAACGAGATTGCCGCTGGCCTCGAGAGCTCCGTGCTCTGGCAGAGTCAGTTTTTCATTCCACTTATTGTTCTAGTCCGTTGAGGGAACGCTAATCAATAATCTTGCAGAACACACGTTCGAGAATCCGCCTGTGGCGCCGCAGTTTTCTTCTCCGAGCATAGAATGGGAGCAATCGATCGTTGAGGGCCATCCGACGCATCCTGTGTGCAGGTTTCATTTCTCCCCACAATCAAGGCTGAACTCCGCCAATACAGATGTATAAAGCACGCCAATTTCCGCCTCCCCTTCCCGACTTCGCGCCAGGCACGTATGACTTCCACCGCACCACTCTGCGTTTCGTGGGATTCCCCCGCGCGAACCTCCAAATCACGGGTGACTTTGAACGGTACGCCGCGCCGCTCGTCGCAGCGGCCTCTGTGAGCGCAGGTGAGGACATGGCAGTACCAGAGACTTTTGTCGCAGTCCCCGTGCACGAGCTGCAGACTGCGAATATAGCGGCCAAGTTCCCAGACGCAGTGATATTCCCCGCCGCGTTTTCTGTCCCCATCCTCGGGCAACTAAGCATCCGGTGCGAATACATATTACTGTTCAAGATTCCTCTGCCAACATACCCCTGTGCAGCTCGTTCCTCGCACCCACGGCATTCACTGAGCTGTCCCTGAAAGTCGGGTTGGGGATCAAGCTCATTGGGGCCGTGCGCACCATCACGCCCGTCGCCGCGCACTTTGTCCCGCGCTTCTCTGCGCTAATTGTCCCAGCGCTCAAGATGGACCACCGGATCGTCACGGTCGCAAGGGAGCTCGCGTCGGTGGTGCACACACACCCGGACGTTGAGATTGCGGGGCACTGCACGGCGGTTATTCGTGAGGCGCACGATAGCACTAGCGAGGAGCGCGGCGAGCGGCTCATTGTTTGCTCCGCGCTCTCCGAGAGGGGCCATGCAGGGGAGGGCGGGCACCTTCCTGCTGTCGTTCGCGTCTTCGACCTCGATACAGAGGCAAAGCGCTTAGAGTGGCTCGATACGTACGTACTCCTTCCATTCATTTATCTCATCTGGTTGTTGATTGGCGTATATCTTTACAGATACATTAAGCTATTCTTTGAGGCGTTCTTGCCGCCAATGCTGGAGAACGGCGTCGCGTTTGAGTGTCACCCGCAAAACTCTGTGGCGCGGTTCGACCTCAAGACAAAGGAGTTGATTGGCTTCGTCATCCGAGACATGGAGGGCCTACGTCTGCACGCACCAACTCTCCGTTCTTCTACCGGTATCGAGCTAGATTTGGTACCTCATCATGTGTGTTGCGTCCTCTCGTTCCTCCCACTTCGTACTGCCGATGCATATGTTCAACCCCTGCCTGCATGTGGACTGACCGCGATGTACGCAGGTTGTCGCCGAGACGCACGAACTCTACGCGCAGATGTACGACACCGGTATTCGTAACCACCTGCAGCAGCTTATTCGCGCCCTTGGCGTGCACTATTCGGGCGGTGGATGGGCGCTTGTGCGCCGGCAACTCCAAACGCTGATCCCGCGCGAGCACGCGCTTTACGACGCGTGGCTGGCACCAGAGAGCCGGACGTTCAGCGGGAAGTGCTTCATGCGGATGTGCATGATGGATTTCGATGTGGGTGGTTTACTGCTGTATTCAGGTTGCTGAGTCCTGACGCTCTTCTGATACAACCGCAGGTGCACTATATGCCCGTATCGAATATCATCAAGTATGAGGGTGAAGGGGCGTAGATAGGAGTGCATGGAAGTTAAAATTGTATATAATAAGACGCTCATGGAATCACGACCCTGAATTTCCTGCTCTTATTCTCCAACCGTCCTACTTAGAGGAGCCAAATGCACACCATCTTCTACGTCATGAATGCACAAAAAATACCAAATGGTCCCCCGCATATCGATATTTTTGACTTCTCCTTGCAACATTCAACGCAAACTAACCTGTGACTCCCTTTGCGTAATTATTATCTTGTCTGACGCGAAGTTTGTAAACAATTTCTTGGGCAACCGTACCACTTCGGTCAATCCCTGACTGTTACATGTGAAAAAATTGAACCAATTCCATTCAATGGAATATCAAGCTTCATCGACCATAGTTGGAATCTTGCTTAGGGAAGACTGACTATTCGGAAGCCCAATCGGCCAGGATGCAAATGAATTCATGTACGGCAAAACAATAACTAAACGTATGTGTATGGGAATCGTCCCCTTCTCGGGTCCATGATGTCACGGATGGGAATCGATGGGGCAAGGTTCAACATTTTGAGCTCGAACGCGAGAGTGATGTCTACAAAGGGAGGGTCGATGGTGGAGCGTCCTGAAATGTCGAACAGGCGTTTAGGCAGATCCATTTGCTGCCATGTCCACCAAATGCGATCCAAGTTCGCGTGATGGAGGTAGAACACTGGATCTAAAAGTCGCTGTCAGTTCAAGGCTGAATATAGAACATGACATGGATACACCTCCTGGACTCGAATATGAGTCGAGCATCTCCCCCCCAATCGCAAAATGACCTCCGTCGTGCAACTTCATCGTTGGGGTAACAGGCTTCCCTTCGAGTTCGATTCGGAAGAGCTCGAACGATGATTGTCTGGTGGTATTGGCTACCTGAGCAGACGACAACGCCCATGCGTACCCATTGGTGAATGCCCGAGTAAGACAGTGATTGGTGGGAACCGTCCCAGGGCCCAGCGATAGATTATATGAAGCAAATGGGCCCGTCGTTACACATCCACCGCCGATTCCATGCACCCAGCCCGGAAGATATGTTAAATTGTTGAATGGTCCTTCATACCCAGGAATGTGGATTCCATTGCCTGAGAAAAGATTGGAGGCGTGAAAGGTACTCAGAATAAAATCACAAACCTCCAAATCCATGTTTAGAATCGAACACCGGAGACTGATCGATGCTGCCAAACACTCCAGAAAAAGAATTTCAGGAAAGCAAAAACCACAACCCACGAATTGAATATATCGACGTCCTTGCTCCAGTCCCAATATCTACAAGTGTGATTTCAGGATGTTAAAGCTTGCAGTAATATTGGGATAACAATTACGGTAGGGCACCCTTGAAACCACACTCGCTCCTCAAGGTCTCTTCGAAGACGCTGAGAAAGCGCCGGTGCCAAGGTAGGAATTGTCCCTATGCGTGTATGTCATGTTAATTCACTGCAAGTGCAACCATAATCAGCACCACATACAACAAGGTGGATTTCATCCGTTAGATTGATATGGAGAGCGTGAAAATCGTCGAAACGTGTTTTGGCTGCCTCGATTAATCCCTTAGCCGGAAGCGTCTGGAGGCATTTTACAGCACTGATATAGTCAGATTTCTGCTCGTTCGTCAGGTCTCTCCTGTCCGGTGAAGCATCAGCAGGTATGGGCAAGGCTGAGAGTTCGTCTACCATTCTTGCCGGATTGCAAGACTGGGGCACAATGTAGCTCCGACCTGGACGGACAAGATCACATAGACACAAGCAAACAAAGTGATTTGGCCTAGCATAAACAAGAAATTCGGTTCGGAAAAGCGGCATGCCATCTGTGTCCTTTTAACCACGGGGAATCACCAGAACCAACGCCGTATGAGCCCATTATATCCAAGTGTGTGGATCCGAATTAGTGTTACCAGTCTGAAAAGGATTCCTGGTTGTTCGGGACCCTTTCAACTCCTATCCCCATCTTGATTCAAGTTCATCTCCGTCATGTGCTAAAAGAGCCCAGACCACCAACTCCTTTACTTCAGTAGAGTGTTATATTTTCATCCAACATCCCTAACTTCCTGAGGGTGCACTCAAGCGTTCTTGGTTCTGTGTCCCAGGGAGATCGATGCCGCCGGAAGTGCCTATTCGGGTCTTTCACATTGATGTCGTGTTTCTGCCGCTTCATCAGAGGACCATTAGAATCGTCGGATAGCCTCGACAAAGCACCGCGGAAGGCCGCATACGAGATGCCATGCCAGCCCCAGATGTGGCGCGAAAGTATGATGTCCGGGATATCCTCCAACATGTCGAGTGTATCGCGAAGCTTGGTTGCCACGAGATCCACAAGACTCGGGATTCTTGGGAGGTAATCTAGGAGCTTTATGGGCACAGATATGTACCTGGCCCGGGCATACGCTGCTAGTTGATACTGGACGGTTTTGCTTGACGCGTCGTTCCAATAAGTAATATCCGGCGCAGCTCATCGGGTGCTGCGGTGGATATCATCGGCCTAGATGCCTGGTTGCAGTGTATACTATGAGGGGTTTGCGTAAATGAGAGATACAGAGGCTCGAGGGAAACTGCTTACTGAGCGGCATGAGTGCGGGAGTCAAGCGCAGATTTGTTTGTCACAGCTACGAACAGACGTCGCCGGCAGTCGGCCATCACAGGCCATGTCTGGACATTTCTCAACGGAGTTCACTGGTTCACTCCGGCTACAAAGTGCGCCTACGTTGGATTACGGAACATATTTAACATGCATGTACCACTGCACCCGACGCACACTGGAAGGATTTTTCCTCTTCAACCAATTTTCAACTTCGATTCACCTTCGGGAATCGGAGGTTTGTGGTACCGGTATAAGACCGTATACTGTCGCGCAGAGGAACCAGGCCCTGGGGTTTTGATTCAACCAAGATGAATCCTGTACCTATGTAATGTGCTGGTTTTGTGCCGGCAGACCTGGCGCGCACGCCCCACCAGTGCTAGATTGCCTGTCGACGAAGTTTATAATTGACCTCAACTTGAGAGATACCCTGCACCTTCATGTCACTTAAACTTTGGAAGGACAACAGACTCGTATCGGCTGTTAACGGGCAGAACGGAATTAATATTCAACAGCGGGGACGAAAGGTTTCAACTTGCTCAATTCTAGTCCCACTCGGCTCGGGTACTGATTCTATGCGTACAGACTTGGTAGGGCTAGGTCATGACTCTGACCACGTCGAATCTTTCTTTCTTTTTTTTTGACCCGGAGGGCACATCGCGCATATTGAGGAAAATCCATTCCGTCGGTATTCCCAAACTTGCAATCTTCCCTCCAGAATTTTCTTATTCGGACCAAGTTTCTTCACTGGTAGGACACGCTGCTCGTGTCAATGAACTTCCATTCGTCCAAAACATTGAAACCTACTCTTTGTTGTGCCTGAAAAGTGCGCGTCAATTTAATCGGGTTTACTCTCCTAATGACTGAAGCTGTACTGCTGCTGCCATCAGGTGGAGAAGAAATGCAATGTGGTCCCGAATTGTTAAAACAATGTGACTCTCCCAGTTCAAATCTTCGTGGACGGACTCAGGCGTCCAATTCGAACTGTACTGCTCCCAAAAGGTCGGACATATACCATGATGAGATTTGGGACAGGATTCTGTCCGAAAGAAGTCCAAAAACCTAACCAACTGTCGCGTTTCGCTCCCCCCGAGAACGCCGAGCCCCTAAGTACAACGTAAAATAACGTGGCTGTACATGACAAAGCAAAGCTGTGCCTGTTTGTCCACGCTTGAATCGGTTGCCGTCTCATGACAGGGTTCCCAAATTGGGATGTCATGAGAGTATGGGGTTTTCCGAGACTACTTCTCCCTCTCATTAGAGCATATTTGCAGCCCCCAAAAACACCTAGCCGATGATTTTGATCAGAAAAATGATTGTTGATTCCAGAAATATGGTGACACTGAAAGTGGAAGCGATGAGCGGCTTGGCGGCGGCATGAACTCTGAAAAGTGACCAAAACCGCGGAAATCATCCCCCAAGGCCATTTTTTTTTTTCGAGTCCGATGCACAGAAACGGAGAATATGTTTCTCCGTGCTTCGAGGGCGTCCAAGTCCCCGATTCATGAGATGAACTTCAGGACTGAAGGCTGTCGTCACATCAGTCACTGGCGCCGGCTAAAAACAACGAGTGATGGCAAAAATTTGGAAGGCGCAAAATGGGCGTGCAAATATGCTCTATTTACGCCATCTCCAGTTTCTGAGAGCTTATGTAAATGCTTTTCCGCTATTTCCGAGTACCATCAGGCTTTCCCGACAGTTCATTGTTCACCGTCGCCTACGCTACGCGTTGCGTAAACCAATCTGCATGTCAGATTTTAAGCCAAGTCTAACCATGTTTTGCTCCTCCAGCTCCTTATTTTTCGGCCCTCCTTGCCTGCTGCTAAATGACGGTTGAACTTAGAACCTTGAAATCTTCTGAAAATCTCCATTGCCTCCGTCGGCACTTACCGTCGTTTGGTTGTCTCCAGGGGGAAGATAACTACCACGCTGATGTAAATGATGTCTTGACTCCCATTTCCAATCGTGCGACTCGAACTTCGAAGGTCCTCCCGTATCTTCCCGTATTCTCCAAAGTTCATCTGCACCAAATCCACACCCCAGCTGTCTCGGATTTTCTTTAAAAAAACGCGACCCTTGTTATATCCACCCAAGAGACCGCCCGCCAGCTTGGCTGATCCTTATCAGTTGATGCTGCCAAGCGTGCGCAGGCGTGCGCTCGCATCAGTGGCGCTTTGAATAGATCATCGCGCCGGCGGCCTGCCTATATATGGCATCTCCCCATTTTTCGCTGCTACCACGACGAGCGACTGAGCACCCTTTCCAGCCTCGACAGCGCGGGGCGCGTTCCTTTGACCTGCGAACATGGCGGAGGCGGTGGACGATGCGGCCCTCGCAGCGTCGCGCTTGCAGATGGTCAAGGTGCGTAGATAACAATCTCTGCGTCGTGGCTAGGGGGCTTATACGTCGTACTAGTATTCAGACGGTGCGTAAGAGCAGCGCAGAGATGTGTTTACTCTACTCATCGACTCACCTTCAGTTGGCAGCTTTGCCCTCCTGGTAAGTAGTTTCAGAGGAGGCTGTTATCAGGGGTATCTAGCGGCTCACCCGACATTACAGGTCTTCGACTATCTTCTGACCCTCAACCTCGAAGTACCCTTTTATTGAATGAACTCCCCATAAATATCAACTCTGGGTGCAGGTCTCGCTGGTTTGGCCGTCCCGATGGTCAATTTCCAAAATTCTCTTCATTTTGTCGAGATATCTCGTATTTTGTGAGGTTGCACCGGGCCTCTATTGTGAGTTCTTCATCTGGGTCCAACCATATATTGAGTGCGTCAACCAGACATTTTGGCCCCACATGTGGACCAAAGAGTCAGTACACACATTTTCCAGACCTTACAGAATTTAATGCGACTTTCCAGCACTGCTTCGTCATAAACGCGGCACTTATAAGCAAGTGGAACTATAGAAGAATGGAGTGCCCGTTCCTGATCACACGCAGTTGGCCGGCTCGTCGGGATTGCGATCGCCGAGGGTCAGTCGCCGTCGTCGATTCTCATGCCACAACTTTATTTATGTCTATGCGCAGCAATGCTCCTTCTTCGGACGTATGCGCTCAGCGGCCGGGAGAAAAATGTCCTGGTGGTGTTTGGAATCATATACACTGTATGTGATCCGCCCTTTCCACCATTCCCGCCCTATGTGCTGATAAACAATATCGATGATGTTAGCTCGGCGTTTCAACCTCCCTTGTGACGCTGTCCCTCTTCATACATTCGTCGGAATGTGAGTCATCGGCGTCCTGATAACTCTTTGGTTGTCGGCGTCCGGAATTACGCATGCTGAAGCTACATCCATAGATTCCGAGACACCACTTGGGCTTCCGGGCTGCGATCTCTCAGGCGGCCAGTTCATCTTCGTCGGCATCCCGTTCATGATCATCGTCGTGAACGAACTCGGTGCGCCCGCCTCCATCTATCTAACTCATGATACGTAAATCGGGTCTAACGCGTCCGCAGCCATGATGGGGTACAGCCTTTGGCTCGGCGTGAAGTCGTACCGCCATTCGCGCAACCCGCTTGTGATTACATTGTACCGGGATGGTATAGCGTACTTCGTCTTCTTGACCGGTGCGTTGCTGCCCCTTCCTTCATACGCTGTTTCGTTCCGTGACTACGCAGCTCAACTCTCCTTTAGTGGCTTCCAGCCTGAACCTTGTGATCCTTATCGCTGGCCCAGTGCGTTCCACTCTTCTGCAGAATAGTCTCCATACGCATACATACATAACAATTCTCTCAACTCATTCTAATTTCACAGCCGCACATGCAAGATCTGCTGAACAAGTACGTCTACATTGACATATGAACCCCCTTTTTTTTTTTGCTCACTCACGTACTTGACGACAGCCTCCTCCGCGTGCTGCACGCGATTTTCTCCTGTCGCATTCTGCTGCACGTCCGCGAGGCGGAGCGCAGGAGGCACGAAACAGCGTACCAGCAAGAGCTGGTATCGGACGTATATTTCGCAAGCATATAAAGCACCAAGTTGGCGTCTGAGGAAAAGCGGGAATTGTAACATCATCGAATACATCAGGTTTAATCTAATATCCATGGCAGCACATCTAACCGAGACAAAATCGCCAGGGTTGCGCTCAGCTCTTGTCGACATGCATTTTCAGATTGAAACCAGATGCCGATAAGATGTAGGTGGCGCTCTCAACTTGAGCCTCATATGACCGCGGCTGAGTTTCCTGGAACGCTTTGACCTTTAAGTAGACGCTCCGACCACGCACACGTGAGTACAATGTGCGAGGACCCAACAAGGGACCAAACAATAATGCCACCGTCTGCATCTCTTCTTCCTTCACCCATCATCCAGCGGGGAAATCTCCCCATGTCCAGCCTCATTCATACCTTCCCAACCGAAATCCTCACACAAATATTCAAAACCGCAGATAGATTCAGTGACGAGCCAAATGTCATCACGGTCGTGCTGTCTCATGTGTGCCGCCGCTGGCGTGCTGTCGCCGTATTCGACTCGTCGATGTGGCTTTGGATCGGAGTGCGCAGCAGAGATATGCGTCACACAGGCTTCCTAAACCGTCTCTTCCAACGGTCCAAGAAACGGGAGATCAACATCCAGCTGAATTTCTGGGACATGTACAGCGCGGTGGATCCGGGCTTATTCTGGCATTTATTGCACACTGTGCGGGACAACTTGCACCGCACTCGCAGCCTGTTCATATATGCGCAGTGGCCTGTATGGCGGATGATTATCGCAGCATTCAGAAATCAGGCATACGCAAGCCTCGGTCTGCTCGATATCGAGCTTGTCGTGCCACCCGTCGTTCGGGGGCGGTCACAGATGGCTCGCTTTGCCACCAGTACTGCCGACACGCTTGATAGCAACCCCATCGCAATCCGCTCCGCTCCACCGCCGCCGATTGTTTTTCATCTTCCCCGCCAGCATCCCTTGCTAGAACGACTTCGTCTCAGCGGTATTTCCGTGGGCAACATCCCTCTTCCCAGTCTTGCACTCCTCCGAATCAGCGGCGACCACAATCCTCACCTGATAGGCGCGGATGGACGACTCAGTCGATGGCTTCTGCAAAGCGCAGAAAATCTTTCCTTCGAAGACATGGCGGTGCCACCCATGCCGTTGTATGTACCCGAGGAGATATCTAAACGTGCCATCTCTCCCGTGAAGCACCTCCTCCTCAGCGGTCTCACTTCGACGAGAAACAGCGGTCCGGGGCACGACAGGGAGCTAGAGCACAACTCCGCCCCGTTTTTCGACGCGCTTTTCACCCCCCGCGCGCGCTGCCTCGAGATCGAACGCTGGGATCTCACATCCCGCGTCTGGACCGACTTCCTCACCTGGCTCCCGGATAACATCCGCTTCCCGTGGGTTTCCGACCTACGCATCACGGGGATGCACTTCCCCGACATGGATTATGTCGATGTCGCGTTCTTCCTGGGGTCGTTTCCCTACGTGCGGCACCTTAGGCTGGAGGATTGCCTGCCTGGGACGTGGGAGGCCGCCTTGACGGCGCTGGAGATGAGTTCTTCACTGTGCCCGCGGCTGAAGAGTATTCGCTTGAGCGATGATCTGGTGGTCCTCCGTAACGATCCCCTTCCGTTTCGCCACGGTGTCGCGGTGTAGAACGGAAAAGTGCATGTGGGACGAACGGAGAATGGTCTTTTCTTTCTGAGATCAATATTAGAGGGAAAGAAGGAAAAGTCCCATGTTTCTACTAGCCATACAATTAGAGGATGTTCATCTGCAAATAATTTAGCAAAAGAACGTCTACCTACTAAGCGGAACATCTTTGGAATTTCAGTTCCGTTGCTGGAGGTCGTAATTCGCACAAAAGAAAAGTCAGCGATGGCACCAATCTGAACTGAACTGAACTGAACTGAAGTTCTATTGTTGCCGTACCTGGCCAAACTGGCTACGCGGCAGTACTCTAGGTAAACTAGATGTTGGTAGTATGTAAGTAACCTAGATCAGGGTTGTAAGGTAGCAAATTATATACGGGCTGGGTAAAAATGACGCGGGTCGGCGCGCACTGACGCGCACTGCCGCGGAAGTGACGTGACGTGACGCGCAATTGACGCGCCGATCGGCGCGACGCCTCTGCTGCATTCCACAACCAAACTCATGCCATAGAAACTGCATGGAAGGGGTTTTCCGTTTAATCTGGTTGTCCACGGCACAAAAAGCCCTTCCTCTAAATTTTGGGATACTCATTGGACCAGTGCCCCAATTACACCTAATCAACCCAAGAAACAAACTGAAATGTCGCCGAATTGCCCGTGCCGTCTGCCTGGCATTACTTACCACTTCCACTACCCTTGATTTATGCTCGGCAATCCTTCGTAACATCAATACTTACATTGTTCTGGGGCAAACAATACAGAGAATACACCAATCACCCCAGCCAAAAGCTCGAAGGATGTATGGTACGGCGATGCGTCTCACTAGTCACCTCTCTTCTCGCAGTATTTTCTATTTCAGGTCTTGTGTACACTTGAATGCTCCCTCAAGTTGATCAAATCCGCTTCAGTCCCGGGCGTTGTAATATCGAAGCCCTGAAGTTGCCAACTATGCAACAATTAGCTGGTGCGGATAGTCAAACATTTAGTTACAGGTAGATTCAGTTCAGTCTCGTTTTGACGCTGGACCTGAGACTTTGGACGCAGACTCGGTAGCACACAGTTGCCTAACAACTAACATCATTATCATCGCAGTCCAGCCGGCCATGAGTCATTGAAAGCCCATATACTGACTTGATGGTCTCCGAATCTGGAAGCGAGTTTATTGTTATCCACGAGACCACACAAAATAAAAGACAAGACACCATGGCTGCATCTAACTGCCCAAAAGGTGCATCATCAAGGGATGCCAACAGAGTTGAGCTGGTCTCTCGAGATCTAGGGTGGGGATCCCATAGTTCTCATCCCATCCAGTTTGAGCGTTCACTACAAGACGGGTTCACGTAGGACTCTGCAATCCTGTGCAATCGTTTGCCAGATTGAACCGTGGGAATTTTATCAGTCTCAGATGCTTTATTGTATCCTGGTGTCATGTTGTCCGTCACGATTGGAATGCGTTTGATTGTGATGAAACCCGGATACAAGTTAAGCCGACACTCAGTATTCCGTTATGCATTAATTATCTATCCCTGCCTTCAGATGTTCTGCCACTGCAATATGGCACCTTAGTTCGATTTTTAAACCGTCCACCGTCGCCGCAAATAAAGCAATTTGTTTCTTGACCTTGTTTGATGCGTGACTGGAGCTCTCACGAATAATTGAGTAGGTAGGCTGCCCGTAATATTGTATGAACGAATGCTGTGATGCAGCGTTGAAAGGTGAATAAAATACTTCCACCCAGCAAGCCCGAGGATTCGAGAACGCGGCGCGGTGGAACCAATAAGCATGATCCGCTCTGTATTTTGAAGTATGTGCTTGCCCACTTGATTTCTTTCCTAAGTAATCATGTGCAGTTGTTCATCTCTCTTGCTTCGGAACTGCATTGGGGGACGCACGCGTTTGGAAATGTCGAGTAAATCTGCTGGTGATTCCCGATCATGGTAGGCCCTCGAAGAACCGGTCGAAGCTTCACTTGCAGATGAACGCACGTGCAGATGTTCACCCATCTCGATTCAGCCGCACCAGCAGCGTTGCAATATGTTCCACCGAGCGAATGTAGGTTGTGAACAGAGTTAAAATGGAAGTGCCACCACTGTGACAAAATAATACAACAGGGCAAGGATTTCGAGAGTAACACAGTTCCACAGAATTGGTTTCGGCAAAAGGACAACTGAACACCCATTCAGTGTTAGAAACTAATCACCCACCGGGTCTGAATGTATACCGCGCTTCAGATTCATGTGGTGCCAACAAGATACCAAGGCCAAGCTAATGCAGTTTTGGAACTGTGTCCCTCCTCGATGAAGGGGGAAAGTTCGAACCCGGGACGGAATGAGCACAAACAAAAGCCTGTGGGACAATCAAACGCTCTAGCAATTGTATTTGCCTTACGAAACCTTCAATGTACATATTTCAGAGAAAATTGGACACCCAGGAGGCATGAAATGACGACGGAACTAGGATTGAAACAAGATTAGCGCCCGCGCGTCAATGACGTCATTGACGCGGCAGGACATTTGAACATGGCAAAGTCTGCATCGGAAACTGTCGCAGCTGGCGATTTGGTGTCTTATTAATGACTGGGGACCGCTAACTGCTAACCAGCATCCATTCGCAGCAGAAAAATAATCAATCTTCGGTGTGGAATCACTTCTCGACAACAGTTGCGTTACATCAAGGTTGAGTACCAAAATTCAATGCTCCTGCTCGAGTTCTAGCTGAGTTCGAGCTTGTAAAGATATATCAGGTCTCCTTCAGTGGTAAATGACTTGTTTGCAGGGCGGGGAGACAGGCGCGGTATTGACGCGCACTGACGCGCATTGACGCGCACCGGCGCGCAACCGACGCGCAACCGACGCGCAACCGACGCGGACCCAGCGCGCAACTGACGCGGACCCAGCGCGCATCGGCGCATCGAGTGAAGCGGCACAACGTAACTTCACGAGCGGTTTTGTGCCCATCAACTATGGAAAATGGTGCCATATCTCACCACAAGGATTTACGTATCCACTGAACATCCCGAACATTAAATATAAGGCCAGTATGTACAATATTCTACTCTGAATCAATACTTACTACCCTGAAACTATGTCCTAGGGTTTGTTTAACATCATCCAAAGAATGTATGAACCTTGTTTTAGGTCCGGGAACAATAATTTACATGTTCAAAGTTGCTGCGCCAGTTCGCGTCAGTTCGCGTCAACTGCGCGTCAACTGCGCGTCAAAGTCGCGTCAGTGCGCGCCTGTCGCGTCATTTTCTCCAGGCCCATTATATACGTACAGGAGAAAGAAGAGAATAAGATCGAATACGTGCGGGGAAACAATAGGTACGATGGATACTTTATAAGGTTTGGTGACGGTTTTCAGGATAAAGTAGGGAGGTGTATACTACGGAGTTTGGATGATGGTCTGGAAGAGAGACGAGAGCATTATGTAAGATAGTAAGGTAAGATCACGACAGAGAGGAAATGGAAATGAAGGAGCGAAGGGGAGGGCCAAACGGAGAGAGCGGGAGGTTAACTGAATCTGCCGGTTGCGATGATGAACTTGGTGAGGGGTTTCAGTAGTTTGGGGTGAGACAGGATGGAGCGGACATCCACAGCGCCAAGGATCCCGGCCGAGTACGATGCCGCTTGCAGCGGCTGGCGTAGGTGTTCCCATGCAGGACAATGAAGGAGAAAGTGCGTCCTTGTTTCCCTAGGTGCACCACAGGCATCGCAGGCTGGGGAGGGAACCAATCTGCAACGGAAGCGACTAGCATTCAGGGCAGAGAAGTCGGTTCGAAGCTGAGCGAGTATGGATTTGATAGCACGGGGAGCAGATGATGTGAACGGGCTGCGAAGGATGAGAGAAGGTGGACGGTCATCAATCTGTCTGAGGCCACGACCGGTCTTCGACATGTTCCAGGCTTCTTTCCAACGCTCCAAAATCAAGGTGTTGATGCTCCGCTTGCATGTGGTGAGGGAGATCGGGAGAGTCGGCGGTGGAGGGAGGAGAGTTGCCGCTTTCGCGGCGGCGTCAGCTAGCTCACATCAGGAAAATGTTTTTCAACTGGCAGAACTGGTACCAGATCTGCCAACTCAGCCAGCTCGCCAGAATGTCAGTTGGCCCCATAAAAAGACAACAGGTCCCAAAAAGTGTTCTGGCGCCAGAATAGCGCCAGAACATACGATCTGGCATCAGAACCGCTTCATCATGGCATCCCAATCCAGTGCATAGAACGGATGAAATGGAAATATATTAATGCAAGGTATGTATGTACATGTACATTGAGTGGCGAAGGGAATCTATGCGACAGGCTAGAGGGATCCGGAACAAGATAACGGGTGGGCGGGAGCATCATGCGTCAGGCGGACATTCAAACAATCCAATAGTGTATAACATACCGGGGGAAATAGCACCGACGAGACGATATGGAGAATAGAGGCGACTGCGTGAACATGCACTGCGATGCGGTAGAATCTGTGGTGAAACGAGATCAGAGGATGGCAAGTTGCGAGTGGGGAAAACATACATGTATGGGCATGAACCAATGTAAGGCAACCACCTTGAAGAAGCGGAAACTAGAAGCATAGATGTAACCGTTTTGAAGGCAGAGTCTTGCGTTCCAAAGTCATCTTGCACCAGTCTTGCACCAGCGGTAGCTGAAGGACGAGGAGCAAAAGAGATTCATAGGAGACTTGATGAAATCTTGAAGTAAGAGACTTGGGACGGGCACGGGCAGGTTGACAGGCCCAGACGCAGCGGGACGGGGGACGACAGCGGGCGACATGAGGGGGAAAAGCAAGAGACGTGGCACATTTGCCGATCAACAATCACGCCATTTGATGCACGTGGATGTCGGAGTTTGAAAGACTTGTGAAGATTTTCTTATCTCGCTAGCCCCGCGCACCGTCAAACAAGTCGTTTTCGCGAGATTTACAACCTGCTGGTATGCCGCTGTCTCAGAAGTCATTTCCCCATGCTCTAAAGCTGTATACACCACAAATTTAAAATGTGAGACAAACCAACTATTCTGGCAAATTCTGGCTCGAACTGGCGGATTTTTGACTCTGGCGCCAGACTTCCCAGATCACCAGATGCGCCAGCACTCGCCAGATGCAAAACATTTTCCTGATGCATTACCGACAGTTCCAATATGAGCCGCATCTGGAAAAATTCTGATACCTACAGCGTTGTATGTAGACTTGGTAGATCTCATAGTCCTATAGGTAAGTCCCCATTATATACTACACTATAGTTGGCCTGCAAAGATACATAATGAGTTATAGTCGTTGTAGTTATCCGACAGGCCCATATAGTTCCATATGTCCATAGCAGCGTAGGCTACATATCTCTCTGTAGTCTTCATAACCTAGGGTCTCAAATTATTGCTGCTCAGCTTTTGCGCCACAAAAGATTGAAAAAAAAAAGTGAAATAGATTGGGTATTGATAAATAATGTATTGACTACTACTTTACTGCAGCTAGTCCTCCGCGTCGTCCTCGGTTGTTGATCCCTCCTGATCCTCCGCAATGGCAGCATCGAGAATCGCCTTGCTGAAGGCTGCCGTGGGAGCGGATGTGAATGGCTGAGCGCCAGAATGGAACCTGCGAGACACTGAGTTAATGACAAAGTGCAAGGTAATAAGTTTACGTACCGGCCCTCATCGTGCATGCGACCCAGAATGCGGTCGAGGATCTTGTGCTCCGCGGTGTGAGCAGCAAACTCCTCCAACGACTTGATATGGTGTTGATAGATGGTGCGGTACTCGTTTGCGGTGAATGGCACGTCGGTGCGGATACCCGTGAGATATTCGTCGATGGTGTTCTCAATCTGTAGTACGTGAGCAATGGAAGAATTAAAATAGATTTGACGTACCACAGTGAGCACGAGAGCCAACCCTTTGACAGGAAAAGGCTGGAAGAACTCCGGATGGCACGGTCCCTCGTCTCTGCGATTGGCAAACCACATTACATTGATGGCCATCTGGAGGATCCGATGCTTGTACAAGCCCTTCTTGTCCGCGACGTGCTACGCAAATTTAGTTGGAGATAACATCGACGATGGACACATACCTTGAAGGCAAAGCTCGAGCCTTCTTTGAGATCTTCGGCGAGCTTTCGATTGAAAGCGATCACCTTCTTGTTCTGGCCGGTCTTGAAGCCATAGACAAGCTCTGTAAGCGGCTTGATCTTGTTCTTGAGCTCGCCCCGCAGTTGCGGCCCGCGAGCGGTGATCTAAGCGCAATGAGCTGATGATTGTAAAACTAGAAAGAGAGCGCACCAATTTGAATATGGCGGGCGTCAAGATCATACGTTCACCGAGCTCCTCACATGTGTCGTTCCAAACTCCGCGGACAAGGCGGGCTTCGGTAGCGCTGTCCGGCATGGCGTTTATAGCGCTGAGCACGCAGCGGTACATTGTGTTGGCGTAGATGACGAACTCTTTCGTATGGTCGTCGAGGTCCTTGGCTCTGGGACGTCCACCGCCCGAGGTATTGATCCGCTGGACTTGGGTGGATCGAAGGTCATCGGAGTCTTGTGAGGAGGACCGAGACCGCTTGTTCCCGACATCTGGCGATGATGAGCGGCGTGGGGACAGTGAGCGCGATGGGCGATGGTGTTCACGGGAGTCCTGGACGAGGTGGAGAGTGACTGAGTCGGGGATAATGCCCCCATTGATGTTACGCATCTGTCGAAACATACTGTGAGTAAGTAGATGTGTAGCTTTTTGTAGACTAGAACATACCGGAGGGCGGATCGAAGGACGTTGTGGGGATGGACTGCGTCCACGGAACGTCTGTTGCTGCTCGCTGGGGCTCCTAGAGCGATCACGGCGACGAAGGGAGTCTTTGTCACTGTGGTGACCGTGACTGTCACGAGAATGCGCAGCCGATGCATCCTCGAGTCTGTCCGAGCTGGCGAACTTCGCAGGGGCAGGGGCTCGACTGTTGCGTTGTGCGAGGTTCTTGGTCACCGTTGGCCGTGATGGTACCGTGCGGGATGTGAACTCATCGAGAATTTAACCAGATATTGCAGACTTCCCAATTTGGAAACCACTCACAAAGTCGTCCTCGATGGGCCCACGTGTGTCTTCCTCTGCCTCTCCAGCCTTCCTCTTGGCCGCCTTTTCGGCCTTGAGGGCCTTCTCGCGCTTGCGAGCCTTCGCTTCCTCCTTCTCAGCATCTGGAAAAGATCATGAGCTATGGCAAGGATGTTAAGAAGAAAGCACACACCGAGCTGAGCTTGCTTGTCGCTGACACGGCGAGCCCTGCTACGCACCGGACCGTCGTTGTCTTCATCGTTGTCATCGTCTTCGATGTCCGTGTCCTCGTCTTCTCCAGCACCAGACTCATATTCACGGTCATCTGTGTGTGGGCAGTCAGACCTGGTGGGAACGATACTACAAATGCCGGAAATGAGAGCTCACCATTGTTGTTGCCATAGTCTGCATCATCATTGCGGTGATGCTCAGCACCCTTGGTGCGACGTTGGTGCGATACAGCTTGAAGGAAAGTCAGTCAGGACAGCGACCAGAATATCAGAGCTGCTTGCCGTGCTGGTCGTTCTCCTTTTCGGCCCTGGTAGTGGTGGTTGTGGAGCGGCCACGCGAGGGTGCAGGAGCAGGAGGTGCAGGAGCAGGTCGGGAGTTCGAGTTCGAGGTAGAAGGACGAAGGGGTTTGGATTGGTTGGCCATGGTAGACAGCGATAAGGATTCTGGGCCAATAATAAGTGACTTGCGGTATGAGTGGGGGTGAGGGAAAAGTGGGCGGCAGACCTCATCTTATATATCTTCTCGGCTGCGGCCTTTTATAGTCCTGCGTCGCGTCTGTGTGGTTGTAGTTGGTGGTGGTTATAAACAAGAAAGGCGCGTTGTTGTTAAACAAACCTGCAAGTCACGAGAGCGGAGGGCGGGCCCGAATTTCAAAGATGGCGGCACTGAAACACGTGTCGGTTCTTGGGGGTCAAGCAACGAAATAGATTACGCACCGAAAATCTCCCTCTACCAACATGCCCGTTTTTCGCTGCCAGTATTGCGCACACCGTTTGCCTAGTAGCGCTGGGGTTAATCGGCACATTGCGCAATCAGCGAAGTGCCATGATAAATGGCTCGACAGTCTTGAGGACGCATTTACTGTGAATCGTGAGGAAGCCGAGCCAGAGATCGACGAGTACGCACCTACCTCGCGTGCACCATCGCCGGCACCCTCTATCGATGTGGATGATCCTATGGGCACTGACAACTTTGTTCCTCCTGCCCGTGAAGGATCTCAGGCTCCCCCCGAACCGATACCCCAATCGCGCCGAGCTACGGTGGAAGAAGTGCCCGATGAGGGTGATCCCGAGAACTTTGGGCGCTTTGTCGAGCCCTACGAGAATGCGGAGGAGCAGCGGGGACCAGCTGGGACACCGCTGCGCCCAGGGCGGACCCTTTTCGAGCAGATGAAAGCAAAGCTGGAGGCGGCGGGGGCCACAGAGTTCTCGCCATTCAAGGGTGGTGAAGAGTGGGATTTGGCGAAGTGGTTGTCGAGGAACGTCAGCCAAACCGCCACCGACGAATACCTGGCGTTACCGATTGTGAGTTCCCGTAATTGTGAGCATAATAAAATCTTGCTCACCAAAGACGATGCCCAGAACAAGAAGGCCAATCTCTCCTTCCACAACAACCGCGCGTTTCTGAAGAAAGTTGATCAGCTTCCGACGGGCCCGGACTGGACGTGTAAAATCGTTACAGCAGCGGGTAACCGTCTCGACGAGAATGGGGAGCTTATGAAAGAGGAGCTAGAGCTGTGGATGAGGGACCCTGTGGAGTGTATTAGAGAGTTGATGAGCAACCCAGCTTTTCGGGATCATATGGCGTACGCACCGGAACGAGTTTACGGAACGAAGGAGGGCCATGAAGACAGCCGAATCTTCGACGAGATGTGGACGGCAGAATGGTGGTGGGAGCTTCAGGTAAGATTTCCCTCGCTATGGAATTATCAATGCAGCACTGAGTCACGAGCAGAAACTCTTACCTCCTGGGGCCTGTATCACCGGCTTCATCCTGTCCTCGGACAAGACGAAGCTATCGCAGTTCTCAGGCGATAAAACAGCCTGGCCGGTGTATATGACCATCGGAAACCTGTCGAAAGATGTGCGACGTCAGCCGTCGGCTCAAGCCACTGTGCTGATTGGCTATTTGCCTGTCTCGAAACTCACCTGTTTCACCGACGACACACGCTCCCTGGCTGGATACCGCCTCTTCCACCACTGCATGTCCCTTCTGCTCGAGCCTCTCGTCGCTGCTGGAAAGGAGGGCGTGGAGATGGTCTGTGCGGATGGCTTCATCCGCCGGGTTTTTCCCATCCTGGCCGCATATGTCGCCGACTTTCCTGAGCAATGCCTGATCGCATGCTGCAAGGAGAACCGTTGTCCGCGCTGTGTTGTCGGACGTGATGACCGCGGGGGAAATCGGCTCAATACCCTGCTGCGAGACGAAACGAAAACTTTAGCCACACTACAAGATCACAAAAATCGAAAGAAAAACCCTACCTTCGAGGCTGACGGCCTGCGTCCCGTTTACAAACCATTCTGGGCAGACCTTCCCCACACCGACATATTTGCCTGCTTCACACCCGACATCCTGCATCAATTGCACAAAGGCGTCTTCAAAGATCATCTCGTCAGCTGGTGCACGGAGATTTTAGGGGAGGCAGAACTTGACGCACGATTCAAGGCGATGAATGCATTCGCGGGCTTGCGTCACTTCAAGAAAGGCATTTCGACGGTGTCGCAGTGGACGGGAGGCGAGCACAAGGAGATGCAGCGTGTCTTCATGGGAGTGCTGGCAGGTGCCGTGAGCACTAAAGTTCTCACAGTCGTCAAGTCCTTGATCGACTTCATCTACTACGCCCAGCTGCAATCTCACACCTCCCGCACTCTCGATGCATTGCAAACTGCCCTCGACACATTCCATATCTACAAACAAATCATCATCGAGCTTGGCATCCGCGAGCATTTCAATATCCCCAAATTCCACGCTCTTCAGCATTACGTCGATGCGATCCGCCGATTGGGTAGCGCTGACGGCTACAACACCGAGTCACCGGAGCGCCTTCATATCGACTTTGCAAAGAAGGCATACCGTGCCAGCAACCGCCGTGATTACACAGAGCAGATGGCTCTGTGGCTGCAGCGCCAGGAGGCTGTAGCTCTCCGGACAAGCTACCTCCAGTGGCTTGCAGTACAGAGCCCTCTTTCTGACGGCTCCACCTCCGACTCTGACTCTGAGAGCGACGGTGAGGCACCCGCTGCTGCCCCGGGACCTCATCTGGTGGTGCGCCTTCCACCCACCCCATTTCCGACCCGAGCCTATTCAATCGCCAAATCTCCCGCCTCCGCAAACGTGACCGTCGGGTATCTGCAGGCTACTCACGGTGCCGAAGATATCATCCCCGCTCTCACCGCCTTCCTCAAAAAGTACTTCAAGCCCTCGCTTATCTCCCCAGGCATGTATGACCGTTTCGATATTTTCAATCAGATCTCCCTCCACCTCCCCGCAAACCGCTATCTCAGTGACCAAATACGCAAGAGCCGCATTCGCGCCGTTCCTGCAGTCCCTCGCAAAGGCCGTTCTGCAGCAAAACCTGCAATCTTCGACACGGCCCTGGTGATTGAAGATCCATCCCAGTATATCCCTTCTTCTGGGATCGCAGGTATGGATGCCCCTGTCTACATACATGGCTCTCTTTCTCACACATTATGCTTAGGTCTTCGTCCCGCCCAAATCCGCGTTATTTTCAATCTACCTCCCCAATTCGGCACATATCCCCACCCGCTCGCGTACATCGAATGGTTCACGCCGCTCAACCGGCCTGACTCTGTCACTGGCATGTACACCACACGCCGCTCCACCCGCCTTCACCGCCGCAATGCCGCTGTTGTTTCTGTCGAGCACATCGTCCGCTCTTGCCATTTGATGGCCAAATGCGGAAATGTTATTGACCGGACATGGACATCTTTTAATGTTCTGGACACTGCTGATACCTTTTATGTTAATCCATATGTACTCGTAGATACATTTACTAGGCAGAGAATCACCTAATTTCATCGTTTCGCTTGATTTTTTCGCTCAGCACGTGCAACCGGGAATGCCTCCATTTTAAGCGCCCGCATAGCCACCATAGACGCTGTAGCAAAGGCGCTGCACAATATAGCAAAACATAGTTGCCGCTGGTGCCGATATAGTTCAACATATCACTTGCCAACAACTATATTGACTATGGACACTATATATTCCCTATGCCATACTATACCAACTATACATGTCATTTTGCGCTGCATACTTAACCGCTGGAATATGCCTCTGAGACATTTTCCTGATGCGGCGTCCACAGGTTCGTGATATGTAGGCCCGGCAATCTCTTCGCAGCGTCGCGAACGAGCATGTCGTATTCGATGGCTCGGAACTAGTCTGTAGTTTACCGCGCTCCTGGTGCTTGGCACTGGACCTTATTACGTAAAGTTACGTAAACATTTCTCCCCGCGGGTTTCTAGCACCGTCCACCGCAGCGACATGCTTCTTCGGGCTCTTTTTCTCAATCTGCGACATAACACCCTCACAAGTGCACGCTGTAGAGTCTCTACAAGAAGTAGAACCCATAAAAAAAAATAGTCTGCTTGCAGTACACCAAATCAGGAACTTGGGTCTGAAGGTGGAGTTGCCGGGTTTTTCTTCCCGGATGTGATCTGATGGTAATGTATACCGCCACTACGCGCCAAAATATGTCTATTAAACTACACCGAGGCAATAAGACGTGTCGAAGCAGGAGGTAACGCGTGTGACCCAACGCGAAGTACTGTCACCTTTACGTAATAACATTCACTGACGATCGGATCACTCGGGTAATCGACAGACTACAACATTGCGAGCTTGCGAGCTAGCAGTTGTAGCGTCTGTTTATAAGAGACTAGCTCGGAACTGACCCGACCGCGGCGCGGTGGACACGATCCCGTTCAGACCCGCCTGTGAATCCGACACCATCAATATGCGAAGCTGGTCTGCTCCCAGTGCACACCCCGTCCCGGACAACACACCTCCGATTTCACCCTCGGTTACCTGCCCGTTGCCGAGGGGGATCAATATCTCCTCGCATGCAACTCCATCTTGAACCCGAACTGCTGCGCCGCCTGCCAACCCATCAAGCAATGATCCATCTGTAAACCACGTAGCCCCTGCAAACGAGCCTTCCTCCAGAAGGGCCTCGAGGATAGCGACGGCAGCCTCTTTAGGCGGAATGATGGTTGTGACAGGGAGCGGTTCAACCCACGGAGGTGCGTAAGCGGCGACGATGCGCTCCATCCCTAAGGTCAGATCGGTGTCGGGGGATATTGCGGTGGGAGGCGGAGGGGAAGTTCTGCGGTGACGGATGCGAGTGCCGCGGGGGGAGATAGTTTCTGGCCATCGCACAGAAGGGAGACGCTCCACAAAGTGGAGAGCAGAGGCCCGATGGTGGTTTTTCGGTGGGAAACAGATTGCATCATGAAGAAGCGGGGTGATCCCGTGATGCGGAGGGAGCGACAAGTAACGGGCAAGGCGATGGAGCAGTGCCGATTCAAGACGCAAGTGAGCTGGGAGGATGGATGCCTCTTTTTCCAGCGCCGCAGTAGAGGCAGTACGATAGCCTCCAGTTATGCACCTCGCCACCGCCTTGTTGATCCGCTCAAGGGGTTTCAACACCGTTGCTGATAGCGGGAAGAAGGAGCTAACCCCGTAGTCCGCCCTAGGGAGCACCGTCGCACGAGTAAGATCACGGACCATGAGAGGATGTAGGCCAAATACAGCGTCGGTCAGCGCGAGTGACGCATGCAGGGCGCGTGAAGCTGAGGCTGCGCGCGATTTGATATGGGTTGTGCCTGTGAGTTTACTGTCAATCCACACCCCCAACCACTTCATTTCTGCCGAGGGCATGATGGTTTCACCGTCGAATGTGATGCAGAGGGCCGAGAGATCAGTCTTCCCGGGCGGGTGGTGAATCACCTGGGTTTTTGTCTTCTCAAAAGTTGCTCCATCGTCTTGAGCCCATTTGACAGCAATTGCCCCAGCCCTGTTAAGAACTGAAACATTTTGCGATGGTGACTTACTGGAGGTGCTAAAGTTTGTGTCGTCGACGAAACCATACAGCCAACTAGTATGAACCCCAATAGTTCGGAGCCGGCGTAGAAGGCGATTGATGGAGAGACTGAAGATGATGACGGTTAGCGCAGATCCTTGGGGGCCACCCTCGACAAGACAGCGGAAGGTCGCCGTACGCACATTGTCAATTACGACAGTTACCATGTGCCAGTGGAGGAAGGAAGCGATCCATCGAATGTGTCGCCTCGCATATCCAAGCGCCGCCATTTCCCGTACGACTACATGATGAGACATTCGGTTGAAAGCGCCTTTCAGGTCGTATGAGAGAGTCGAGACAGTGGGGCCTGGAGAAAATGACGCGACAGGCGCGCATTGACGCGCCTTTGACGCGCACTTGACGCACGTTGACGCGAACCGGCGCGGTAAGTTTAAACATGTAAATTACTGTTCCTGGACCTGAAATGAGGGTCGTACATTCATTGGATAACGTTGAACAGACCTAAGACATAGTTTAAGGATGGTAAGTATTGGTTCAGAGCAGGAAATTGCACATACTAGCCCCATATCTGATGTTCGGGATGTTCAGTGGATACGTGAATCATTGTAGTGAGATATGACACCATTTTGCATGGTTGCGGAGCACGAAAATCACTGGCGAAGCTGTCTTGTGCCGCGTCACTCGGTGCGCCGATGCCCCTGGTTCCGCGTCAGTTACGCGCTGGTTCCGCGTCGACTGCGCGTCAATGTGCGTCAATTGCGCGCCGGTGCGCGTCACTGCGCGTCAATGCGCGCCGGTTGCGCGTCAGTGCGCGTCAACACCGCGCCAATGCTGCTTCATCTAGGATTGGTTATTCTTCCACCAGAACAACGTCAAGATGATGTGGGGAGTCAGAAACAACAATGGCATGAGACAGGAAACATGGAACACTGGCTGAATTCCTCCGCATCGGGTTTGGACTCTTTGGATGCCACAGAAAAGAGTCAAACTCAACTCCTCCTACGCTGTGTTGGTTCCAAGCTCAACAGCAAGCCAGAAAATCGAGACTCAATGCATCTTCAACCACAACTTAGCAACTTCGACCATGCCGGCGCGTCAATGACGTCATTGACGCGCCGGCGCTAATCCTGGTTCAATCCTCGTTCCGCCGTCTTCCCGGGTTCTTAAGCAGATCATTCCCACCAAGAACATGCATCAAAGCTTTCCTTGTTTAAAGGGGACTAACTACGAACCACAGGAGACTTTTTCTTCTGAACCACATTCAATTCATTCAGTGGTCTGAGGTCTAAGCCATCTTTGATCAGGACTTACAATTCGATGGATGCCAAATTCTAGTTGAGCATGATCTCGGTGTCTTGAAATGCATTCGAATCCATTATTTTGTGAATCTGTTGTGAATTGAGGCTCACAACTCAGCTTTAGAAACAAACTGAATCAACGGTGGTCGTATACGCTGCGTTTAGAACACCCACTAAACAGCAATATAATGTCCTCTGCATTGAGCGGTACCTCTGACCGGTGTGTGTCTGAGTCTAGATTGAATTGCTTGTTCCTTTTTGCAGGCCAAGTGATAATACTACAGTTTTTGTAATTGCAACACAACTGAGACTCACCAAGGTGACTGCAACCAGCCTCATGTATGGGGTGTTAATAGTTTGGGAATCAGGTGCGTGTCCGTTACTTCCCGCCAATATGAAACTCCCTGCACACATAGCTTTCCGGGATGTGATCATCTGTTTTTATTTCGCTTTCACGAGACCATAGAAATCGGGTCAAGGTACCTGATCTTCTCGAATCTAGTCAGTGAACGTTAAGTCGGACTCACGTTTACATTTCTTTCAAGTCCACAACAAAATACCTTTGTCAATCCCTGCATGTAGCCATTACTCGACACAGAACAAGCCCATGTATCTCCACTCAACCGTATGGCCATGACCTTTATCATTTCGGAATGTCTTTAATGAACTGAGAAACTACTACCCCTCCAACACTTATATCTTTAAGCAACTGGTTATGGTGTGGTTTCTGGGACAGCCAAGAGCGTATCATCCCATCTTCTTGCACGCTATCCCCCTTCTACTGCGTGATTTCACAATTTAACAGCAGTTAAAGGGACTGTTACGTCACGCAGATGGAAGCTTACTTCTACGAATTCAACTTTCAACCATTCTTTTCCATTTGCAAGAGCCTGCTGTTCTCATGTCTGTTTTTACCAAACTGAACTTACTTTCAGCGTCGAACCAGGATTCATTCCAAATACTTCAACAGTCCCACAGCGTAGCGATGACATTTATTGTTCTCCCTCGCAATATCGCGCAACCGCGGGTCGTACACCTACCTTCTTTCCCTTTCTGTTTCGATTTGCAATTTTCAGTGGCCAATATCATGTGCAGCGACCAGATTGCAGCGCAGTTTTATGTCATGCACTGCTTGGCCAAATATAAATGGACAATGTTTAAGGTCAGAGTAGATTTAGTTAGCGGTTCGAGGCTATTCATCCGGCATTACATGTGCTTGATCTTCGCTAACAAAACGTAGTGATCCAGGAGCCTTTGTAAGGACGTAATAAGTCGATTTCCAACTACAATAGCCCAAACATGTCCGCTCGAGTTGAGGGTGAGCACGATTCAACCGTTGTCCGGAATACTCCCACGGTTTAATATGCTTGAAAGGCAATGTACGACTTCTCCATTGCAATTGATATCTGTGCGCTACTATCCAAGTCTGCCTGAATGTGACCACTGTCGATGCAAAGCATCAACCTCAAATTTCAGAGATCCTTATGAATTTCTGCAACTGGGCTTGCCCATACACAGAAAATAAATATCACTGTGCTCACAGAGGAGTTGAAACGATTGCATGCAACCATAGTAAGTCGAGTTCCAATGGGAATTGATTGAGCTGGTGGTGCACAAAAAATGGTCGGATGTCTGTATCCGAGTATTCAAAGAATGAATCTCCGTTGCACAAGCATCTGTCTAATGCACTTTACAAATGTCAGTTGCACCTGAGCAACAGGTCCAGCCGAAGGATCTCAAGCCTGGCCTCGGTCTGTCTCTACCAAGGCCTACGCATGCACTGGTAAATCCAAGCAGTCGAGCAAAAGGAGATGCAAACCCAGTTCTCAACATTGTTTTACCACTCAGGATCATAATAGGAATTCCATCCAACCTCCCCCATAAACCAACGCCTCAAAACTCAGATGACAGACGTCTTCGTTGAGAGGTGACGGCCCAATTATTCAACCGTTGCTCTGATGTTTTTTGCATGATTGGGTGATGTACCGCCTGGCTTGATTGTGGCTTAAGCCAATTTTGAGGCTGGAAGCAGGGGACGGTTTTGCGAGTTTTTTTTGTGCCCACAATGTATCAATGTTGGTAAAGCTTGCCCAGAATGAACCCAAGGCCGTGGAAGTCCCATTGAATGGTAGGGAGACGGCGCGCCGGTCGGCGCGTCAATGGTGCGTCACACCGCGTTACTTCCGCGTCAATGCGCGTCAGTGCGCGTCAGTGCGCGCCGCCCCGCGTCACTTTTACCCAGCCCCAGCTCGGAGTACTCCCTGGGTAGTCCAATGCAGAGGTCCATTTTCCCGCTGCCAGTGCCAGTGGACTCGGCGCGGATATGCGAAATTGCGATTTTTGTATAAGGCAGATCGGAACATTGCAGCGGAAGTGGCGGGCAACGGCGGTCGTAGAATATTTCTCGTTCCAGAGCAGTCCGGTCCTCGGATTCTGAGGAGTGAATATCGGGTAGCATTTGACTGCAGTAGTTCAGTGACAACTCGTGGATCGGAAGTAAAATACGACACCCACCCAGGAATGGAGATGGACATTTCTTGGAGCCTGTAGTCCACTGGAAACAGCTGATAAAATCTTTTGCTCCTGGCCAACGCCCAAGATCTCGGCAAGATATGCTCAGTTCTTGGCCTCCGAAGTAGATAAATGTATTGGCATTATCTTTAAAATTGACACAGACGTACTGGCGGAGTAGCTGGAGAACATGCCAGGCATCTAAATACTAATATTCCGCGCCGGGGCCGGGTATCGAACCGTTTGGAGACGGCTTCGGATAGGATCTCGAGACCGTCGCGGTCTGACCCGATGATATCAGTAGAGTCCGATGTATCCACCGAGTCAACTCCTAGGTCCTTCAAAAGAAACGCCAGGGTGTTTAGTAACTTTTTGACGATGGCTTGGTAAATTGAACCGGTTTGAAGCTAAAACGAGGGCAATTCCAGTATTCCACCCAAGTACCTGATGGCGATGCGTGTCGAAAATTTTGAAGACCCTCTGCGTCCGGTGCATAAGACGGGGTACGTGCGTAGAACGGAATCACTCACTCTGCGTCTGTAGCCACCAGAAGTCGCTCGATGACTGTTAACCCTTCATTCTGAGCACTCAGATTTCCCGCTGCAAATACTCCAACAATGCTGGAAATGTCCTCATCGGCCATACACGCTGCAGCAAAATCCCGGTAAAATACCCATTCATAGGTAGATGCATCTTCTTCGCGATGCCAGAGATTAGATATCGCAGTTTCGGAATCCGAAGAAGGTTGAATCCGCTTGTAGTTCTCCAACGAAAGTAGAAGGCCCGGATACCGCGTGGTTAACATCACAATGTTTTTGAATGCTTGCAACTAACGAGCAGATTCAGATCTCAAGGCGCGGTGAGTGCATGTTTGAGTTCGAGTTGGAGACCAAGCGAGAGCACCTGCGGGACGGATGGAAGCGTGAAAGAAAGTTTGGCGGTCCAGCGTGCGGTGCGATCGACTCATCACAACTTTCCCGCGGTTCACAATATTACCTATTGAACAACGAATCGAAGGTTAAGCAATACGCGGGACCGTTAACAGAATCAGTCATCTGCATTGACTTTGAGCGGACCAATGGTCTGAGTTGGCTGAACCATGAGGCAAAACAGATTTCCGCTCAGTTCCCTTAGACGGAGGAAAGAATGATGCTATAGGTTTGAAGTGGGCAATATAACATCGATGAGGTGAACAGGAAGGGGTAAGCGAAGTCGTCGAGCTTCACTACATTCGCCGATGGATTTTAGCTTTGCCAGGCCGGAATACGTACTCCAGTTGTTCATGCCAAAGAATCCACGGGAATCTATATTTACGGTAGCTATAGCGAGAGTTTTACGACGCCATCTGCACGACAACGTTGTGCATGGATTCTCTCGCTATCTTTGCCTTCAATATCGTGGCCGCAAACATGGGCCAATTGGGTGCTCGTGTTCCGAGAACGTTACCGTTTGCGGCATCCCTTATCGTCTGGATATCTTCAGAGGTCATCTCCGAGCGCATTGAGAGTCGATTTTTTGTGTCCGCCCGAATGTGCTTATTCATCACCCTGGGAAAATCATACGTTGCATGAGCCGAAATGGAGAAACAATGAGCGCATGCGCATAACGTACTCCATGGCACCTCCAATGTCAAACGGCTTCACCTCGGTCAATCCGGTGAGAGAAGAAGTGCTCTCGATGATGGGGGAAGCTCCCATCAACTGCATAGCGTGAGGGGTAATGGGGAAATCGGCTATATGAACCAGCGCATTCGCCTTTGATAGTAAAAGGATCCCCACAGGACTGGTCGCTCCCCCCATTGCCGTCACAGCATTCCTTGCTTGGCGCCAAACCGTCATCATGTTCTCTTCAATAGCCTCCGCGGGTAATACGGTGAACGCATTCAACTGCACCATGCCCTGAGTTTTCACGGTGCGCTTACCGGTGTAGATGCCCATGAAGTCCATGAGGTCGGTGGGCTCTATACCAATGTCTACACGGGCCACGAAGGGTTTGTCGAGCTGGGGTTGGTGGAGGAGATCGAAGGCCAGGATGCAACACAGCTGTAACTTGCCATTCAAAAACCCGCTCGCCAGTGGCAGGTTTTCGCTGAATTTTGCCATCTTAATCGTAGATCCAGGTGGTTTGCAGCCCGACTTGTGCAGCGGCCTGTTCGCAAGATTAGTGATCGTGTTTCTGTGAATCGACCTCAACATGGACCAATTCTTCTTTTGACACTGCAATTCGCGTTCAAAACAGTTTAAGTGAATATCTGAGTATCCAAATCCGTGCGCCAGACTCACTTCCTTAGAACAGTACCAAGCTTGTTGACACTAACGCATGTTCAGAAGCGCAGATGGGCCGATAGGAAATTAGGACACACCTTTTTACAATGCCGCAGTTCCACCCCCGGTACACTCCCTTTCAGACACACCGAGCAGAGTTGATGCATACGGGTACGCGTCTCACGGAGGTCTTTCTTCGACGTCGCGACGGATTGGTGATATTCTTTGAGTTCAGGATGAACGTTGTGCTTCAGCTCGATGCCATGAATTTCGATTCCCGACATTGTGAGTCGCGCTCGGGGAAGATGTACTCAAGCAAGGATGTGGGAGAGGAAAAGACGAAAGTGCGGCATACGCACCGCCACATCAAGTGGTCCACATGTCTGCTCACCGGAACAGAACTTGAAATTGCGAATTAAACCCCTATCGCTCGCACCTGGACATCTGCTACGTCCTCCGCCTGCCAAGAGCGACTACAATGCTGTACGCCTGACCGGCATTGAGCTCACCAACATCTTTGAAGCTTCATGAATATTTTCAACCCCGAAAGAGTGCTCGCTGGTTCGGTGAAAGCGAGAACTCATACACAGATCTCCCCGATCGCGTTGATTGATCGTTGATTGTTGTGAAAGCAACCATGTGGACCGGACTTCGGATAAAGTCGAGCGATCCCCGTCATATTGAACTCACTCTCACACGCATGATCGAAAGCTTTTCTGTCACTCAAGAGCTTTGTTTCAACAAACGTCAAGCCTAAAAGAATCGACTTTCTTCCCCCAATGTCGCAAATTGCAAATTTCCGCAGGATACGTTTTCCTACCGCGTAAGAGTGAAGGTATTGCGGGTTCGGTACGTTTCTTCTTTTTTGTTGAAAAGATTCGATCTTGAATGTACATTCCGAAAATGTGCGTCGATGTCCCAAGTATATCCCAATTGGAAGAGAGGGAGAAATGGCAAACGGCTCGGCCTTTTCGGACATGTTCAATTCCAGACATTAATAGTCATAATTCGACTGGGTTGACCACATGCAACTCCCTCCAAATCACATTCTTACACAGTACAGAAAGGTTCGACGGCGCTTGGCATCTGCATTTAGTGTAACAAGTGCCGCTACAGTACTGCAAAGAGATCTCCCGTGCGAGCCATCACAGACTCACGTTGTTTGTTTTTTCTTTGCACCTAGCGCGCATTCCAAGTACTTCCCACGAATGGGAAACCTTCCTTCCGAGAGTGGGGAGGGGCCGGAAAGGGAGTTGAAAAACGATAGCCCAAAATCAACTCAGATATTTTAGCACACTGGGCCGGACAACTCAGTTGTCTATTATTTCTTTTTCTGGACCGCCTTGAAAATTAGCAGGGGTCTCTCCGTTATTCTAAATCTATTACAGGTTAGAGGCGCTATACGCACTCAGGACCTCGAAGTGTTCTCGTGCTTCATTTTCGAGCTCGCTCGGCGAGTCGCTCGCCAGGCTCGTATCCGTTCGGCTCAAACCAGAAAATCACTGTGGTTGAGAGACACGTTCATGATCAGCAAGTAAGATCTACAGGAAGAGTGTGGACTCAAGTGGCCAGGTGATTTCGGACGTTTTCTATTCCGACACTAAGCAGGCGATAAATCCACCAGATTGACCACATAGCCCAAACACCCCTCCAATTAAGCTTTCTACAAAGTACGTAGGGCTCGGCGGCGCTGACCGCATCTACCGTTCGTCCCTAGGGGCTGAGGAGTACTGCAAAGATATCCCGTTCGACTCGGGGCGGAGCCATCCAACGTAAAAATTTCGACTGAGATTTACACAAGGGCCAAGAGCCCCACAGCTTGGCACCAAGATGCGCCGGAATTGACACCGCGGCCAAGTGGTGAAGTGAAACTATCAGCCGAAGTATATTTCTGAGTGGAACGCAGTGGAGTAAACCCGCGTTACAGATTCAGAAATGTGACCGTGGATGGAAGTTGGAGTTGAAAAATGCCAAGTTGACAGCAGACAATCTAAAATCTTCGAATGGAACCCTGTGCTTATAGTTGTTTGAAGCGCGTCTTTCTACCGGACCTGAATGTTTGAAACTTTCAGACTACGGGACCATGAGCATTTTTCGTGGTTGGGAAATCTTGGGAGAAGTCGGCCCGGCACAGCCACCCAACACGTGTGCTTTGCGGTCACGGTAACACGGTCACCTCTCTTGCCGACTTCCTCCATCTCGCAATATCCACCGCGCAGGAATCCACGCACCGGGCTTCATTCCATCTCATACCCATGGCGGACCCTCCATCCACCCTGCGGAATCGTAAACCGGCTACTGCTGACGCCACACCCGCCGAATCGCCCGATACGAAAAAGCCACAAGTTGTCAGTGGACTCGCGAACTCATTTAATGGACCTGGAAGCTCATTATTAGTCCACCGATATTCACATCTCCCAGAAACCCCCTTCATCCGGATTCCTCGCAGTGCTTTTCCTGATTTTGGGTCTGCTGGCAATGTTGGCGCTGGCGGGGGCTGCGGCGGCATATATATATTATCAGGTGCGCAGATAACGCATTAACACAAATTCGGTGCCTGTTAAATCAAAGAAAAAATGACTGTGTGGTATAGAATCCTGGCCAATACTTTTGGAGTGAGCCTCCCCCGCCGTGGGTCGCGGTTCCAGGCGACACGTTCTGGGAGGTCAATTTTTCGGCGGACGAGCCGAAAAGGGATGCGATTGTTGAGGCGTTCAGGGTGCGTTTTCTTCTTGAGCGTTCTATGTTCCGTATGTGCGCTTCACAGTTGATTGACTTGTATTCTGAAGCACGCGTGGTCGGCCTACGGTTTGTCTCTTTCTACCTCGGGTGAGAAACACCATAACCTGAACTCATATCGTCATAGAGCGCGACGCGATGGGCTCCGACGAGTACCACCCCCTCACGCGCAAGGGCACCAACCTCACGCAGGCAGGTGGCATCGGCTACACCGTCATTGACTCCATCGACACCATGCTCCTCATGGGGCTCGACGCCGAGTACGCTAGGGCGCGCGCGTGGGTCGAGGAGAGCATGAGCTTCGATAGAGATGCGGAGTTCAATACGTTTGAGGTGCAATTTCTTTTTTTAAATGGTCTTTCCCACTTACTCTAGCTTAATGCCTACCCGCCAGACGACGATCCGCGTCCTCGGCGGGCTGCTTTCTGCGTTCGAGCTGACGGACGGGGACCAGCTTTACCTCGACCGCGCAGTGGACCTCGCGGATCGTTTGCTTCCAGTGTTTGACACGCCTTCGGGCCTGCCACTTTCTATGGTATGTGTTTCTCATCCTTCCTTCTTGTTCTGTTCCTCCTTCTTAGTCACGCTCACACCTATTTATCACCCACGCACGTCTTATCGTCACTCACACACATATCTTATCAATGCTAAACATGTTTTATC
This sequence comes from Mycena crocata, assembly GCA_029281795.1. Lineage (NCBI taxonomy): Eukaryota > Fungi > Basidiomycota > Agaricomycetes > Agaricales > Mycenaceae > Mycena > Mycena crocata. The sequence goes on along the minus strand of JARJCP010000091.1, from coordinate 227,852 downwards.
AACACTATCTTCCACAGGTGAACCTCGCCCGCCGCACCGGCGTCGCGGACCCGCACAACCGCGGGCTCGTGAGCACCGCGGAGGCGTCCACGCTGCAGCTTGAGTTTCGCTATCTTGGGTATCTGACGGATAACGAGGAGTATTGGGATAAGGCGGAGCGGGTGCGTGTTCTCTCCCACCCGTTTTTTCCTTCGTGTTTCTCTTTCTTCCTCCCCTTTCATTGTGGTTTGGCGAGTGAATTCTTTTTGTTCGCGAGAGAATCATTTTTTGATGGGAAGAGAGTATACTCTGAAGCCTTTTTTGACGTTTGCTTGTGGTGGTAAGAAGACAAACACTGACGAAATGAATCGGTGTACAGGTGATGAAGGTGATCCGTCAGGCGCGCGTGCCGAATGGGCTCACGCCGATATTCATGAGGTGCGCTCTTTCTTTCTCGTTCTGCATTTGAGAGAGTCTCGGTGGGAGACTTGGATGGCAACGGCAACTTACTGGCGAGCGTTTTCGCACATACAGCTCCGACGCGGGCAAGTTCATGACCTCGGAGATCCGCCTCGGATCGCGTGGGGATTCATATTACGAGTATTTGCTGTGAGTATCAGTTGCCTTTTATTCCTCATTCCTTCCCTTGTCCTCCTTCATCTTTATCTCCGTGCATCCTTCCTTCCTTCCTCCCTCCGTCTTTCTTGCTTTCTTTCTTCCCTCTTCTCGTTCAGCGAGTAGTGAAGAAACGAACTAACCGCATCACATCGTTTCGCAGGAAGCAGTATCTACAGACGGTGTGTCTTTTGCCTCCTTTGTTGATTTATCTATGAGTGGAAGTTCATTTGTGTACTGACTGGTAGGGAAGCAGCGAGGGGGTATATCGGGAGGTGAGTTCGAGTTTTGCGCCTAGGGAACAGGACTTTGTTCTCGGTTGACCTTTGGGTGGGGTGGTGAACATCGCCCACCGTGGCGCCTGCTGCGGGCGCCCATTGTACATACTGCCCAGTATGGATAGCGGAGACAGGACACCCCCCGTCGCGGGGTCATCAGCGCACATCGCATGTCTCGTCCGCCGGTACTAGGTAGTATATATGGCGCTCACCGGTGCGGGGTATCTTCCGATGTCGAGCGCCAGACCGATGATGTGTCCGCTGCGCGCCGAATGCCGACTCACGATGTGTTCGATGCGCGCACTATACGTGCCCCTCGAAGACTAACGATTATGCTATGAAACTAACTAACCCGCCGTGACCACAGATGTACGACGACGCGATGCAGGCGATCCACACGCACCTAATCGGGACGAGCAACACGCGGAAGCTCACGTTCACCCTCGAGGTGCACCCGCAGCGGCAGGCGCAGAGTAATCAGATGTGCGTCCCGAGTTCTAAATTCCCTTGATCATTTCATTTGGCTGAGCTCAAAATTGTTCATTTCCGACTCACTAAAATTGTTAATTTCCGTATCGTAGGGCATGGGTACGCAGCCTCAAGCAGGACCACCTCGTGTGCTTCCTCGGCGGGTCGCTCATGCTAGGCGCGACGACGGCGGGTGCGCTGCAGCCCCAGGCGGTGTCCGTCCCGCCGACGCCTGAGGAGCTGTCGGCTGTGGGCCAGCGCGATTGGACGACGGGCGTGAATCTGATTGAGACCTGTGTGGATACGTATCGGACTGCGAGGTGGGTGTCTATTCCAACTATCTCGAGAGCGAATAGAGGAAGGTAACTCACGCTAATGTGGTTGAACTTGTAGCGGCCTCGCACCTGAGATTGTATACTTCCGGGAAAGCATCGATAAGGGATCCGACTGGTTTATCAAGGATGCGAGGTATGTCGTGTGGGAGTTGGAGATCTTGAAACTCGCGGTGTTAATTTTTCTTTGATTTTAGACCGCCGGGTCAGCCACCGGTTTACGATGCGCGGTATATCCTCCGGTGCGTTTATCTGCATTTCGTTCTTGGGCGGTGTTCTGAGGGATGTTCAACCCGCAGCCCCGAGACCGTGGAGTCGCTTTTCCTTGCATGGCGATTGACGGGAAATCCCCGGTATCGCAGGTATGGTTGGGAGATCTTCCAGGCCATCGAGACGCACTGTCGCGTGGAGAGTGGCGGTTACGCCAGCGTGCTCAATGTGGAGGAGGTGCCCGTAACCTTGGAGGACAAGATGGAGACTTTCCTAATGGTTAGTTTTCTGTCTGACCTTTCGGGTCTTGAAAATACTTACCGATCATCCACAGAGCGAAACATTGAAGTATCTCTTCCTATTATTTTCGGACAACTCCGTATTGCCGTTAGATGGTGAGTCACTGATGACCTCCGTCCGTTGCGGGATGCTGATTCGCTGCTCGGCGTCTCAACAGAATACGTGTTCAACACGGAGGTGACCTTTGTCCTTCTCTTCTTATCAACGATAACGCCTGACCCTTGTAGGCGCACCCGCTGCCGATATTTAGCCCGACCCTGCGAACAGGATTTTATTGAGCCGCGAATATGTCGTAATCACTAATACATTGGGGATGTCCTTCTAAATCGGAGCTTTCGCGGCACAGCCGGCGCATACCGCAAATGTTTCTGCTTGACACTATCCGCGACGTCCCCGACCCAAACACAGGGATAGCGAGGATCGCACTGTTCGCAGCTGTGTACCCCGCCGATTCCCGAACGACGAACGTGCATCCTGTCCGGTGAGAAATGCGGGCAACATATGATTGGGCGTTGTCCTGCGTTATGATTGGGTCGCTCTTCGAGAACATATCTGACAACCCTCATCAGATCGGAAAGAAAGGCCAAGCGGCTGACTGCACCCACCAATCTCTCTTTCCCACCTTTCTACCCTCAGACTCCGTTGTGGGTCTGTGAAGACCAGCGAAAACCTGCAATGTTTTCGACCAATCCTCCGGCTCGGCGTAGGTTTTGGCCTGTTTTGGCCTGATAAATGCAGTCTGATCGCTCAACGTTCTAGACCCTCTTGGCGCCCCATTTTTGAATGCCTGGAAAAATCGGACCTCCAAGCATCTCCAAGACATTTTGTCGCCCAAGATCAGACCCTGGTATCAGCCCAGACAGTGCGCGTTCCGAATGCTCGGTTCCCTTGTATTCACTTTTCAGCGCGTTGGCCTTCACGAGAGGGGCTCAACATGCGCCTCGATCATCCAACGGGACCTTTTTCGTACTTTGCTTCATATGAAATTACCCTTCTAGGCTTGTTCCAGGCATATGTCAAGCGCCGTTACATTGCGGTGCCAAATTCGGGGATACAGCTTCTCCAAGCACCAATCACGGTGTGTTGGTGGGCCCAAGGCTCCAAGCATCTCCAAGCTTTGCTGCCAAGAATGTTTCCGCTCATAAAACAGAGATTCTACCGAATGGCGCTTCTCCGTTTCTTACCCATTCGTTCTTCGGTCCTTCGTTTTTAAGCTAGGCTTATTCCCCACTTCCCCCTCCCCCCTTCACTTTCAGACATCCCGAGCCCGTTTGCGTGCATCCGACCGCTCAGTACTTCCATCATGTTCAGCTCTTCTACTATCGCCCTCATTCTTGCCGCGTCGGCACTCTCGGTCTCCGCCAACTGTATGCACGGGACCACTTTCTCCCGCCGCGTGGAAGGCGAGGTTCCCATCAGCAAGTTCGGCTACACCGGCCTCCAGGGACCGCTCAACTGGGCTGGCCTCGAGGAGGCCAACTCGGCCTGCCGCAAAAGCAGCGTCCAGTCCCCCATCGTGCTCTCCTCGTCCGACACGAAGGCGAGCGAGGCACCAAAGGTTGAGATTTCCAATGTGGAGGAGGGTGCGTGGTTCTTTCTTTCCGTAATCGAAGCGTCTCTGACATTTACTGCCACAGCGGAGTTCGAGAATCTGGGCACTACTCTGGAAGTAGTCGTCAAGGGGAAGACGACCGTGGGGGGCAAGGAGTTCGAGCTGCAGCAGTTCCACATGCACACGCCCAGCGAGCACCGCATCAACGATGAGTACTTCCCGCTCGAGATACATATGGTCCACCAGGCATCGGGTGCGTTCACTTTTTGCGCCACTCGTTATATGTTGCTCATTCGGTTCGTACAGACGCCTCGATCGCGGTTATTGCTATCCCCTTCCAGCTCACCGAGGACAGCTCGACGACCGAGCTGCTCACCTCCGTCATCGAGAACATCGACAAGGTCACTGAGCCCGGAACCGCCACCACCACTGGCCCCCTGGACTTTGCCCCGCTCATCGAGGCCATCCAGTCCAAGGCGCTCTTCCAGTACACCGGCTCGCTGACCACCCCGCCGTGCGCTGAGGGCCTCACCTTCCTCGTCATGGAGGAGCCGCTCCCCATTAACGTGAAGACGTACAACGCGATCAAGAAGGTCATCAAATTCAACGCGCGCTACTCCCAGAACACACTCGGCGAGACCAACCTCCTCGCCGTCGCCAGCAACCTCACTCAGTCGACTGACGGCGCGTGTTCTATTCATTCCCTCTTGCTCGGCGGTTTACTGACCCGTTCAACGTATAGGATGCACGCAGTCGACCAAGGGGTCGAGCATGGAGATGGTCAGCATGGAGAAGGTGGTCACCCACTGCAACAACATGTGCCACGAGAAGAAACGTCGGGACCTGTCGTTCCTCCACCACTCCCACTAGATAGCCCTACGCGGACATACACATCTTTGTAGCCTACTTTACGTCGCGGACGCTCACATTTGGACTGTGCTTAGGGGACCTTGGGACTGATAGGGATATACGATACCTAATAATGCTCGTCGCGACGGCGTCGCTTATACCCTGAGTAGTGCTGTTGCTAGCAACCTCACTGTCGGTGCCGGGCTTCATAGACAACGCCACAGCTTAACTTGGCAGTAAACGTTCTTGGCCCAACTTGGCATCTTATACCAATATGACTTCTGAATTCTAAGTTCTGATCCCCGTTATTGGAAGGTCTCAAACAGATTGTTTGTGCGGATATTGACAGTTCGACGATGCGACAGCCCCTGTACATATAATTCTCATGGCACCAATCAGAGGAAGTTCGCGTTCAAATTATTTGTGAGACTCGTTTGAGTTTTGAGTGTTCGGGATCCTGATAATCAACACAACTTTGGCAGAAACTCTCGCAAAACGATACGATAAAGTACGGGATGATACACATGTTCCAGACGCAGTACCCTCACAGGCTTTCGCGAACCTAAAAAGCTGCCATAATCGAACCACGTACTTATGCTGCAGGTCGCGTATCTCTTACTTCTAAGCCAACTTCTATCCACCATTCTATTTCTGAACATCCTGGGCATAGTTGCTCCGCCGCGCTCCACTCAGACATATCCATCGACTGGTTTGCGTCCACGGCTTGCTCAACCGCAGTCGATTGTTTGAGAGGCACACGCGCCCGGCTGAGCCGTAAGGAGTTGCTTCGATATAATGGTGAATTGAAATGTAAGTAAAGGCCCTAAGTCTTTATATCCATCCTACACAGCTCCCCGTTCACGCCACTTCTATGCGTTGTCATCGTGCATTAGACAACTGCATAGCTTCGCAAGATGGGTTTCCGCGTCGAACTGTAACCACTGTGAGTTCCCTGAAGACCTCGAACAAACGTACCAACCTATCCCACCATCCCAGCAACAGTTGCGCCCTCTTCGTCAGCCGGCAGCCCGCCATCCGCATACGCCGAAAACTCGCTGTCGCTCTTCTGAGCCGGGCTATCCGTGCCTTCGCTCCGCTTTCCCTCTTCCTGTCCCCCTTTGGAACCCAACCCTGAACCCAAACCCGCATTCGCACCGATCGCCCCGCCCATCCGCTGCTGCAGCAACACCTCCCTGCGCTCCCGCGCGCGAAGCTTCCTCGCCTCCTCTCGTGTCTCGCGTGCCCTTCGTTCCGCACGCTGCTCTTCGACCCATGCGCGCGCGCCCGCAACGGCCGCGGCGGGCGTCTTTTTGTACGCCTGGAGGTAGCACTGCAGCTCCGCGGTGGAGAACTCGCCAGCTGGGATGGCGGCGGCGAAGGCATCGGCGAGGGCAGGGATGCTCCTGGCCGGTCCGTCGGGGTTTGCTCCGTTCGCGGTCGTTGATTCCAAAGTTACATGAACTAGCTCTGACTTCGATGCCGGTACGTCAGGTGTCGATTCCAGTACCTGAGGTTTCGATTCCTGCGCTGTAGGTTCCGAGTCGGATGCGAATGCGGGTGCGTGCTCCATTCTGGCGCCATCAGCCACCTTAATTATAATGTTAACAGGCTCTCCGATTTTATGGTCAATGCTCACCATGTCGGAGTTTTCGGGCAATGATTTGGCTGCGAGGTCTGGGAATCGTGCCCCAGGGAAGAAACGCAAAAACAACGCCTCCGCCTGATGCGGCGTGGCGAGCTCGTAGGCAATCTTGCGGTCGATGCGCCCAGGGCGGAGCAGCGCGGGGTCCAGGCGATCTATGTAGTTCGTCTATATAAAAGTAGTATGATCAGTAACGGTGACTTGCCAATTGCGTTCGTTGAAGGGAGTCGTGGAAAACGGTTTAAGGAGGAGCAAGTGGAAAGCAATGAAGAACGTAACCCAACGACTCACCGTCGCGAAAAATAGCTTCCCCTCCTCGCTCCCTACACCATCAATCACATTCAGCAGTCCCGACAGCGTGACGAGCGAGCGCGTCCCGCGTCCGCCCGGACGCACGGCGTCGCCGCCCATACCCATACCACCCATAGCACCGGGACCCAACCCGTACATCAACGCCGCATCGTCTTCATCATCGCGCGACGCGAACGCGCAGTCGATGTCCTCGATGAGGAACAGCGCGTGCTTTGGGATGGAGGAGGCGGCGCGTTGGAGGAAGGCATCATCGACACTGTGAGAGTGGTAAATTGTGTGTCGCAATTTTTGAGTCGAAGAGGGGAGAAGGGTTGGATGATCAGGATGAAAGTATGGGTGGAAGAGAGACGTACAAACCAGCCGCGAGCGAAAGTGAATATATCTCGAGGTTGAGCGCGCCTGCCAGAGCGTAGATCGTCGATGCTATACGAAAGAAGAGTTAGCGTTGCTTCGGGGGTGTCGCTGTCTAAACTCGGAATGGATAGCAAAGGAGAAAGTAAAGGTGAACGAGAAAAGAAGAATTCAACAACGCACTCTTTCCCGTGCCCGGTGGGCCGTGCAACAGGTACCCACGGCGGTGCGGGATGCCCGCCTCGACGTACCAGTCTTCGGTCGCAATGAACTCTCGCGCGTCACGCACGAGTGCATCCACGACGCCCTCTTCTAGGATGATGGAACTGGAAATATAAACAGGAGGTTAGTTAGCAGTTGGTTTGTAATTCTCAAGGACGAGGAAGAACAGATTCATCAGGCTAAGGTCATAAAGAAGGGAAAAAGTGGGATCGACTTGCGAAGAAAGGAGCAGAGGAAATGGTGAAGGAATATGAAATGGACAGGAACAAGAACAGGAACAGTGCAAAAGGATATGCGCACCTTAGAGGCCGGCGAACTTTGTGCTTGACGTTGTTCCAGGTCATCCCGGGGCCGTAGTGTGGCTGCAGGAGTGCCAAGGCGGAATTAACGAATTAAGATGCATGCATGGTACGATAAATGTATAGATAGAAAATAGGAGACGTACTGAGTCTGCGAGGTGGATGATGACATTGGGACGATTGACCTCCACGTACCGCTTGCGCGCATCTTCCACGAGGTCGGACAGCTGATTCATGTCAAGCGTGTAGATGCTAGAATGAATAAATTAGTTTGATTTCAGGGACGGAGAGCAGGAGCAGGAGGACGCACGTCACGTAGATGCTCGCGACGGGCTGGATGGTACCAGCGGACGTGAAGCGCGCAGAGGCGCCATCCTGGCTGCGCTTGATCTCGAGCCAGTGCCCACGCCAGCGGAACAGCTGCGGCAGCTGGTACGTCGGTACATATTCCGCATTACCCTTAATGGTAGGATCGATCCACGTCTTCACAGACCATTTGCGCCGCGAGTTCGTCGCATTGACGCGGAACTCGCGCGAGCGCGCCCAGACATTCTCTTGCGTCTATTGCCACCGATTTCAGAGATGTAAATGGTAGGATATAAAGCGACTGCGGACCAGGAACAGGAGGATCCACTCGTACGCCGGGTCCCCTTCGTCGAACTGTGCCGTCAGAGAGTACTCTGACGATACATCACGGCATTAGCATTGAATCGTCGTACAAGATCGATAGTGCCACGTACGGAATCGTAAGCGCACCATCAGCCACTGGCACAACCTGCGCCCCATCTCCACCACCGAGCCAAGGATGAGGAGCTTAACGCTCGACCCGAGGTATGCCTGCGAAATCAGACCCAGGCCCGCAAAGACGGATGACAAAGCCATGAAAGAGGTGAACCACGGCGATTGCCCGTCGGTGCCGCCCGATGCACCCCCAAATGTGTTTCCGAATGACATGGTTGTTGAGACTCAGAATGCGCGGAGGATTGCCTATGGAAGCAAGAGGAAAGCTATAGCGTGTGGTAAGCGCCAGTCGCCTCGTGGCTGATGCATGGTCCGATTTGCAAGGAAGCGAGCGTTTAAGGTCAAGGTTGACGCCGGCGGCGACAGTGGAAATTTCTGGCTAAAACTATGCTACAAGAGTTGAGGATTCTTCAGGAAATAAGTAGTGCGTTAAAAGCCAGCGAGCTAGAACAAAGCTAGAAGCACAGTTGAAGCACAGGCAATCAACAGGCAATTCGAAGTCACTCCACTCTCAAGCGCGTACGAGGATTTGCGGGCGCTAATGATAGCGCTGAGTCGAGTCAGAAAACGCTAATGTAGCGCCAGAAGCCAAATATGAAGCCCAGAGCCGCTGAAACCTCTCGCCGACGGCCATCAAATTCGGCACAAGCACAACTTCAGTATTGAAAACTTGGAAGAAAATATTCAGAAGTGTGCGACAAGACAGCAGGCAGATCTCTGGTATGTTCCACTTTTGCTTATAATCTGCTCAAACGCGCATTCAGCTCACATAATACATCTGTACGTCTTGCCAGACGTTTCTCTCTTGGTGTTGTCGCTGATGGGTATTCCGACAGAATCCGACTCGCCAGCGCCAACTTCCAAGGGGTAATTAGCCGTCGGTTCGAGTGCAATTCTGCATGTTGCCGCATTCCGACGAGAATCAAGGGTGGATGGAGAAAGATTGGCGCCCATCAAGCGCCCGTCGTACATACACAAACCGTTCCGCACGTAGGTTCAAATCTCGTGTCAACTCCTTCACTGCACCGCAGAGTTTGAGAACCGGCAGCTGCATTTTTTCGATGAAGGAATTTCTGCCTTTCGAAACCGGGTGCGATATTTTTTTCCCCTTCAAGTTCTTGATCTCTTTACACTGCTCAGCTCATTCAGGATTTTATGGCAACATTGTCAACTTCAACGTCGATTCTTCACTGTCTCCGCTGTGAAGCCCCATTTTCCATGTGGTTTCCCTTGCCACTTGCCGGTTCATGTATTCGCTCAGGATTCCCGCTGCCTTGGTTGATTTCGTTCCTGTCTTTCCTTCTTTCCTTGATGTCACTGTTTGTGTTCAAAATCGAATTTTGGTGTTTGGAGCAGCATGAGAATATATCAACCATCATCCTCAACTGCCGGAGTGAAGCGAGGGCTTATCTTGTTCAGATCCTAAGCATAGTTGACTTGTGTTGGAAAAGCAGAGAATGCTGGATTGGGCCATGACTGCAGTTGAGCGCGCAGCAGGCGCATTCCCCTGTGTTGCTGGTCATGGCTTTGCTTTCGAGGCAAGAAGGAGCATAGGCAGTGCAACACAGGGTCAGCTGAAGGGGTACCGAAGGTGTTACACCTAGAGGTTGAGCAGAGGATCAGTTATGGGGAAAAGCTAAATGGGGCTTATAGCACAGCTTGAGGGCCATTTCGTTAAAGGCCAGATAATAATGACTTTCTTCTGACACCGCGGAGACCGCCGTTCGGGTGGTGTCTCTTTAAATTGGTGAACTTGAATCAAAGGAAGAGTTTTCATGTGTAAAAATAATCGATGCTCATTCCGACTTACGGCTCGGCCCCGGAGTCGAACAGAGTATCTGCGTGATCCTTTGAGAGATCTTCCGTGCTGGAAGGAGATGTGCACCAAGCGCTAGTGAACCTTGCGGGTTCAATGACGCACTTGAATTAGAGGGAGGGCTTTACTGAGGTGTGAAGCAGATGTGGATTTCGAGGATGAGCGTGTTGAACTCTCTGTCAGCTCACATACGGTGTGATGGGTTAAAACAGCAGACGGGTGCATTATGTAGCGCAAAATGAAAGACAAAAAAAAAAAAGAGAGAAATGTTTCACCCCGACGTACGGCTCGGCCCCGAGTCGGACGGAATGTCTGCATTATTATTGATGAATTCAACATCCTGTAAGCGGGAAGCAGACGCGCACCGAGCGCTACCGAGCCTTACCTATATCTGGTTTGACCAGAATTAGACAGATAATTGCATTGAGGTCTGAAGCAGATTTGATTTGCATGTAGTGTTGTTCGGGCCGGGCCGGGCTTGAAAGCCTCGGGCTGGGCCGGGCTTTTGAGGGCTTGGGCTTCAGAAAATCCTGAGCCCGGCCCTCCAGTAGGGCCGGGCCCGGGTCGGGTCGGGCTCAGGGCTCGGGCCCGGGCTTTCAACTTTTTTTCCCAACATCTGCATTGAAGTGAGGTAGGGTTGAAAAACATGTAATGGAAGCCCTTCCCTACTCCCTAGAAGTCTCAGGAATTTTTTTCACAGCCTGACATCGATGTATTCAGTCGATTCCACGAGGGAAAGCCACATGACCTCACCAAAATACACCTACCCCGAAACAAAGCAGTTTATTTGAGTGTTGAAGTACCACCAATGCTTCGACCAGATTTTATGGGTTCAAAAGCATCCTGAAAAAAATGTTGAGCAACCAAAATTGCCTATCCATAAAAGCCCGGGCTCAAGCCCAGGGCCCGGGGCTCTGGGAAATCTGAGCCCAGCCTTGAGCCCTGATGGGCCCTGGCTTGGGCCGGGCCTGGGCCGGGCCCAAAAGCCTCGGGCTCGGGCCGGGCTCGGGCTTGAGCCCGAGCCCGGCACATCACTATTTGCATGATGTTGAGGATAGGAGTGTTGAACTCGCTGTCACTTCCATTACCGGCAGCTTAGAGCAGGGGAAGGGTGCATTGTGTAGCGTACAAATAATAAAGGCAAAAACATTCGCTTGACTCGACCGCGAATCGAACGCGACCTCTAAATTATTCTTCCTGAGGCCATGTTCACGGGAAGCAGGTGCGCGCCAAGCGCTACCGAGCGTTTTAAATATGTTACATATGCATCTCTAGCGCCGCACCTTGTTTCATTATTCGAAGGGCTGGAATCTATCGTTCATTTATGGAGATTCCATTTAAGCGGTCAACTCGGCCCATTGTTGACCAGGTAACGTGGCAGGAAAAAGCGGCGCGAAGGGTACACAGAAGCAGGAGAAAGATGGCAGCCACAAAGTGGCGTTGGTGACACTAGAAAAACTCGATGAGCGGCAGACCGAGAATCGCTCTGCGGTCGAAATTTACGCCGTATCGAGGGAATTGAATTATCCTTGACGATAGGAATATAGATTTCGTCCGGGAACCAGAAGACAAAGTGCCAAAATTTCGTGAGAATCAGGACTTGTGGGAAGACAAGCTAATATTGAGCATGAGGACCGAAACAAAACGCACAGAGAAAGCGCTTCTGATTGGTTGATCAATGAGTCATTCAACCCTCGGAGTTCACAATCCGTCAACGTGTTGGCACGACATCGACGAATAGGTGGGATTCTGGCCATGGCGCTGAGAGAGCTGTATACCCGTCTTCTCCCGCATCACGCAATAACGGAGCCTTCGGGAAGTACTGTAGTGTTTCGACCAACTCTTCACGGCCTGTGACGCGTTACGGCAAGTCTTCACTGGACGAAGTCTTCATCGGTCAGGATACGCAGTTACGGTGTCGGAAGTCTTCATTTCTTTCGGACCGTGACGGCCGCCTCTGGACCATCTTTTTCAAGATCGTTTAGCAGAGCGGTTGTGCCGCCCTTGTAATTCCTTCGTTCGTTACGGCGGGTTTGAGTGTTCATTCCTGACGTCTGGCATATTTTATTACACGGAGACTTTTTTTGGGCGCGGCCAGCAATTCAGTGCCTTCATGAATTTTCTCCACCCCCGCAGCCATTCAAGTTCCTTCTTTATTTTGTTTTCCGGTCGTGCTCAGACACTTTGCTCGATCCTAAGTCGAGCATTTGAATAATATTGGAATAAAATAATGGAATTACTTAGTAACCCAGACAGGAGAGATCACGTTTTTTTCTGACTGAAAAAATACATATCTTCGCTCCGTCGTTATCCTACGACAAAATATGGACTCCCCGCCGTTCAACAAAACAGATTGGGTTGGCCACAACAAAGTTTGGGCTGCATCGTTGCCCTCCGCTGTCCGCAAAGCCGCTGCAGAGGAACTTGCCATCCCGCAATCCCTCCAATTCGAGATTCTGCCAGCATGGCGCCTCCCCGTCGCCGAGCTCATCAATTACCCCCTCCCCATCCAAATTGCTACCCCCAGCACTTGTGCTGTCTCCGAGTTCTTCAGCATGACTGCCCCGGGACGTCTGAATTCGGAAGCCCTTGTCCGATTTCGCCACCTCCCGCTTCCCGACACCAAGCTTGTGCGCAAGCTGAAGGAAGGAGTACGCCAGGCGTGGCTTGATGGGTTCCGGTCTGTGAGGTACACACACCTCGGAAGCACCGTCACCTCGTACTTCCCGCTCTGGCTCGTGACGTACTGGAATCTCGTTCTCGACATCAAATTGAATGTCCGCCAGTACTGGGTCAAGGGTCAGGAATGGGTGCAACAGCAGATGAAACACGGGAAAAAACGTGCAGGCCATCACAGCATTGCGGAGAATACCAGCATCCTTTTCCGCACGATGCCATGGGGCCTCACCAAGCTGTCTGACAGCGAGCCCTTCCACAGCCTTTGGCGCTTCCTGGGCCCCTACTACCTCGCAGGATCCCAGATGAACGACACGCTGGAATTGCTTCGGCTCAAGATCAATAACACGCCGGAGCTTTCGGAGCGTTTCCGCGTCAGGAGCATCGACTTGACAAATTCTATTATGAAAGCATACGAGGCACGGGAGACCGTGGATTACAAGACGGTGCAGAATCTGGACTGGCTTCGGATCCTGGCGGAGGAGTTGCTGGAAAGTCGGACGTCGTTGCTGACAAAGGCTCACCTGGGACCAGTCACCGAAGAGCTGCATTGGACAGCTATTGTCGTGAATCCCTCGGAGGCCGTGATTCACTATGGGGATGGACTTAAAGGCGAGGTACCCGAAAAACTCGTTGCTGCGTACCAGTGGTGGCTCGGACATCACATCACGGCAGCCCTGCGTGTCGAGGCGCTCCCCATCACAGTCCAGACGGATGGATTCTCTTGTGGAATGCATGCCGATAACGCGCTCGAGCACCATGTTGACCCTTCGGTGCCGCTTGTCAATGCAAAAGACTGGGCAGCTGCACGTATGTCGGTCTTCAATACAATTGTCGAGAAGGCTATGGACCGGGTACGTACCACACCAATCTTATTAGACAAATCTGACCGTCAATCATTCAGCTTGAAGTCGAAAGGAACCTCGCAAGGAAAATGGACGAAGATTCCGATGATCAGTCAGATATCAGGAGCGGAAGCGAGCACGACGGACCTGTCCGGGATGCATCATTCCAGCGCCATGCCTCGCCCAGCTCGTCTCCCTCTGCGCGTCTCGCTTTCAAGCGACGCACCGGTCATGCAGACGCACCGAGCCCGGCTCCCAGCCCGCAAAAGAAGCGCATCTATAGAAGGAAGGAGGACGGTAGTCCACCGCCGCGCCTTGTCTTCGACACATCCATGTCGGATGTAGAGATGGTGTTGGTCTCGGATGCGGAGGAGGTCGACAAGGAAGATGATCTCCCTGCGCTAGTGGACGTCTCAGACTCGGATGAGGATGACACGTCAGAAGATGATGGTGGGTACGACAGCATGCCGTCCCTCAGGGATGTAGATGATCTCCGGTCAGAGTCCGAGTCCGAGTCCGGCGATGACGGCAGCGACGGGGAGGAAGAAACAGCGTTGTACTGGGGAAGGTCGGAGGTCGGAGGATCAGAGCCTCCTCATTCCGAGTATGACGAAGCGGGCTGGACATCGGAATATGAGCAAGACTCGGAGGGAGGCTGGGTAACGGAGCGTACAGATGGGGACGGGGATGGCGATGGGCTAGCCGAAGGAGATGGCGATGACGAGATGAGGGAAGGAGACAGTGATAACGAGACGAGGGCAGGAGACGGCAACGACGAGGGTGCAGATGCTGACACTGAGGATGATGACGAGCCGCAGCAAATTTCTGTGGCAGAGGCTGATCGAGCGAAGGGTGCAAAGGCCAAGATCACATCCTACTACACGGTGGAAACAGCAGCGGAGCGGGCAGTGAGGATGGAGCGTGAAGCACGAAGGGCGGGTGAGCGGTCTGAGGCTCGGATGCAGATGGACATCGCTATCAAGCGGAAGAAGCTGGGCAAGGAACGCGACCAGGCTCGGGAGCGACAGCAGCGACACCGTGATCGTGTGAGGGCGGAGAAGATTGCAGCCGGCTATGTGCCTGGTCAGAAGAAGGTCAGTACGCATACCATTATGGAAAAGAGTTTTTACTGACTTTATCGTAGAAGCGCGTTGAGCTCGTCCAGTACGACGAAACGTCGACCCCTCGCGATGTTTCCACAGCCGAACTTTCCCGTCCACGGCGCCAATTCAAAGACGGTCTAAAGAAGAAGGAGACTGGTCGGAAGAGAAAGAATGAGAAAACAGATGCGAAACTCACCAATTGGTTTACGCCGTTCTTGTGGTCGCAGATTCACAGTGCCGCCACAGCTGCGAGCAAGCCTTGGAGTCCCCGAGTCATCACTAAGGCCCTCAAGAAACTCAATCCGAAAGATTTTGATGGGCTCTCGGAGCAGGTACTTGGGAATTGGATCGACCGTGCGTCGGGGGTGTCGAAGTGGAAGGAGAGTGTGCTCCGGCATGTCGAGAAGAACAACGGCAATACTCCCGGCGGGCATACAACGCGGTGTGGATTATTGGTAAGTTTTTCGTTTAGCATTGACGTACACCTTCGCTAAGACTCGGTCAGACACCTTATCCAGAGATGCGGCAGGCAATAAACACGCACCTGGTATCCCTTCGCAAGGCGGGCGTCGCACTGACGATCCTAACGATCCGGGGAATCATGGTGGCGCACATCGAGAAGCATGCACCCGAGCTTTGGGACAGTGTGATGGCAGACGGGAGCTCATTTCGATGCTCTGAATCCTTTGTGAAGAAGTACCTGCACCACACGCTGAAATGGAGTGAGCGACGTGCTACGAAAGCAGCTCAAAAGCTACCTGCAAATCACCAGGTGCTACTCGATGCAGCTTTCCTTCGCGAGGCCTGGATCATCCGTGACCACGCAATCCCGGCGGAGCTACGTGTCAACACAGACCAAACGCAGCTCGTGTACCAGCAGGGGACGAAGACGACGTGGAATGAGCGAGGCGCCAAACAAGTGGCCGTGGTCGGGCAGGAGGAAAAGCGTGCCTTTACGCTCGTGCCTTCCATTTCGGCCAGCGGCGTATTGCTTCCGATGCAAGCAGTCTTCCACGGCAAGACGGACAAGTCATGTCCCAGTTCGTCGGCCGCTCGGTATGACGAGGCCATCGGCCTTGGCTATGTGATGCTACCCTCCAAATCAGCAACATACTGGTCGACTCAGGATACCATGCACCTACTTGTTGACGACATCATCACACCCTACTTCGAGTCTGCAAAGAAGGCGCTGGGTCTGCCTCCTTCGCAATCGTCTATTTGGAAGATAGACTGCTGGTCTGTCCACAAATCGAAGTTATTCCTCAAATGGATGAAGGATAATCACCCGAACATTATTATCAGCTTTGTTCCAGGTGGATGTACCGGCGTGTTCCAGCCCCTCGACGTCGGAGTCCAGCGGGTGCTTAAGCTGAGCATGAAGCGGTCAGCTCATCGGGATATCGTCGAGGAGGCAAGCACGCAGATTGCAGCGGGCGTTTCACCCGACGAGATCAAGTTGGACACCACCGTCGGTGTGTTGCGCGACCGCTCTGTTGGCTGGGTGGTCCAGGCTATCCATGACATTGACGACGTGGATCTGATCACGAAGGTAAGCATACTTTTATTCTTTCTTAGTCTTTCCTCACGTACGCGACAGGCTTTTGAGATGTGCCGAACCGGGACGGGAGACCGTAACCTTTCTCAGGCCAGCTTGACCTCTCCGGAAACTCTAGCTGCGCTTCGCACTCTCCCCAAGGACAATCCGGAACTGTACCGAGAGCTCACAAACGCTAGCGATGATAACTCGGATGCGGATGATGCTGCGGTGGCTGTTGATGGAGATGACGGCGAAGAAGAAGCATACTCGGATCCCTTTTACGATGACTGCGACGTCCCGATCCAGGTCCTCACGGCGCATGTCACCTCTGGCCATTCATCTCTCGCGGATAACTTTGCGATGGCTGCTGACGGCAGTCTCATCCGGGCCGGCAAGGCAGAAGGCTCTGACACAGAAGATAACACCACTTCTGTGGCGGGCCCATCGACTGCGACAAACGCCGAGGCAGGACCATCCACTTTTGGACGGGGACAGCGCCAGCGCACTGCGACACGGCGCTATGATATCGCTTCTTGGGAGGGTCATTGATGTTACCCCTTTGCAGTGTTTCCAATTATTTTAAAATCTTTTTTTGCACTATCCAAGACCATCTGTTTGAATAGATTTTTTTTGCCACGGATTCGTCGTAGCGTTGTGCATTGGCTTTGATTTTCATGTCGGGAACGGGCCTGAGCGCTTATAAAGGACTCATTCCGTTTTAGGCGCCGATTACCTAATAAGAGTTACTCCGGAGTCGCGATTAGAAATAAGAAATAAGAAATAAGAAATAGATTTTCGTGATAACCGGAGTTGCGATCAAAATAGAAACAAGCGAACGCTGATGCAGCCTCGGCTGAGGCCAATGTTCTCGTACTAAAAATAGATATCGCGAAGACACTAGACGTGTTTCTTCTTCAGTTTCGCATTTCTCATGAGATAAATTCGCAAGGACGTGTATTTTGTACTAGAAAATGTAATTCAACAATAATATGGTTATAATATAACAAGGCACCTTAGGTAGGCGCGACTAGCTCTTGCCCAAGGGCCGTTGTCAAGCAGTCCTTGACAGCTGCCCTATCAGCCGGCTAGACACTTGTTTTGATCGTAACTACAAAAATCTATTTCTTATTTCTTATTTCTCTATTTTGATGGACTCCGGAGTAAGCCTAAGGCATCAAAATCAGGACGGCAACCTCGCCTAAGGGCTCAACCGTTTCGTGATACTTACACATCCTATACATCCATACAACACAACTAGCACTGGTATTTGGTCATATAACCCCACCACAACGTCAAATGCAGCTCAAAAACCAAAATTTGGGCCGTTTGAGACTTCCACCGGAACAAGTCTTCATTCGCTCTCCGTGACCATTATGGGGTCCAAAAGTCTTCACTTCACAGCCCTCCGTTATGCGTTACGTGAAGAGTTAGTCGAAACACTACAGTAGACGCAAGCGACGCTGGATGACGACTTCAAAATGGAAGCCGTTCATGGGCGCTGTTTGTTATGAGTCGAAATAAAGGCATACATGGGTCATTTTAAGATGGAAGAGATTCCTTGCGTGTAAGTGTGAATGGTGGATGTCTTGCGCGACACAGTGGCAAGCTGGCAATATTATGTCGCAAAAATCCCTTTTGAACTATAAGCCAAGATAGCCCCATTCTGACCCTTAGAGGCAAGCATAATATTAATCTAGAGATATTTTTGCGTGAGACGGAACGATAATTGAATTGCAGGCGCCAGATCGAGGTACTGACGCAGCCAGTGTAAACGGTTGTCTTTCTGTACTTCGAACCAATTTTCGTAAATTTTTGGGGCCAGGAAGAAGAGGATCCATCCGCGGTTGGTCGGCGGTTCAAAATTAACATTGAGAACAAATCAGCACTGAAAACAATTGCAAGGCTTCGAAAGGATCGCGGAAAAGAAGCTCAGCCTAGTGTGCGAATTGTTCGGCAGTTTTGATGGATACATTGAATACATGCGAAGCCGAATACTGTCCTCTCTATGTACAGATAATAAAACAGCCCAGCGAATAAGGTAGAGGCAAAAATACATACCGTCGATCACCTGTTAGTACATCACGATGAAAACAGCACCATGGTCAAGGGCAGGGCACTCGTTTTCCGTTTTCCGTCCTTCTTTCCCTTCTTCCATCATCATCAGCACCACGCCGCCCAAAAATAACCGCATCGAAACACGCAAGTTCAGCGGAAACGACATCACTCCAGCCGAAACGACATCACTCTGCCCAAAACGACTGCATCGGAATACCCGAGTCCCCGCCCTCTGTGCGCGGGCGGTGGTGCCGAGCACCCAGAATGTCAATCCGAGGACGCCACACATTGATACTCGACTCTCCGCGGGATCCCACGTCACTCCCCGTGGTCTGCTCCCGCGACCCTGCCGTTTCCGTCCTTACAAGCGTGCTGCCTGCCGGCTCCGTCCTCGCAAGCGCACCCCCGGGCCCGGTGCCCACCGTGCTCGCGCGCGGGCGCAGGGGAACGAGGCGCGTAGTGCTGCGGTACTGCGCGGCGAGGTTCGGCATGCTCATTTGTTGGGGAAGTGCCGCGGCGGGGACGTTTCGCGGGCGCGCGTGGTCGGGGAGGCTGAGGTGCGATGCGGAGGCGGTGCCGCTTTGAGGCGAAGTTGGGCTGGGGAGGATCCAGGTGGGGTTGATGATGAAGGGCTCCTGGCGAGTGGGCAGCCGGCTTGCGAGCTCACGGGCACGGCGGCGGCGGAGGCAGACGAAGACGATGAAGAGGAGGAGTAAGAGTGCGGCACCGCCTAAGGAGCCGCCGAGCTCTGCGCCTAGGAGCTTCCCGGTGTCGCTAGCCCGAGCTTCCAGGAGTGAGCGCACCGAGTGGGAGGAAGGTCCTGCTTGCGGGGGATCGGTAGAGATGACGACGTGTGTGGAGGATATCGGCGACGTGGTAAGTGCAAGTGGGTGTGTCGGAGATGGTGGTGGGGACAGAGTCGAAGAAACCTTTTTGCAATTGCTGTCGCTGCACGTATATAGGACTGCGGACTCGGCGCCTACGGGCAGAAGTTCACCAAGACGCTAGCCTACACAGTAGGATCGCTCAGTCGCAGTCATAATAAGTGCGGTGAGGGCTCAATTCAGATGTCACGGCGCTGCATTCGAGAATCCCCCGAGGTGAGACCTGTCTTCGAATTTGAATCAGTGGCGCAGCTGTGTGTATATGGGGGATGGGCGTCCATTGCCGGGAAGAAGCGCATTCATGGGAGAAGCTGTAAACCATCAACAGCCCGGGATAGCATCAGAAACAGTGGGGCACACACATGAAGGATACCGAGACCGAGCACGGAATCCTGTGGGATGTTTTGTCGGGATTGGGTTTGGGGTCATAAGAATAGGAAATGACTCACGGCAGAACACACACGTACGAGCGGCTGCGTTGTCCACGGCCGAGATATTTCAAGAGAGGTCGGATTCATTTCGAGCCTTAACGACAGGTGAGCTCACCTTCTACCTAACGAAGGCCACGCACCTGGGTCGAGGGTGCTTTCAGGCTGCAATAATCGAACGAAGAAATGGATATAAGAACCCTGGAACAGTGACCTCCAAGCTCAAATCCCGCATGTCGAGTCTTGGAAGTTGGTACGCACCTTTCTGAAACCGACGAAACTGGACGAAGGAACGCGTGAAATGCCAGACTCATGTCTCCCGCTGGGTGCTATAATGACAGCCGCTCTGCTAGTCATCTCTGTAGAGCGGCGCTGCGGGATTGTTGCGCAAATCTATCGTGTCAACCACTTTAGTCGTCCAAGTTCCCGGCAATCCGACATACCTCAAATCCAGCGTCTCCGACAGATGTCGTGTGGTTACATTTGCAAGATAGAGTTTGGCAAACTCAGTAATGCTGCGTAGTTCTGTGTAACGGCCACTGCCTTTGCTGTCATGATGGTTGGACGGAGAAGAGGCCCTGGGAATGTGACATGATGTGACGGATCGTTCTTTGCTGCTGCCACCATCTTGCCGCGATCTTTTTCTGGTACCGGGTCTACAAGTGATTCAGTTGGATCTGCACAGTGTAGTACTAGTTGTATTCGGAGGCAAACTTGAGGCAAACTCTATCCTGCCCATTAACTCCGATCCTTGTGTCCCGTTGTAGCATCTCGACGACTGGGGCGATCCTGGGTTTGAAGCTGGGAAATCCGTATCAAGTTCTCGATTCGTCCGATGATCCCCGCACCCTGGTCTGAAACTCAAACATACCGATGTCGAACTTTCTGGGAGCTTCAATTGTTTTTTCTCTCCCACACTTCGCCCGACATCCATATCGATACTGGCAGAACTGTCTGCACTGTGATTCCGAATGGAATGTTCCCAAATAGCAGCCCGAAGGACTCATCAGGACTTGCCAATCCTCTCCATGCCACTACTTGTCGACGTACCCGGGATAGAGCTCTTCATCGCCTTTGCTTGATCGGGAACTGATAGCGCCGACTCTGATATCAAAATACATCGAACGAAGAGCACAGCCCACCCATTATCAGTCTGGGATCCCAACAGATTGGATTTGTATTATCTCCTGCAACGGTTGTTTTTGACGACTTCCATTCATTCTGTCTGACTTCAGTCTTGTCGGCGAGCAGATTTAGTGCCATGTGTCTCAACGCTACAGAGTCTGTATCGCCAGGCTCTTTCGTCAAAGTAATGTGATCATCCCTCTCTGTTGTGAATCCAGAGATCCAGCCGACGGCTGTCGTTCAAATGTATCACTGATCCCTATCGCCCGCAGGCATCTACTGGATGAATTCTTGGACAAGCCGCAGAGACATAGAACAGTCGAAGGCGAGAAATCCGAACCACCCGCTGTCGACCAGAAACTGTCCCGCCGAATTGAAGTTCAACGATGTACCAGCAAGGCTCGGTAGCGCTTGGCGCCCATCTGCTCCTAGTAGCAATTGGCAGCGAGAGAATACTAATGCAGCACCCCGTTCGACTCAGGGACGAGCCGTGAGTTGTGAATCTCCAATTTTCCCCCGCTCTCCCTCGCTACAAAATGCACTCTTGCACTCTTCTAACGTAACCATATAAGAGCCGACAAGGAGTTTAACACGACGCCCATCATCTGGATCTAGATCCGGTTCTCACCCCAAGAAAACTCACGCAGCAATTCAAGTTTAACAATGTACTGGCAAGGCTCGGTGGCGCTTGGTGCGCATCTGCTTCCCATGGCCAGATGTTACTGAATAATGCAGACCCGGTTCGACTGAGGGACGAGCCGTATGCCGAAACCAACTGATCATTTTCCTCCGTGATTATTTACGCTGCACAATGCACCCGTCCGCCGCTCTGATGTAACCATAAAAGCTCCGCAACCAATTGAAGTTCAACAATGTACTGGCAAGGCTCGGTAGTGCTCGATGCGCATCTGCTTCCCGTTGGTATCGTCTTTACCAAAAAGGTATGCAGACACCCCGTTCGACTCGGGGCCGAGCCGTAGGCCGATTGTGTGGCCATTTTTCCCCCCACCCGTGATTATTTTCCGCTACGCAGTATACCTTTCCACCTACGGAGCAGACAGCAAGTTCAACACGCCCATCCTCAAAAGCATCTCCTCCTGGTTGCATAAAAGCTCTCCCACCAATTCGAGAATCAACAATATATCGGCAAGGCTCGGTGGCGCGTGGCGCGCATCTGCTTTCCGTGGGGGTTGACTGAAGAGTACTTCAATATTGCAGACACCCTGTTCGACTCGGGGCCGAGCCATACTGTGGCGGACAATATTGTTTTTCTCGGCATTATCTTGCGTTGCACAGTGTCCCCGTTTACCCCTAATTTGTGAGATTTAACTGGGGTTCAACAT
This sequence comes from Mycena crocata, assembly GCA_029281795.1. Taxonomy (NCBI): domain Eukaryota; kingdom Fungi; phylum Basidiomycota; class Agaricomycetes; order Agaricales; family Mycenaceae; genus Mycena; species Mycena crocata. The sequence continues at coordinate 205,890 of JARJCP010000091.1, read as the reverse complement.
GCCTATCCTCAAAATATCCACATCCGGTTCGCACCTGAATAAAAGCTCTCCCTCCAATTCGAGGATCAACATCTGAGAGTAAGGCTCGGTAGCGCTCGGAGTGCATCTGCTTCCTGTGGGGATGAAAAATACTTCAATAGTGCAGATACTCCGTTCGACTCGGGACCGAGCCATACGATGCGCGGAACAATCGTTTTTGAAAAGGATAGTCGAAGAGATGCATGGCAGTCGAACGTGGTCACCTGCGCTGTATTCGCATTGTGCTGTTTTGCGGTAATTGGAGGCAGATGCGCAACCGAGTCTTGCTTTTGCACGTACGCAATTGAATTGGAGGGAGAAGTTTTACTCTGTTGGATGCGACTATTCTTGATGTTGTGGGGGAATGAGTCGAGTTCTTGCCTTCGTTAGAGATGGGGGCAGGTTCGATAAGAGAATAATTGAAGAGCCTGGGATGAAAATACTAGCAAGACACTACACACTCCACGACTCATGGCCCAGCCCGAGGCGAACGAAGTTGTCTGCAATTTAACCTGGTGACCTTTGAGCCATTAGCAGCAGTTGCGCTCCGCGTGCTACCGACCTTTCCTTTTTTAATAGACCGTGCTGAACTCGGGCGAAAGGTTTCTATTGAGGTGTGGTTGACTTCGAATTTGGGCGTGTTCAATTACTTGCCTTTGTTTCGGTGGCGGCATGCTCAAACACAGCATAATCGAATCTGAAAAGCGGAGCAAAAAGACGAGTTCCACCTTCAAATATTTCGAGAAACGGGAAGCAGAGAGTAATTGCCAGTACCAAGTCGGAAAAGATAGAGCAAACAGAACAAAAAGCAACCTTCATCTGGTACGGCTCAGCCCCGAGTCGAACGGGAGTGTCTGCAATATTCCTCGCGCAACGCTGTATGGGAAGCAGATGCGCGCCGCGCGTTACCGAGCCTTTCTCTCAGGGATGGGGAGTTAACATCCAAGGAGTAAATCAGAGAGTCGGATTTGAGAGGTAAATTCATGGTAAATTCGAGACATGAAGCAGAGAGCTAATTTGCGAGGTTGAACCAATATGCTGGGTACAGACAGTAGCGCTGATACTACTGACAGAAAATAATTGGTCGATTCTGGTTTGATTCTGGCTGATGAATATTGCGGGAGGAATTTCGGGTGGTGCCTTGGTGGTGCCAGGGAAAATTGAGTTTCGCGTACATATTTATGATTTATGACGATGGCGTAAATCACGGCAGCCTGAGGGTCGCGTAGATTTTTTGTGCCCACAGTCAGAGCCGACGTCGTTACCGGCTAGCGACGCGGCGTTTGAGTTATGTACTAAAGTGTCCGGAATGAATTGGGTCACCGACACGGTAACTTACCGCGTCAACCACGTTTGGTACATCTCAGTATTCTTCCACTCGCTTTTTTTCTTACACAAAAGAACGCAGCTTGGAAGTTGAAAAGCAACAAGGACTTGAAAGTTGACGGCCGTTCCCGCCGGCTTATCCGGCGGATATAGATTGCCGGGATCTGCGTCGAAATTTTGATGCGGAAGCACGCATGATGATGATGCGTAGATGCGTAGATGGTGGACGGATGAATGTCAATTCAATGAGGGATCCGCCAGTGATGCGTACTAAGTACTTGTCGAGATTGTATTGCTATCTGGACCAGAACTGGACAGTTGATTTTCGCACAGGCTGCGGATGCGTAGTTCAGATGCAGGTGCGGGAAACATGTGGGGTGCGGAGCATCAGGATTCGGTGGATGGAGATTGAATTCAGCTGACTTTGTTTCGAAGTGAGCATCATGGATAAGAACTTGAACTCCGGGACAGATTTTGCTTTCCGTTGAAACGGAAACGCGAGTGGATTGTTGAAGGAAACTTGTGATTTGTGATGGCAGTGAGATGGCAATGAGAACGAACTTGCGGAACTAGCCGGAACTTCAGATCGCCGACGGCCGCACGTAAAGGCTAAATTTTCAACACACCGAACAATAATCACTTTTTGGTTTTGGTTTTTTGCCTTTCTGACTTTTTCTTCTTCCTTGATTGGATAAAGAAAATCTAACGATCGTGCTCTCAAAATGCCTGGACCCGAGAGGAGTCCCTCTGTTCCTACCTGTCAGTGAATATATATATATATATATATATATCAGTCAATAGCTTTCAACAGGACAACCAGAACGTTCAAGGATTCGGAGGTAGCGGCTAGGATATCGTTCCCGGCTGAGCACTCCCGTTCAATTTCACTGAATCGAAAAACATACCGACACTTGAACGGATCCGCTTGTAAGGGATCTTTCTCCGCCTCACGACTCGGACGGACTCCTATGTGTAGCCATCTTCTCCTCATTGAATTTGTTCCATAATTCGATTTTTTACTCTTCTTTTTCTAACTCACCGAGCCCCTCCCACCAGTGAAGCGCATAATTAGCTTCTCCTCTCCGTCCAATCACCGGGCCTGGCAACGCCACATGTTTGGGGCTGCCGTAGTGGCTCGAAAAGGGAATTTTCATCAACCCAATGCGGCAGGGGTATGATCGCCAGCCGGCTGACTAAGCCCTGACAAGCCACTTCTCATCCGCCATCTCGCGACATCCATCCTCGTCGCCGCAGCCGCTGTGCTCGCTTGCTAGCTCCTGCTTCGTTGTACCAGCTCTTTGGCTAGCGTGCAATCACTTCCACGAGACCTAACTGGCCTGGACCAAACGCACAGGGAGGCCGAAAGCATTTCGATACTAATCTACTCTGCTCTCTGGCGATTCGACGAGAAGAAGAGCTACTTTACTGCATTTCTGGACCGTAATTTAATTCGGGGACCTCTCAAGTTACCCGTTACCTGTGATTAATACCACCAGCTGGGATGGGTGCATGCATGTCGTCGCCTGGGGGCGTGGAGGTGTCGGAGCGCGACCGCGCGATGCACCGACAGGCGGAGAAGGCGCTGAAGGAGGCGAAGGCGAAGTTGCAGGTGCAGGTTAAGGTGTGTGGCGTTTGCCATTCTCTTATGACTTTGCGAATCGTCTTTCGCTGGCTTCGATTATTATTGTTTCGCCGAGTTTCGAGTGGCGGGCGTTTTCGACATGCCACACCTTTCTTTTCCACTCATATTTCCTTTTTTTTGGTGGGAGGATGAGCCTCGAGTCGATGTACGTGGCTACGAGCCGACGAGAAGATTCATTCGGAATACCCGGTGTGGGCGGATTAGATTCGTCTGCATACAAGCATTCGCGGCACATTACCCTCGTTCCGCTTTTCCATCTTTCCCTTGTCTTATACCCCCCGCACAGCAACTCGCTAACCAACTCATTTTTCTCACAGGTCCTCCTCCTCGGCTCCGGCGACTCCGGCAAGTCCACGATCCTCAAGCAGATGCGCCTCATACACCGCGTACCATTCTCTGCGCAAGTATGTCACTCTGCAGCCTATTCCGCTCCTGCTCTTTCGTTCTTCGGTCCACCCCGTTCTATCGGTATTTCTGCCCCCCCCCCCCCTATCCCCACGTTCCTGACTTTATCTATTCTTTTTCTCGCCACGTTATCCTCGAGATCCCTTTCCGCGCCGCGGCTTCGCTTGCCTTCTTCCTCTCTAACAAAAAATCATCGCATCAAAAATTATCATACTGACAAATGCCACCCAGGAAACCGAATCTTTCCGCCAGCTCGTCTTCGACAACCTCACCCGCGGGCTGAAGTACCTCCTTGATGCGCTCCCCGACATGGGCCTTGCGCTGCCTGAGCGGTACTCCGGTGCGTCTCTTTCCCGCTTATCCTTCTACTCATCTACTCCATCCTGCTTACGTTTCCCTTCCCTCCATCCCTTCCTCCTTCTCCATCCTCTTTCCTGCACGCTTTGCAATATGATCATGTCGAAATGCTCAAATGCTGATGCCGATGTTTACACACGCAGAGCCAGCAGAGGGCGAGGAGCCACGAGAGGGCGGGGAGGGCAACGTGGAGGAGGACGTGGCGCTGATCGAGGCGGCGGAGGACCTGCGCGACGGGGAGGCGTTCCCGGTGCGGTATTTGGGGGTGCGTGTCTTTTTGCTCATCTTGTTGCCGCCTTCCTTTTCGCATTCGCGTATCGTCGAGTATCTTGCGTTACACACCAACGTATCTTTCGTTCTGCCTACATTCCATCCTATACCATAAGTACCGCTCCATCTCACTCGCTATCCCTTTTTGCCCCCTGGTCCTTGCTTCTTTCATCCATCCTACTATCCTACTCGACGTCTTCCTTTCTCGGCTTTCGTCCGACGGCTTGTGTAGCTAGCTATCTTCCGACTTTCTATGCACTCGTCACCGACATTTTACCTTGTTCCGTCCCTCCTTTTCTACTCCTTCGTCCTCATCTTCCTCCGCGTGTACCGACGCTAACTACGGAACCCACAGCCACTACAACGGCTCTGGGGCGAGGACGTCGTGCGCACGGCGTGGGCGCGCGGGAACGAGGCGGCGGTGCCGGAGAAGTGCGTGTCTTTCTCTCTCCTCACACTCGCTTTCTTTTCGTGATTATCATCGGTTTCTTTTCGCGACGGGAAGAGTGGGAGGCGCGCTGGGCAGGGAAGGCGAGAACGTACGCATCATCCGGGAGGGTGAAGCGGACCGTCGTCGAAGTCGGCTGGGGAGCGGATGGTGCATGTCCTTCGTGCCTGCGTTCTTGTTCTTCTGCTCAGGGATGATGCGAGCACAGCATGCCGGTCTTGGAAGGGGAGCGGCGGAGCGGCTCTTTGATCCCCGAACGTTCCGTACCCATTCTCTGTGGAGGCCGGTGCGGTCGACGTCCTCGTCCTCCTCTCTCGTCCTTTTCCTGTTCGACGTTTTCCTTGACTGCACCACGATTTCCCACTCCCTCTTCTCCACACATCCCATCCGCTCGTAACACCCATACTAATCATCCCCTCTCTTCGCAGCCTCCACTACTTCTTCTCCGCCCTACCACGACTATTCGACCCTGCGTATGTGCCGACGGAGCAGGATATTGTGCGGGCAAGGGGTGCGTTCTTTGTCTTGTTCGTTCGGTTTGGAGTGGGTGAGAGGAAGACCAGCGACGGAGACTGGTGTGTCGGGATGGTCTGAAGTCGGTCCCGGTGTCGGACCGTGCCGGGGAGCCTGGCAAACGTACCGCGACGGGGGAATCGGGTGATGGACGCCCTTGGGTAGGAGTCGCGCACTCGGCCTCCGACCTCGGTGGGGAGAGAGCTCGGGGAGCTGGCGAGGAGCGGGTGCTCCTTCTGCATGACGGACTGACGTCGGCCAGTGTCGACGAGCTGAACAGTGCGGCTGTCGACGGGGTGCCGAGCCCTGCAGCTGTGGAAGGGCTCCGTGGAGGGGCTGGGACAGACGACGACGGTGTTGGTCGTCGGCGCTGAATGGCGCAGTGAGCGTTTGCCTCCTGCTGCCCCCGCTCTTGTCCGGGTGTAGACGGCGGAGACACTGCTGTCGAGACTGGGCGCGATGGATGTTGTGGCATTCCGCGCTGTCTGGCACAGCGCTGCGGACCTCTACTGCCATCTCCCATCTCCCTTCCCCCTCATATTCTCCTCTCGTCCGCCTTCGCTCCTTGTTTCCTCTTCCACTCCTGCCTCCACTTAGACGCATGCTAACGCTCACATTCTTCTGCAGCACGCACGATTGGTATAACGGAGACGACGTTCACGTTACGGGAGCATGAGATGCTCATGGTCGATGTCGGCGGGCAGAAGTCGGAGCGCCGAAAGTGGATTCACTGCTTCCAGGACGTGACGTCGATCTTGTTCCTCGTGAGCTTGAGCGGGTACGACCAGTGTCTGGTGGAGGATCGGGATGCGGTGCGTTTCTGTCTTTCTTTCTTCCATTCCCCATCTCTCCTCTTTCCAATGTGGCGAGAGAGTCGGGAGCGGCATTGGGGTGGGGAGGAGGATGTGCTCGCGGTCCTGGAACACATTGGACGCAGTATCATCCTTGAGCGGAGAGCGGGCTCGGGTCGTCGATGTCACCACGTGCGGGTGTATGTGTACAGGACGGACTGTGTCACATAGCACGCACTGCGGCGCGTTACGCAGAGCCCACCACAGCAGCGCCGTCATGACAGGCGCTCGTTGATGGCGGGGATGCGGATGGAGCGTGGTCGTTGTCGGGCGGCACACGTATGTCCCATCAGCGAGCAGCTTCTGGGTGCGGACGTAGTCACGGCAGACGTTTTGGCAACACTTTGGAAGCCCCCGTCTTTGGTGGTGCATATCCACGAAGACGATGAGCTGTTGTGCCTCCCAGAATGTCGGGCGTTGCGGTGTCAAGCCACTGTCTCCTGCTCTCTTCCCATTAGCCCTGCTCTCGTTTCGAAACCAATACTCACTCTCCCTTCTCCCGCAGAACCAAATGCAAGACGCAATGACGATATGGGACTCCATCTGCCACTCACAGTGGTTTAAGCAGACGTCGATTGTGAGTGGCGGTTCACATTTTTCCTCCGTTTTCCCTTTGGCGATTCATGCGAAATGGCCGATGCCAGTGGCATCGGTATTTCCTTTTTCGGAAACTGCATTGATGCCAATATTCGAGACGTTGGCACTCCCGATGTGCGGTGGGCTTACCGCCCACGGGCTGCATGTTCCGTGTCGGCAGTCCTTCCATGAAAGACCCTCTCCTTTCCTGTTTTGGCTCCAGGTCTCCAGACGCAGATGCTAACACTCGCCCAGATCCTCTTCCTGAATAAAAACGATCTTTTCGAGAAGAAGATCAAGACCTCGGATATAAGGAGTTTCTTCCCCGTACGTGGCGTCTCAGCGTCTCATTCCCCTCGTTCTCCTCCATGTTCTTGCTTCGTTTACCACTGCCCGTTCTGCGTCGTCCGTTCCAGATTCCTTGACATTCTCCCGTCCTCCTCATCGTCGCTACCCATCATGCATTCGTCTCCCTCCCTCCCTTCTCCACCGTTGATTTTGCGCTTACGTTGAACCCATCGCTAATCACTTTCCACGTAGGACTTCGACGGCGAGCCAGGCAGTGCACTCGCCGGGCGCGACTACTTCAAGAAGCGCTTTGGGCGGCTCGCGCAGAAGGCCGGGCGTGCGAAAGAGCGGGAGATATATATTCAGTGCGTGTCGCTTTCCCTTCTCTCTCGAGCATATTGGATGCACGCCGTTCTTGTGTGCTGTCGGCCCCGACTCGCTTCGGGATGCTGTCGCTACTCCTCTTCTGCTAGTCGCTGGCGTTAATCCTTCTGCTTTCCGCGGTCCGCCCTCCTACCCGCGTGCTAACTCCTCGCACAGCATAACAACAGCGACGGACACAGAAATGTTACGTGTGGTGATGGCTGCAGTCGAAGGTGCGCCTGCCTCCCTTTCTTTCTCTGCACTGCGCTGACAATCATTTCCAGAGTGAGTCTTTGTATTCCTTTGCCCTTCCCTCCCCTTCTTGCGCCCTCTTTGCTCTCTGGGATGCGCGCGCGCCGTTTGGTGCCCGTCGGCGGCTATGACCCCGCGCGCTGGGTTTCCGCCCCAGTTCGCCGCATCCTCTTTTGCCCGCAGAAGCATGCTTGCTCAACGCACCCCACTCCTTCCACCCGATTAGCATCGTCCTGCGGTCAAACCTCGAAGGCGCAGCGCTGATATAACGCCTTCCTCCTCCCTTCTCATTCCTTCATTTTTCTTTCTGCCTTCCCTCTGTTTTTGTATCCGCGCGTGGCACTTTATTTATCGCTTTCTTGTTTTATTATCATCCTTGCTTGCTGTATCTGTCTACGTCACCACCGAATCCTCGCGTTCTCTCAATCTCTCTTTCCTTGGAAAACAAAACGCATTTCTCTGTTCCCGTGTGGACCGGCCACATCCGATATGGACGAAACTCTAATGGACTGCCGAACTGGGAATACCGATACCAATATCGCTATCACGCACTCCACCCATCGCGGCCTTAATCACCTGCATCACCCGGGTCCCGCCTTCGTAAATCCCCGTTGGATCACTGAACTTCTGCGGCGGGCTTGCGTCTTGGCGTCGCTGCGATTGTGCCCTTCCGTGCCTGGGTGCCTTGATATGTGCCCCTTGCCTTGATATTCGCGCCCCTCGCTTTGACATTCGCGCCCCTCGCTTTCAATTGTGCATGTGCCTGCAGCTCGATCGTCAGCAAAAATGTATGTGGAACGTCGGGATTGCGTGCGTACCTTGCTCATTTATATCATATTTTTAGATACGCTCCATCATGCTGTGAGCGGTGGGACTGCAGGGAGTTGCGTGCAGGCCACGAAACCTGAGCTGGGTGGGAGCGGACGGCCAGATGGTGGGGGGAAGTAAGAGCCGCACATGGTGGGAGGAAGCAGAAAAGGAACGAACACGCACCCGGCGGCGAGGTGTGCTTTAAGAAGAAGCGGAGAAGGAAGATGGGGAAGGGTTTTAAGTGCTGTGCGACGTCTGATCTTCATCTATTTGCTCGCTTACCTACTTCTACGCATGCTATAAGTACATACTGACACTCATCATACATACACTCACTGGTCCATATTCAATTCTGCATTAGTTAGCTAGTTCTGTTTCCCGCTCTGTGTACTTCGTACGTAGTTTCGCATACCCTGGAATGTAGCCTGCGATAAAGCGAGAGGTTTTTGTCGGCGAGCTGAGGTGAGGTGGCAGTAATCTATACTTCGCGCCCGCGCTGTATGTATGATTGTGGCAATGTGGACACTGGGCGGCCAACAGCGGCCAACTGGCATAATTCTCGGTGAGCTAGCGTGATGTCCATCCCTCCGCGGCTGATCCTTGTGCAAGAAATCTGTTCGGAACAGCACATTTCATCCCGGTCTGCCTATTTCTTGCCTACCTGATACCACTACCATACGGACGCCATGAACGTTACATCGACATGAACGTTACATCGACATGTGTGTGTCTCCTCCTGTGGGAGAAAGCGACCGGCATGTTATAAAGCCGCATTTGTATTCAAAATAAATGGACCCGGATGGTGCAGAATTTAAACGCGTAGGGGGTAGCGAAGAGAGCGGGCGGGATCTACTGAATGGGTGTGCAATCCAAGTGCAATCAGAAGATGTCCAGGCAAGATGGGGTCAAGATGATTTCGAGGAGATTGCCTGCGGTGATAGCGCATGCAAAAAGCCTTTCACGGAGCCCTGTCAGCTCAGTGGAAAACTGATGAGCGTCGGTGGCAACTCCGCGTTGACTCCGCGTCCAATTTCGCGGCGGTATAGTAGACTTATATGGATGTCTTCTCTCGGAATCCTGGGAAGCTACTTGGAGGTTTTGTTCCCGATTGAGCATAGAATCAGATGTAGGAGGTGATGGTTTACCAAATCGCCGCTCCTCGGTGCCTGAGGAACCAATGCGGTTACTCGTTGGGCCGGAGCCAAAAAGAGCTAAAAGCTCGGCGATCTCTTTGATGTGAGGAAGTCCCGGAGAAAGGTTGAATTGAGTGCAATGGTTGGATGAATTTCCAATTCAAATCATATTTACTAATGGGAAGTATGAATCGAAGCCGCCTGAGACCTTCCTTGATTTCTCTAAATTGTTTCCTTGACTTCCAGTTGCTGACGCAACTCTTCTTCTTTTGGACTCAGCGATGTCGGTCGCAGAAAAAAGAATCGTACTTGATTCTGAGATTGTTCCAAAACGCCATATGAGTTTGTTCCCAGCTCGCTCCGTTTTTAAGACGGCATCGAATGCGGCTGAAAGATTGCAAATAATCGCCTTTTGCAATTGACACCCTGAGCTCCCTGTGATCGCGTAGCCCACACTGTCTCAGGCTGCTATCTTCACGGCTCGGAAACTGGCTGTTAATGATGGAAACATATCACAGCTCAGTTACGCAAGTAGCAGTTGACCCTCACGCCCAGTTCACTAGGTGCGAGATTACGAACTCCACTGTTGCAAAAAACAGCTTCTACTGATTTAACCTGCCGGGCGAAACAGAGGTTCAAGTTGGGCTTTCATTGACCGATGTCGCGCATTTGACCGGTGTCGGGCATTTTCAATGGGACCATCGAACAGAGGAGTCTCAAGGCTAAAGACCCCTGGGCAATTCCTGCGATCACAAAATTTTAAACCACCCTCGTCTTACGGCTCAAAATTTGAAGCTGTTTCTCTCCTCAGCCCCGGCTTCAACCTCGGCTGGGAAAATAGCTGTTCATTCTGGAAGCCCATTCCAATGGATTTGTGGCACCGGCGGTGTTACTCATATTCGCTGTGCCAATTGTATGCGCTTCGCCAAACCGGGTCAGCTGTTCAATTCAAAATCCAAAAAGAGGGTGGCGTTACTAACAGCTTTTTTTACGAGCGATAGGTCGCACACCGGTTGATAAAACGTTTTCAGGCGCGACTGTCTGCGCCTTGGGTCCTATGTAGGACACGAGTCTGTTTGTTCCCGATGTAAAGTAAGTTGAATGTTTCGACACTGACCAGCAAATTGACGACAAGTCTGCACAGGCTATGATTTCAACCGAGAAATTTCCAATTTTTCGGCGCACCGGGGGAAATTCTGGTCAGATCCAGGCTTACCAAGGGATGGAAGGTCACAAGTCAGGTTGCGATAAGAAATCCTTACTGGAGCACGCTAACTGCTACTGACGTGGTGATTCGATGGCTACCATACACCACCATTTTAAACTGAGAGTCCAGCTGACATTTTCATACGTTATCTTCCCAGAGATAAACGGGCAGTGGATTCCAGCATTGCCAACAAGGCTGTGTACATTTGCACATATAAACACTTCGATGACCCAGGTTCTGCGCCAACAGATTACTCTGCACTTCGAATTGGACCCCTTCCCTCTTCCTACCATGCAGATACGACGCAGACCAAGACGCTTATTTACATTGAAGCTGTACGGATTCTCGCCCCACAAACGGCTCAAGGGCTCGCCGACGGTCTGCCTCACTCTGGATGCGCTCCGAACCTCTTTGGACCTTGTGAAGGCGTCGGCTGACATCTGTCCTCCCCTCAAATCCGCTGCCGGAGTAGCCGTCGCTCTGTGCAATCTCGCGGACGTATGTGCCCTCGTTGTTTATGATTACCCCAAGACTCACATTTGTTTCTCAGCGTGTGGCTGCCTCCGACTCAAATGCAGAGGCACTGGCATTCCGCGCGGGAATGATTATTGACACGATTTACGATTGCGTTGATGCAACCAGCCCGGACATTCCCATACACCTACTTCGGCGCATTGCGCAATTCGAACAGTGCGGTTTTTCCCCCCGTTCTCCCATTGGTACCCACTCCGACGTCCAAATCATCAGGCTTTTAACCGAGATTTGTATTGCCATGCAAGGCATCCTCAAAAAAGGTCGTCTCCGCCGCCTTCTACACTTGCGTCTCATCGAGTCGGAATTGGCGAAATTTACTGCACGGCTTGATTCAGCAGCAGAATCGTTCACCGTAGGCTGTCTTGTCTCACAGTATATGCCCTTCCCGTCATTTCCGTATACATGATGTAGATTGGAACCATCACAGCTCAGACTGTTTCCATCGCCCGCATCGGAGATGCCGTAGAGAAAGACACAACCTCCTCCTCGGCGCTTCAGCATTCCAATGTATGTGCAATTAACCCCCTTTTTCATGTGCCTCACATTGAAAATCTGCTCAAAGATCCGACTGCACAATGAAGTCAGATTCCTTCAACTGACGGTCATTTTTTGGACTGACCCCAATATTTTCTCCTAACATCTCTTGGAGCGCGAAACCTAATTTATTTAATATGTATGTGAAAAAAAGCCTGGAGCGAAAATGACGACGCCAAAAAAAATTGTATCGGCCGATCCGGTTTCATGGTTTCGCGTAAACCGACGATGGGAAGAGGGGATATCATCCTGGCTGGGCATGGCTGGGTGGGGGCGGACTGAAAGGCCTCATACATAGACTTCTGTATCCAGCGTTCCGAACTGTCTCCCTGGGGGTTTAAATCATATAGGTAGGAAGGAAGGAAGGAAGTGTATACCGCGGTGGTCCCAATGAGGAACGTACGGGTGCTGTACCTACATACATCAGCCGATAATGTATGCTACAGCCATCTAAACTCTCGAACGATGCGACAAATGCACGTGCGTTACATCTTCTCACGAAACGAGTCATCCAGACGGGCAGAAGGAGTACGGACTAGCTAAGCTACAGAATTTCATAACCTGTGGGTATGTATCGCTGATGTCTATTGAAGAGATTTAGAACCTCGCACACAAACTTCGCAACCCGGGCGACCACCTTCCTCGACGAGACAACATGTCGTAGGAAATCATAGTGGGACATTTGAGTGAACGATGTCTCCAGATTGAAATCGCACGCAAAGATTTCGGCTAAGAAGGTGGACCGTAAGCATGTGAGTTCGGTGTCCACAATGCAGTCGAAGAGGGCATGGACCTCATCCTCGACAGCTTGCCGGCACAAACGACACAGACGATCCTCGCGGGGGATAGCGAGCCTATATCGTGCCGGATACCGGAGGCGTTCAACACTGAGGTTGTGATCCGACAAGAGAAGGCGAGTGAGGGCTTTCCGATGTGCAGGGACCAGAACCATTGTCAGATAATGGCGTCTACGGCGGGTCACGAGGCGAAGGGTCTCATCGGCAGATTCCAGACGATTACGGAGCAGGTGAGTCTTCTGCAGGTTATCAATGTCGAATTGGAGGTCATGCTCAGCAACTTCGACAACCTTCTTGGAGATGGCCTCAATGGTTGGGACGTCTACGAAGTCCGCGGGTGCAATCCGTATAGGCGTCGGCAGAGAACGAAGCATGATAGCGAGGTCACCGGCCCATCCAGCAAAGCCCTTTGAGAAAAGGTCCACCGAATCCAGCAATGCCCAGCGTATGCGACGCTCATCGCCAAGTTCGGCCATATATCGGAGGCGACCAAGAGCCATCGAAAGACGGCGAATCCGTATGGGCATGATGCCCGTCTCCGTAAAGAGGACAGCAAGCATCGAGTGCGAGTTGATGCCCAGAAGGCGACGCAGGAACGCATGCTGCGCATCGAGGTACTCCTCCACTAGAACACCATCGATATCAAGACAGATGTCGGCACCCGATGTCAGGTAGCAGTCGACGCGGGCCATGTACAGAACGAGTCCCTCTTTAACAGGGAGAGAACCGATTCTGTGCTTCATTGCAAAGGCGGCGTTGCTGGCGTTCCTGGCTTTGGCGGCTTTAATTGAGTAATTCAAAGAGAAAATGTTGGCCGTAACTGAGGTGAGCCAAATGCCGACATATTTGAACGCACTGACAAGCTCAACTTCGAGCATGCCGAGGCGCAGATATGGCTGTAATACTGTAACATTATTATTAGTTACCCCACTTTGTGATTTTCGTTGGAAAAAGCACTACTTTGTGAGAATCTTGACTTTTATGCACCACCTGACAGATTTCGACAAAAACAACACACATGCTCCGCTCGAGGACGGGCACCACTTCGAATGAGTCATATTTGAGGCACCGCTGCAAAAAGGTCTGTTGAAAAAGGCATCAGTCTCAATTTCACAATATGCACCACTTCCAACATTACTGGATTATGCACCACAAATGTTTTCCTCCAGATGCACCACTGAATTCTTCTTTTAAAAAACACACCCTGACATAATCATCATTGAAAAAATGCACCACCAGGAGGACTTCATGGAATTCAATGCCAGAGGCTTCCGCATTATCTTCCCACGGTTGGAAATCAGCGAACACCGGAACTGTGCAACAATGCCCCTTCACTGCGGGTCACCCAACAGGCTAGGTTGTATTTAAGTTTAGATTCACGAATACAAACTGTACAAGTTTTTCAAAAAAATGACCCTAACAATTCAAAACCAATGGGTTGGTTTCCATTCCCGCCATTTCTGGGACTGTTATCCGGCTATCTGCATTTTTGACATTCTCCCCGTGAATATACCAGTATTGCACCGAGATGGAGTGGAAGCGAGGTTGTGCAGGAAGAGATTGGGGTAGACGAGGAAGCTATGAGGGCGGAGGAGTTGACGGGAATGTCGGACTTGAACTGCTATGGGCCGAACGAAAGTCATCTCTAGGCCGGTCATGAGAAGAGAAATTACATAGAGGTAGAGCATAATATGTGCCGTCAACTTGAAGCCAGCCGCCAAATTGCTTGCACCAAAAGACAAGATCAAATCCGGAAAGTTGAACCGTGGGAAGGATTATAATGATGAAATCGTATAAAGTTTGGAGATCCGACCTCACGAAAGCAATACTTTTTAAAAAAACAGTGAGGTGGTGTTTTTTTTTCAGTGCAACAAAGGTGGTTTCTTTTTTTGAAACCTGGGCGGTGCGGAAAGTTACATAAACGAATGGCGATGCATTTTTCTGGTGTAGGATTTGAGTGGTGAACATTTGAAATATCTTCAAGTTGTGCATCTTTCCAGTGAGATTACTGGCGGTGACTATATTCAAAGTGATGTTTTTTCCAGATTTGTAGGTGGTGCAATTCTTGGGAAAACCACAATAATAATGTTACAGTATTACTCCCATACGCAGAACAGGAATTACGCTCGGGAGTGGGCCATAGATCATGTATTTTGACTTTGGTGCACTGATGTACACCCGTTTACGCTTGCACCAGATATAGAAGATCGTAACTTTGTCTTGAAAGTCTGGAAAGGAGGTCGACATGATGATATTGTCATCGGCGAGTTCAGCCTGCGACACAGCGCGTCCGTTGAGGCGTATATCGTCCGAGCTCTCGGGCAGTTGGAAGTCCGCGAAGAAGATGTTCCATAAGGAGGGAGATGCGGAATCGCCTGTGAGAAGTCCGATCAACTAGTAGAATGGGAGGCAATGCTCGTCGCCGTATTTGATCGCGTAGCGCATGCGTGCATAAACCATCCGCATCCAGTCGAAAAAACCGACCAGAGACTCCTGCCTTGTACATGTCCACCCACAAGCGACCCGTGTCGGTGTATGGGAAGGCGTTAGTCATGTCCCCAAAGAACACGTACAGAGGTTTTCCTTCTGCTCGTGCGCGTGCGATAGCACAAAGGAGGAGGAAGCAGTTGTCCTCTGTCCGACGGCCCGGACGGAACCCACCCTGCGAATCAGGGATGATGTGATTGGCATCTGTCCACTCCTGCAGGCGCTCATCGAAGATCATGGTGAGAACCTTGAGGAGACAGCATTCGAGTCCAACAAGGCGATAACTCTCAGGGTCATCAACGGCCCGCCCCTGCTTGAGAATTCCAACGAGAATCGTAACAAGCCAGTGCTGGGGAGCGTCGCATTTCAGGAGACACGTATTAAACAGCTCAACAAGGACATCATTGGGGATAGTCATGATCTTCGAGTATGAGACAAAGTCGATTCCTTGCGCACTACGAAATGATTTGCTCCGCAGTTTCGCCTTGATGCGCTTGATATCGTCTTCGACGACCAAGCGAGAGAAAGTTCCCTCTGGGGTACGATCTTCCGTGTGGAGGGGAATTGTGTCGGCGAGGGAGGTTACAATATCGTGGAGTTCGGCATCAAAGTGATCAGGAACATCAGCGGGCGGGTTTAAGCGGGCTTTGAATGATTCGTGTAATTGGGCGGGAGAAACCCCAGGCTTAGCTGGTCGGTCATCGGTCCATTCACGAAGGGTATCCCAGTATTCTTTGTTCGTTTTGCAGGATACCAATCGATTTAAGTTTTCACGCATCATTTGCCGTTCCCTAGTACCTCAAGTCGTTAGCAAGACATAACCCGAATTTCAGCGAGGTCATACCTCCGCCGACCGCGGTGCCCCTCATCGGCATCTACAATCTCCTCCAACGGTACTACAGGCACTTCCTGCTCCTTTGGAGCCGGGACCTCTGGCAGCGGCGTTGAGACTTTTGGCAAGTCGAGGATATGGTCTGCATTGTCGTGTATAGTATAAGTTACACCCAGGGAATCGCCCAAAGTAACGAGGGGGCCCGATTCCGGACCAGATTTCAGTGCCGAACGAGCCAATGATCGCGCAGCACCAATCGACTTGTTTTCAGTTTCGGCGTTAGCACTGCGGAACTCGATAGGCGCCGCACGCCCGCGTATCATCCGTGTAGCGCGGTCAAGGACGTCGCCGTGAGCGCAAGGCCAACCCATCATCTCGTTGTCAGCCGCCCAGTAGCAGAATGAGCGGATCGCGTATTCGGATGAGGTATAAATGGTGAGTGTGTGCGCGGGAGGAGCATCCATTACGGCCTTGAGGATCGCAAAAAGTGAAGCTCGCGCCTCGGTCTGTTTCCCTTCAAATGAATAAGCAACATTTTTGCGGCTATTCATACCCCAGTAGAGAGCGAACGCTGCGTGTCGTGTACCGCTTTTCAAGGTGGAGGAGCACCCAATGTACACTGAAATCGGTCGCCCAGAGGCTGTAACCGGCCCATACAGGCGATTCAGAGCATCATTTGGAGAATGCGATGCGGCGAGTGCACGCTGCGCCAAGTCATCAAGTTCGGTGGGCACTCCAAAATGCACGACGGTTTCTTTACGACTCAGTTGAGGAACGCCATAACGCCTCCCTTGTAGGCCGGTCAGATTGATACCAACCTGGGCATGGTCGGACCACTTGAGGACCTGGGTGATGCGCACAGACTTATCCATAATCCGTGGCAGCAGCCCCGGCGATGCGAATACGAAGTCAATCACAGTGGACCCGAGTGCCTGAAAGGATGTGAAAGCGCCAGGGGATGCAACCTCTTTGGACGTTCCGTTGAGAAGGGTCATACCCGTGTCGGCGCACAGGCGAATAAGCCATCGGCCGCGTGTGTTCACTGCCTTGTCGAGGGATGAGCGACCCAACGTTGAGCCGCGCGGGACACGGTCACCAACACGGCCATTTATATCCCCCATGCCGAGTAGTGGTTTATCGACATTAAGGGAGCAGGAGGTAACCGCCTCACTTAAGCGGACCGCGGGATTTACATCCGTCCACTCTCGCCATGGGCTTGCGGCGGGAAGGAGATAAGTGCCAATAAGGAACATGTGTCCCAAATCGAGAACGACGAGGTCGGGACCCGAGAGATCTGTACACAATCTGTGCCAGATTCCCTCTTTGATGACGACGGCAACCCCACCCCAAGCCTGCTTTAAGCCAGGCAGATCTGCGCGTCCCATTGCAACAACGGTGAACCCCGCTGGCAAAGCGAGAGTCCGTTCCTCTCCTTGACGGAGGAATGTTTCTTGGAAGATCACGATGTCGTGCGACTTGATGAGCTCAATATTTTCCGGGTCCGTTATTTTGACAGCCAGCCGTCCGTTTATATTCCACGCGACGATATCAAAACTTAATACAAAGAGAATAAGGAAATATTAGCGCCATGCTTTGGGCGTGTAAAGTAGACAAGTATCTACCAGAAGTTGTCATCGTTCTCCCTGGTCTCCTCGCGGCGTTTACCGTACGAGCTGGACGAGCAGACGGCGAGATGCTCCATCCCCTTGGGCGGGTTGACCTGCATACGATCCATGAACTGCTGCGCAACGATTTGGTTGGCGAAGCGAATGCTGATAAGGGATTTGGGTGTGCTGGGAGGGTGCATGCAGCTGATGAGCACTGTCTCAGCAATCCGGTTCTCCCTCAACGCCTTCTTCGCGATGGTCATGGGCGACCCCTTGGCGAGATTAACATCCCACATGTACACATCGAAGTAGTCGTTGGAAGGTCTCGAGAGTTTTGCGGGCGCCTCGCGATCAGGTGAATGTTCACGACGGCGTTTGCTGGAGGAGTTACCGCCGCGGTGGTGATCCGCGGCGCGCGAGGGCGAAGCGTCACCACGGCGTACAGCACTGGAGTCGGCCGTGGGAGCATTACGAGCACTGGATATCTGTTGCGAACGCGAGGCGGCAGCAGCTGCGGCAGCGGTGCGTGCAGCACGCGAGGACAGGTCGCGCACAGCGCGCTGGATCTCCGCGAGGTCGAAAGGCACATCGATGAGGCCGTTGACACACTCAGTCACCTTTGACAGCGACTCGCGCCCCTCAACCATCGCTTTCCTGAGCTTAACGATCTCGGTGGCGGTGTTGTGAACAAGGGAGGAGGAAGGGGAAGGGGAGCTGAGCTGCATGTCGGCCATAGATTGCAGTACGTGCTTGTAGTGATCGTTGTGCTGCTGTTCGAGGCGCTGCTGCTGCACCTCAACTTCGGCGAGCGCTTTCTGCATCGTGAAGATCCACTCTAGAATTTTGAGAAAATTCGAGTTGAAACGGACACGGAAGTCGGCTGCCTTCTCGCCGGCGGGAGGGGCGGCGCAGCCTGCGGTGTTATACATCTCCACGTCGGAGGGCGCAGCGCCAGATGGCGACATGGATGCGATGGAAGAAAGGGAGCGCGAGAGGGCGGCACTGGCGACCTTCTTCGCCGCTGCGGTGGTCTTGAGCGCCTGAGAGTCGGTTTGCTTTTTCGCAGACGAGTCCACAGAGTTGCGAACACGCGACTCAAAAGAGCGCATTGTCGCGTTCTTCATAGAGTGGGACGATGTCGAAGGGGGTAGAGCTATGTGGACAATTAATGCTATGCCATACTGCGCTGTATCGTAACTCACGAAGGTCCTCGGTCGCGATAGATGTATCTCCTCCAGCATTCTGGATTTCGCGAGCATAGACTGTGTCATCGGTAAGTTTAAGCACAGTTGCCATACCCGCCGGACACTTACCCTCTTCTGAGCCTGGGATGTATTCCAAGTCTTCAGGGTCCTCGTCGTAGGGCTCGGTTAACGCAGGGCTCGAAGTACGAGAGAACACGAGGTATTCCTTGTCGCCTGCGGAGCGTAGAGCCACCAGAGGGGTGTCCAACTCATCGACCTCAACAGCATTGGCATCGGGCTGGCGGGGTGCACGAAGAACCGCGATGGGAGAGTCGAGAGCGTTGTGATCGTTGTCCATAACGCGGCCGTTCGAGTCAACGGTAGTTTGAGTAGTCGAAGAGTCGATCGGAGCAGCAGTGGCGGAAGCAGCAGATTTAGCGGTGACCTCAGCGTCAGACATTTCGTAGACGAAATTAACGATGCACCGTTTTAAATCCCTCTTATATCCTGCTCTCTGCCCCCTGTTTGCGCCAGAGGAGGGTCTCATTCTGAGAATTGCTCGTGAATGATCGACCATGTCCGATTAATCGCATCGCATCCAGGGCCCGATGACCGTAATCCCGCGATGAGACAAAGAGAGATTTGGGAGTGTCTAGCAGTCGCAGACCCATCGTCAAGGTTCCGCGGAAGGAAGTCGAGGGATCAGACGGAGGTAAACGCTGCGGACGCGTGGCAGCAAGCGCGTGCAAGCGTGAGAGCAAACCAAGAGCCCGATCAAAATCTGCGTTTAGAAACGATGACATCATTAGTCTGGAGACAACTTGGACAAGTCCATTCCTCCGTGACCCAGGAGTTGAGCGTCAGGGACCAGGGTCACATCCGAGTTCCGCCTTGGCAGGAGACCATCAATTCTTATTAATTTATAGGAGACTCCAACTCATTCCGAAGCAAATGTGCGGCAGTCTTGACCACCTTCCGAAACAGCCCGAGAGTCTAATCGTATTGGTGGGGATTCGTTCTACGAGACTGTGCTTAGACCAGGATGCGCAGACACAGTCCCTGGCAGTGCATTCATCCCGCATGAGTTGATTGCAGACGCCGTGATGCGGAAAAAACATCAACAATGGCCGGTTATGAGTACCAACCCCTGACCAGCAGCCAATTCGGCATTTTTGGACGGTGAAGGCAGCGGGAGGCACATACAGACGAGAGCTTAGTCTCGCTGCTGTGCGTCGACGCTTTACTGTATCCTTCCCATCCAATCCCTCTCGCTGTGCTGGGGACATGATGGCAGTGAATAAGGTAGAGATTCTACCGAATCTAACAAGCGGAGAATGATTGACCCTCACCAATTCAAAACTGAATTAACTCTCTACACAAATATGGCCTTGCAGAACAGTTTCAGGGGAATCATGTCCTTTGGCAGCTGGCCAGGGGTGGATTTTCGCTCAAAGCAGGTAGGTCCGTTCGTAAGTACGGCAAGGCTGAGGCTTTAAATCCGCGAAACAGAGACCCGAATGAAAATAACGCGTTTGAGTAAATGAACTGAATAGACTCAACGAAGTCAACCAGTCTTTATCGCAAGATGAAATGAACGTAGCGTCAGGGACCGCAAATTTTTTATTGAGTTGGACGTGGTGCACGGAGCACATACACCCTCGATGAGGTCTAAATTGTCGCTGTTCGTGATTGATTCAGAAACGGTGTGAAGGGAGATTGAATACAGTTTGGCGGTCAACATTGAACATGCCCGAGATCCCCGAGGTATGTATAATTCCAATATTTCGCAATAATTGATATGCCTTCTCCAACCCAATCAAACCGGTGGATTCTCTCATTCAAAGTTAGTTGCCTTCCTTCCTTTTAAACACCCATATGAATGAACGGTATCCAGCGTTCGAACGAAACCTTCCTCTTCTGCAATTCCTTTATAGCTAGATGCAACGCCTCGGCCGCCTCGCCCGCTTGAGCTTGCTCATTTCTAAAGAGGTGAGAATAGAAAATCTCCGCAACTACTGGCCCATCGACATCTCGCATAGACCACATGGTCCCCACGGCGCCGCGAAATCCGGCGGCGATAAATCCTCCCCCTAGATGAAATGATTCATTCAAGAGCTCGCTGTCACCCATGGCAGTCTCACAGGCGGCCAGGAACACGAACTGTGCATTGGAGAGCGGCATTTGAAGTATCTTTTGCAGTTTCAACCGACCTCCATACAGCTCTAGACAACTATTAGTGGGGTCACGTTGATCCTGGCTTCCATGGCAAGCCAAATGAACCCAAGAACAATCTTGAAGCTGGAGTTCCACAGCGGCTGGGGTGGCTTTCTCTCCTTCGAGTAGCTGTATGTAGGGGGCTTGTACGATGGAACAAATGTTCTGTATTTCTTTTTCAACTCCTTCCAGAGCCTGTGCACCCCCGGGGCCAGTGTGAGTCACTGCAACTACGCCAACTTTGTGAGGAACTGTCGATTGTCTTTTCGCATGGCCATCCAAGAGCGATCCGAGAGTTGCTGCGTAGGAGTGAATAAACTCATCTGTTGGAGGGCACGCATGTAGAGGAAGTCCCGTAAATGCACCGGTTGGCAACCACCACAGCCTTCCTTCCATAACTCCATGCTGAAAGAAAGAAGATAAAGTTAGTTTAGACTCAAACACATAACATCACGTTTCACTGACCGAGTTCAAAGCTTGATAGACAGGTTCAACCACAGCGGTCCAGAGCCAAGCTAACATCTCTTCAAACCGCTCTTCGGTCGTTTTGGATGAGAAATATTCTCGCTGGCCAAAAAGTCTGGTCGCTGATCTTTCTCCCCGAGTTCGGACAGCACAGCAGTTTAGCAAATCCTTGAGAGTATTCCGTTGAGATTTTAAAAGAAGGAGTGTTGCGTATGGAAGTGCAACATGAATCGGCTGTGACACTGGATTGACAACGATGATTCCATCGCAACCATCTGCATGACCATTCAGGATAACAACAGGTCCTTCACTCGATGCATCCCGGAGAACCTCATAGGGTTTGCGAAGAAGAAAATATTCATGGCCTGGTTGTTTTCGAATGAGTGCGAGCAGCTCGTTTCTGTCATTTACAGTCGTCATAGGGTCTTCTGTTTTCCCGCCGTAGAGCTCTGTGGAAAGATTCTGGAATTTCTCGGTAAGATTAGGATCCAGTCCCTCGACATTTGTCTTGAGCTGCAGAATTTGTTGAAATACGGTGGCCAACCCTTGTTCGATGAATTCAACAGCCGTAGTGAGATCAGATGAGAGGATGCAAGTTTTTGCGGCTGTTGAAGCCACTTCCGCGATGTCAAGTCTTCGGATGGCGTCATGGCGAACAGAGATGGTATGGCCAATCCAGAGGATGTCGGGGAGCAGCTTAAAGGCATTTGTATAGGCAGTTTTACAATACGAAGGCTGAAATTCCTTCGCGAAGGAAGCCCACTGCACGGCGGCTTCCCAGGATTCCTCTGGAGACAAACCAAGAATATCAAAGGATCTGCTATAATGAGAATGAACGATGGGAAGATCATCTGGGTCTTTGAATCGCTTGTATCGATCAATGAACGCCAAAGCAAGGTTCTGCAGGCATTGAGCCATGGATGGATGTCCCTCGTCAGTGAACTCGAGTGCCTCCTGGTTTTTCCGAAGTGCCTCTTCAAGATCTTCTGTATTCCCCATCTTGCGATATCTAGTGATGAAAAGGACGGCGAGATTTTGTAGTTGTGCAGCTCTGTCAGATTGATATGCTGCATTGTTTGAATGTAAAAGATACAAAGCCTCTTGTCCCTTTTTTAACGCAACCTCAAGATCATTGGCATCCCCCAATCGCTCATAGCGATCTGCAAACGATCTCGCAAGGTTGTGCAAGCATCTAGCCTTGAGGACATCTGAATATGTGTCTGGAAGATGATCGACGGCTTGTTGATTTCTCTGCATTGCAATCTCGAGATCTTTTATGTCGCCGAGCCTCAGATACCGGTCTGTAAGGGAGTGGGCAAGGTTTATCCAGAAGAAAACCTTGTAGACATCGTTCTCCAGAACATGGTTCATTGCCTCCCGACCCCTGGCTATGGAATCCTCGAGATCCTTCACATCTCGCAGCCGTTCGTACAGATCATTATAAATCACGCTCAGGTTTTGCAAGCGTCGATATTTCGCAGGATGCTGATCTTCAGTAAGATCCAGTGATTCCTTGTGTTTATGAAGGGCAATCTCAAGGTCTTTGAGGTTTCCAAACCTCTGGTATCGATCACGGTAAGAAGCCCCGACAATATGCAAGCATCTGGCCCGGTCAGGATGCCCAGTTGGGGTGAGATCAAGTGCTTGTTGATTTATCTGCAAAGAAGCTTCAAGATCATCGACATTTCCGTGGGTTGCAAATCGATCTGTAAATCGCCCGGCAAGACTTTTCAGGTGCCAAGCCCTGTCAGGATGCTCTTGCGCGGTAAGATCAACAGCTTTCTGGTACTGTTCCATGGCGGCTTCATGGTCCCCCGGATTATCCGAAACTTCGTGTCGATAGAGTAAGGACTGAGCCAGGCTGTGTAGACGTTCAGCCTTATCGGGATGGCCATCCGGAGTGAGATCCACTGCCTCTTGATTGTATTGCAGAGAAGGCTCGAAATCCGGAGAATCTTGCCAGACATATTGATCTTCCAGCGTTACAGCAAGGCTGTGCAGGCATCTAGCCCGATCAGGGTGGCCCTTCGGAGTAAGCTTTACCGCTTCTCGGTCATGGTACAGTGCAGTCTGTAGAGCCTTGGGGTCTTTGAACCGATGGTACTGAACACGGAGAGACTGTGCAAGGCTTTGAAGGCAGATTGGCCTGAGCGGAGATTCCTCTGGAGTGAGGGCTACTGCTATCTGAAGGTTTTGTAACGCAGGAGTCAAGTCCGAGTCCACATCTCCTGAAAAGTTGTATCGACGCAGCAACGCAACACCTAACTGCTGGTGCCATCTCGGTAGGTCGGGGTCCTCAGGAGCGCTTTCGTGTATGAGATGTCTCAACTCTTGGATAGTTTGGGAAAGTTCTAAATCCTGAAGTAGTTTCAGCAACGCACAATCGTCACATTTTGGGAGCTCACCGGAACGGTGGGAACGTTGAACATAATAAAACCGTCTAGATATGACGAGACCCATTGGTAAGTACCACTATCCTGCTTCGAATTGGCTTTCTGAGTCTACTGTCTGGCATCGGCCGCGCCGAGGTAGAATCCCACCTTTTGTTCCACCATTTCTCAAAATAATCGACTGAAAGAGGTCAAAAGACAGCTACAAGGAGCACAATGTTGTAGTATTGACCCCGCCATCAAGTCGGGTTGGGGGTTACGTTTGGTTGGACAGGGCCTTGTATTTACTGGAAGCCTGTGGCCGATCTCTTCAGTCTGAAGAGAACGGCCACAGGTGTGTTGTATTCATATCTATATCTAATACATTAGTCTGAAGAGAACGGCCACAGCGAACTCTTGACCTACAACAGGTTATGGGAACCCCCGATGTTTCCACTACGCGCTACACTTTCAATCTGCTTGATAACAAAAACTGGAAAACCTTTTCATTCAAAGCCAAGTCCAAGTTCGTGGATGAGAAGCGATGGACGTACATTGTAGATCCCCCTGTTTCGCCCACAATGATTGTCCAGTCCCCTGCCATATCTCCAGTGACGGGTTTTGTCGACACCGAGGTGGTCAATCCAGATTATGCCGTCTGGGTCGAGGGGAACGAGAAGACCATGCGTAGAATCACCGAGATGGTCAGCGATGACCAGGTGGTGTACATCGAGGACGCTACAACGGCCGCAGAGATGTGGAATAATCTTCGCACAATCTACGAGGCTGTGGGTATGCAATCGATGATAGCGATCACAGAGAAACTGTCGAACATCAAATATGCGGGGATCGAGAGTGGACCTCTGCAAGCGCACCTCGACATCATCCACGGATATGCCAACGATTTGAAGCGCGGCAAAGATGCTTTATCCGACTACAAACTCCTGCAGCTGACGTTGCAGAGTCTACCCGACGAGTTCACCTCTCTCGTTCAGAGCATTTCGCTCTTGGGTGTTACAAGTCTAGGAAAGGTCACCCCAGTTCTGCTGGAGGAAGAAGCACGGCAACGCGCTGCACTTACGAAGAAGCAGCGCGAGGAACATGCACTCAAAGCGCAGACCGAGAAGCTCACATTGGCAAAGACTCGTGATGACGAGATTGCTGCAAACACCGTCAAGGACTCAAGGCCTACGTTGCCCAGAGAGGATCTTGGCGCGCACGCGGAGGACGTGGCGGCGGCGGCGGCGGTGGACGCGGAGGTGGCAGCGGTGGGAGTGATTGGAAAAAGACCGTGACTTGTTATGGGTGCGGCGGCAAAGGGCATCTAGCGCGAGAGTGCACTTTGAGTGTGAAGGACCAGGCAAGAGAAAAGTTGCGCCTTGCACAGGTTGCATACGATGCCATGGACGTTGAAGAGCAACCGAAGGTCCTTCTCACGAAGAAGACTACCAACGCACTTCGGCCCGACGCACTATTCGTGGACTCAGGCGCCTCGCGTCATCTCCCGGATAAACGCTCTTCGTTTGTGACATACACCATCCTCGACAAACCAATTCCAATCCAACTCGGAGACAATAGCGAGATCTTCGCTGTTGGTTGGGGCACCAGTCGCAGACACGTCAAAACCTACACAGGCACTCAAACGATGGACTTCACACGTACGCTCCACGCACCAAAGCTCGCGGGGTCGCTCCTGTCTGTCGGACAGCTTACAGCCATCCCGGGAGTCAAGCTCGAGTTTGAAGGATCTTCCTGCTTTGTCAAGCTCCGGGGTGAGATACTCTGTCAGGCTTTGTTTAAGGATGGTCTGTATACTATCGACCTCGCGGACACTGTGTTGCCCAGGAATGCAAGCAGCACCCCATCCGTGCTCAAAGCGAAGACCCCCACTCCTGCCGGTAAGCGCCTCGACATCCTCACGCTCCACCGGCGCCTCGGTCATCTGAATATTTCCGATCTCAGAAAACTTGTCTCGCGTAACATGGTTGACGGGCTGGAAATGGGCATTGCGGGCGATGATTTCTCGTGTGAAGGTTGCTTGCGGGGAAAGACAGCACGCAAATCGTTCCCAAAAGGAGGGAGACGGCGTGGGACTCGTCTTTTAGAGCTGGTACACAGTGATGTATGCGGCCCATTGCCGAATTCCATTGGCGGCAGCCAGTATTTCATTACGTTCACCGATGATCACTCAGGCCATGTCGACGTTGATTTCTTGAGGAGGAAAAGCGATGCACTTGGACGCTTCCGTGCATGGAAGGCACGCGTCGAGAAACAGACCGGAAGGAAAATCGGCAAGATTCGCACTGATAACGGCGGAGAATTTACATCCGACGAATATGAGGCATACCTGCAGGAGGAGGGCATCATTCATGAGACGACGGCACCGTATAGTTCGCAACAAGGAGGTGTTGCTGAGCGCATCAACCGCACGCTCGAAGATAGTGCACGGGCAAACTTGGCTGAAGCCGGACTTTCCATGGGTTTCTGGGCCGACGGAGTTGCGTATGCAGCAGAGACGCGTAACTTCTGCCCAACACATTCCTCCTTGGATGGGCGCATCCCGGAGGAGGTGTGGACCAATCGACGCCAGGACGTTAGTCACTTGCGGCCTTTTGGTTGCGAGGTGTGGGTCTCTGTCCTGCCATTGAAGGGCCGCCCCAAACTCGCTGATACAGCAGTGAAATGCATTCTACTTGGCTACTACACGCTGCCGGGTACAGTATCAAAAGCCTACAAGTGCTATGATGGCGTGAATAGGAAGGTCTATAAATCCAGAGATGTGACATTCTTTGAGCGGGGACTAGTGTTGTGCGGGTCGGGTCGGGCTTGAAAGCCCGGGCTTGGGTCGGGTATTGATGGGCTTGGGTCGGAGAAAATCCCAAGCTCGACCCGACAGCCAGGGTCGGGCCCAGGTCGGGTCGGGCTTGGGCTCAGGCCCGGGCTTGATAATATTTTTTTCTCTGGTGGAGTTTTGGTGGAATTACTCAGGTAAGAAAGGTTACAAGTTCCAATTTACTTTTAAGTCACCTCAATCCAGTATTCACTGCTCAAAATCAGTATCTCGACTTGTCTGAACATCAGGAAATATGTGGTCACTCACAGGATATCATGTCACCCTCAGCCGATCCCGTGCAACATGGTTCAATCATGCCTTGAGTAGTTGAAAATTCAACCTCACAACCCTTTCAAAAGAGAGAAGCTTCAAAGTCATGATTGAGTTGATAGTTACTCACTAAATTTCAGTGGATCCAAGAATATGCAAAAGCCCGGGCTCAGGCCCGGGTCGCGGGCCTGGCAAAAATCCAAGCCCGACCCAAGCCCTCCTCAAGCCCGATGTCGGGTCGGGCCTGGGTCGGGCTCAGAAAATCGGGCTTGGGTCGGGCTTGGGCCTGAGCCCGAGCCCGGCACAACACTAGCGGGGACGGAGTTCTGGATGGACTGAAGTGATCAGCGACCTTCGTAACCTGCCGCCCGTCGTCCCAATCCCTTCTGCTGACTCGCCAAATGTTCCTGCTAACGTGACCGAGTCGATCGCCAACCCCGAGATTCCGGATCCTGCTGGGCAGCCCAACGACGACGACGAAGGTGAAGCTGTTGAATCCGATGAGGAGGAAGAGCCTGCAGCTGAGATCGTGGTTGACGAGCCCCGACCGACGCGGACGCGCAAGCTGCCGGCGCGCTTTGGGGACATGACGGACGAGCGTGCAAATCTTCCGAAAGGTCGGTATCAGCACAAAGTCGTGGCGGCGGAACCTGTGGACGCACCTGAGCTCGAGGAGGAGGAGGAGTTCCAAGCTCATGCGCGTCCTGCACGAGTCCCAGAGGCTCCGATACGTATTCCGTCGACGTTCAAGCAGGCAATGGCCAGTGCAGAGTCCGAAGAATGGGCAAACGCGATGATGGCTGAATTTGGATCACTTGTGGACACTGGTACCTTCGAATACGTCGATCTTCCAGAGGGTCGCAAAGTTGTCACTTGCAAATGGGTTTTCAGCGTGAAGTACGACCAGTGGAATGAATTCGAGAGGTTTAAAGCACGGCTCGTGGCACGTGGCTTTACTCAAATATACGGGATCGACTATAAAGAAACATTCGCTCCCGTCGTCAAATTCACCTCACTCCGCATCATGTTTGCTGTCGCTGCTCACTTCGGTCTCACCATCTACCAAATGGACGTTGTTACTGCTTTTCTCAATGCCGACCTCGACGAGGAAATTTACATGTCCCAACCTCCTGGCCTTCCCCCGAAACTAAATGACCACGGCAACGAGATGGTTTTGCGGCTCCACAAGTCTATCTATGGCCTCAAACAAGCCTCCCGCCAATGGTACCGTCTCATTGATTCAATATTTAAATCCCTCGGCTTCACACGCCTCCAGTCCGACCACAGTATCTATCTTTGCCGACGCGGGGACATCATAGTTGTCATCGCTCTTTACGTCGATGATCTCCAGGGAGCTACCAACGACGAAGCTACATGGGATGTCATCAAGTCAAAGCTCTCGGCACGTCTCAAAATGAAGGATCTTGGTGTTGCGTCGTACTGTTTGGGTTTGGAGATTTCTCAGGACCTCAAAGCCCAGACTGTCCGCATCTCACAGAAGAAATACTTCCAGGGTGTTCTTGAACGTTTCGGAATGTCGGACTGCAAACCCGTCTCCACGCCGTTCCCAGTCGGCATGAAACTTACTAAGGATATGTCACCAAGAACAGCTGAGGAGCGACAGGTCATGTTTGGGAAGGACTATCTTGGTGTTCTCGGTTGCATCATGTATGGGATGCTCGGCACGCGTGGGGATCTAGCTTTTGCGGTGGGAGTTGCAAGTCGCTTCAGCTCCAACCCCGGGATTGAGCACTGGAATGCTTTGATGCATGTCTTGCGCTACATCAAGGGAACACTGGATTTGGGCATCACTTACCGCGGACCAGGTCGCTTGTCAACTCCCATATCTGACACCTTGGTTTGTTACACCGACGCGGACTGGGCAGGCGATAAAGACAAACTGCGCTCTACTTCCGGGACTGTTGTCCTTCTTGCTGGTGGGGCCGTCTCCTGGATCAGTCGGTTACAGAGCGTCGCGGCCCAATCGACGATGGAAGCCGAGTACATCGCAGGCAGTCACTCCGGCAGAGAGCTGATGTTCGTCCGCAATCAGCTGGGGGAGCTACTGGAAGAGCCGCTGGATCACCCGTCGCCAATGCAATGCGACAATCAGTCGACGATCTCGGTTGCCGAGAATCCTGCAATGCACGACAAGGCAAAACATATCGCATTAAAGTACCATTATATCCGTGACCTCATCGACGACAAACATACACCCTTCACTACTGTCCATCCGGTGCAAATCCTGCTGATCTCCTTACCAAAGTACTCCCGCGCGACACGACTTCTCGGCTCCGCCGAATGATTGGGTTGGACGCGATGTCTACTGGATAGCGGGGTCAGGAGGAGTGTTGTAGTATTGACCCCGCCATCAAGTCGGGTTGGGGGTTACGTTTGGTTGGACAGGGCCTTGTATTTACTGGAAGCCTGTGGCCGATCTCTTCAGTCTGAAGAGAACGGCCACAGCGTGGCTCTGAACTCTTGACCTACAACACACAACACAGGAAGAGGGAGCGTTTATGGAGCGTAACCGGAGGTTGGGTGGAGGACGTGGCCGTCCAGAATGAAGATGCTTATCTGATTTCCCATCAATGATGTTTTCACTGATCGTCATCGGCAACCATGCCCAAACCAGATTCGAAGGCTGATACCAAGGCCGATATGTAGGTGCAATAGGTCATTCTAGACTCGGCCACCGGTGAACGATAACTCATTGTGCAATGGGCATGAGAGAAAAGAAATCAGGAAATTACATCCCCTGAACAAGGCAAGGCGACTGCCAGTACATGATTGGTTTCCGAATGAAGTTCAAACACTAGTTGAAGCCTGAACTAAATATTTACTGCCGCTGTTTAATGGATTCTTTGACGGACTCCCCGGGAAGGGTCTGCGTCTTAGACATGCACCTTTTTCGGCCATCCGCTGCGGTCTATAAATTATCACTCCGTGAATATCTTTTCAACATAAATCTACATTCTCAACCAATTGTGTTTCCTCTGCCCGGGGCATAAGTTCAAGTGAAAGGAATTTTTGAATTGAGTGTCGGATAACTTGTCTCGAAAGCAAGATGCTCGAATGTCAGCAAGGTGCGGTGGGGCATGTGGGTCCAACGCGGGAACCTCGGAGGGCGGGAAATCCTATCTGGGAACGGCGTACGATCCGGATTCCGGGCGCCTTTCCAGATAAGACATTTTATTGCCAGTGCTGTTAGGACCCCGGAAAATACTATTAAATGTTAGGTTCCGTGTTGGACAAAAAATGGACTTTTTGGGTCGGAAGCTTAGGTCCTGGTTGGACAAAAATGGGACCTTTGGCCTGAGATTTGTCAAAATTTTATCACCCAAATCGCATCTGGTGGGGCTTTTTACGGCTCAAAAGCAGGAGATACATCGAAACCAGCTGAAAACACCGCCAAAAACGGATGGAACGCTGGTGCGATCAAAAAGTGAGCAATTTCGGAGGCGTGGGAGCTAGAAATTACCCTTTCGGGGTGATTCCATCACGTCCGGCTAAGTCCGGACCAATCAGCGTTGTTAGACAAAAAATGGCACTTTGGGCAAAGTCGGGACCTAACATTTTGGGGTATTTTCCGGGGTCCTGTGCTGTTCACGAACAAATCACGAATGGCTGTCGGCCTGAATTAGTCGATTTTATTAATCTTTACGCCAATTTACCGCGTCATGGGCAGTGATTGATTTCCCCCCTCCGTAGCAAAAGTTTTTTTAGACACGAAAAAATTCATCGTTGGCGGCTGCCGTCACGTCGCGGGACCGACGTCTAACTTCTTCCCGCGGACAGATGTAGAATGGAGTCGGAGCGATCGGCCGAAGCACCCTTGATTGTAACAACATGAACGGAACTGAGCGCTTATCCCAGCTTATCCTATTTCCATCCCTGCGGGAGCCTGCGGGCCTACATGCCATAGAGCTGTTTGCCGGTGTGCCATTGAAATTTTGCCGTTATCTGTGGAATGAAGCCGCCGATCTGGACCATCAATTTTCAAGGGATACCTCTTTTTCAGACCGGTCAAGACTTCCGCATATCCACTGGGGTCGGAATGCTGCACGCATCCGAGGAACAAATCTTGGAATGATTCTTCACAATCTTGGTTCATATGGCCTATTTGTGGATAGGTTGCTCTGCGGCATCTCCCAGCGGCCCGAGTTCGGCGACGGACATCTCACGGGTTTTCACCCTAAAATAGCCGTTTCTAGCGAAGCGCGGGAGCCTCGGTCCGTCTCTGTCAGAATACTTAAGAGCGACGCAGGGAAACCAACGCCAACACCGTCTTTGCGGCCCATGTCTCGCCGGTTCTACCCTGATGCACCTTTGCCTCCATATCTCGACCAATGGGAGCGTCTCGACCGCCACAACCACACAGCACACCTAGTGGATGAACCCTGGCGCTATTTCGAGCCATATTTGGCATCGCATGGATACACACTGTGCTGGAAATATTACTCACGCGACCGACCAGAAACACCTGTCCGACAAAGGTCGTTTGCCTACCCTGTGGCGCAGGATCCTTTTCGTCCTGGTAGCTCAGAAAGCTTTGTTCACTTGTACGACTCGGCCGAAAGCACAAATGGGCATGTCGGCATAGATCAGACAACCGGCTGGCTGACCCAGGTGGGCTGGAGTGAACTAGCCCCTTTAGAGCTTATTCCGAGTTTCACTGCAGTGTGCAAGTTTAAAAATGGCCTACGATGCCCAGGATCGGGTGGTAAGGATTGTTCAATTTTTTCCCCCGGGATCAGCTGTTAATTACTGTCCCAGTGCGCAATCAAGGCTATTCACAACTCTCGCGGACGCGCAGAACTCGATATAATCGCTTTCCTCAACTCACCTAAAATGCGATCTTGCGCCGACAACCACACCATTCCTCTTTTGGACACGATCGTCACCGAAGAATGGACTTTCATAGTCATGCCGTACTGGCCGCGACCGGTTCAAACTTGCATTCCATGGGAGGTGGATGATTACTTCAACAGATTAGCTCAAGCGTTAGAGGTGGCTCATGTTCCGTTGAATAGCTGTCGAGACTAATTTCCGATGCTGTAGGGCCTGTGTTTCATGCATCGACACGGGATCATCCATAGGGTACGTCGTGCTTCTAGAGTGGAGGCGCCACTGTATCTCCCTCCAGGACATATCTGTGGGAAATATCCTATTAAACATCCACTACGGTGTCCCGGGAGTCTACTCGTCGTTTACAAGGCGCAATATCGCGCTGGCGTACATTGACTTTGGCGGCGCCTGTCGCTTTCCCGCCGGATCCAACCCGGCCTCCTGGATGGGTACCGGCCACTGGGGCACCATGGACCACGCAGCGCCGGAGATCCCGCGCGGTGATAATCGCCGAGCACAACAGCCCTACCATCTACCTCCAGTCGATGTGAGTCGCGATACGTATCTCCACCGGCCAAGGCATATACATGATCGACGCTCCAGATTTACGCACTGGGCTCTGTATTCACGCGCGCCTTGTCATGGGAGCAAATATACTGCAAGGTGCGTCTGCGTCGCCGTTCTTGCATATTTGTACGGCAGCCTCTAAATTTGATACTTTCTTGTCTCCGCGGACAGACGTTCGGAAACCCGGATGGCCTCCCGACCGCTGCGCATCAGATTTTGCGGGAGTTCGTGCCCGGATACGCAGCGCTGCTAGCGCGGATGACGGATCCCGACCCGACACGGCGACCGTCCGCTTTTTTGGCGCTGCAAGAATGTATAGCGCTGCGCGATACACTGGACCCCGCAATCCGGTTCGCACCTACCGATGGATATCCGAAGCTATAGCATCGCTAGTCTCATCGAAATCTCGGACTACCGCCAGTTTTCCGTTAGCTCACACGTCACGGCCAGTTGGGCCGCAACCGCGATTCGGGTGACTGGCCCGTCCTGTACCTCAAGGGGGGGAAGGATTCAGTCTACCTATGCTGGGAGTCTTCTCGCCCTGAGGTTCTCCGCCGAAGTATAGATCCCGGTGGGCGGGTTTTGTACCTTCACCATGCCGCATTGTTGTCAACAGTCAAATTTGGTCCTCGATTCACTCTGGGGGAGCAGAGGTTTTGGACGTTAGAGACTAATGTAGAGGCAAATGAGAGAGGTTTTGTGTTTAATTGATGCTAGCCTTTACTGGGCGAGAAATGAAGAAACAAGGCTTGCATTCTGGCTGTAACTTCACGTAGTAGTATGAATTTGAGGAAAAATGCCGGAGTTTGAAAATTTCCACCGGAGTTGGAACTGGATGCTGAGAAGGACGAGCTGTTATTGTTCAAGTGTCCGACAATGATGGCCACTTGTTAGGTGTGTATAGCTGCTTCGGGTCCTTGCTTACTTGAAGTTATGACCTCGAGAACGGGCCTAGCTTGACATGTAAGACGAGACGAGAAAAAAGGGAGGATTCGGTAGGATTGCGGAACTGCAGTACTAGTTGTAGAGAGGGAATCCAACGGCAGGCTGTAGTTGAATGATGTTGAATGCACCCAGCTTATGTACACGACAGCCCGGAATAGCGGAGACCAGTTGATACTTGCATGTCCTCGTAGCACCGCACTCGGTCCCGCGGGATTTATGAAGTGCAGAGAAGGAATTCACAGCTGAGGGGCGGTGGTTCGACTTCATGCGGGGAACTGATGAGGTGAAGAACTCGAATTTTCAGTTGGTGCTCGTTAATTTAAGTCCAACTTTCCGAATTTGATCCGAGTGTCGGTTTTAGGAGCGATTTGAACAATGCTCAGAGGTGCACACCTCCCAGAACCGTCCAGAGAATGTCTAGAAGGCGTCAGCTTTCGAGCCGTGTGGTTGGTGGGGTTTGAAGCCGAGAGGTAGGGTGAACCTGAGAGGTAGGGTTGAACCTTGTTCGACCGAAAAAGACGGTCATTCCGTGGCGAATCGAGATGACTTTTAAGAAGTCTTTAGCCGCGAGGAGGTGGGAGAAAGCAGGGTGGAAGTCGGCAAAAACTTTCAGGCACATCGTAATTCAATACGTTGGTTTTGCGCCGGAACGGAGCGTTTCAGCGTGCGAGAGGCGGTCAGGGTGGAGTCCCGACTGGGCGGATCGATGGTCAGAGTAATGAGCGACGGAGAAATTGCCGCGTCCGGAGTTTTAAAACCACGGCAGTAAGAACAGTGAAAGGTTTACTTAATTTGCAACCCCAGGCTGCAGACGCAGATAAACCCTAAGACCATAGCAACTTGATACCTAAAGATTCAAGAAACGACCCCCGGGCTAAGACGAAGTGTATCCAGCAGAATGCAATTCCAATTTGCAAGGGGAATGATGCGAGATGTGGAGGGTCGACGAGAGTGCGGTAGTGGTTGACGCGACGACCTGCCGTGATAGCAAGCATTTCGCGCTGGCGGCAAGCTGGCGGCGCTGGCGGTTCTTGAGAGGATGAGAACAAGATAGTCGTTAGCGTCAGCATGCACTGCCACAATACCGAAAGGCGGTTTAGTTGGCGCTATAGCGAGCGAGCGAGGAATACGCAGGAGCACAGAAGGGATGGCGGCGGCATCGTCGTTACGGTACAGAGCAAAAGAGCTCGCGTGGGACCGGATCAAATACTATCCAAAATACTCACGGGTTGATCCGGAAGCTCCTTTATTTTCAACCACAAGCTCAAAAAGTGTATTCAGAGCATGTTGTTTGCCCGTGAGGGAACATGACGGTCCAATTGTACTCTTGAATACATTATTGCTCTGCCCTGAGCTGGGGGCCCACTCTTGCCAGATTCCTCTACGGGGACGCCTGACACTGAAGAGTAACTCCACAGTTCAACTCAACTACATAATGTCTACATTTCAACTTCGTCGGGAGCTTTTCAATATCGAGCACTAGCTACACAAGTCCTTGTGAGCACGGAGCTCAGTCCCGTATAATGAGAAAACAGGAGGAACTTAATAGGGAGAGCGGTGGTTCGACTCCACCCGAGGACATGAGATGTGTACAAAAACCGCCTTTTTTGTGTCCCGACTGGACATTTGTTTATAATGCAATAAGAACATTGCCATGTCACGTTCCATACAGCTTTTTTGTGAAGGTGCAGAAAGCTTTCATAGAACCATGCAGACATGATATGCATTCCTCAATTATTACGTTTGAAAGTCATATGTCGGCGCTCAACTCTCCACACAGAAAGACAAGATCCAGCCAGACTCGCGGCAGAACGATTAACCGTCACGGTATAATGCTTGCTTCCATTTCTTTTTTTCGTCTCCCTTTGAACTATTCACCTTGATCACGAGTCTCAGACTGGACACATAATTGGAAATGAATGAGGATGGGCAATTTGCAATTGCCCCAGCTAACAGCACGAGTTTCAGGTTAGTTGCGGTCGGGGTCCTAAATAGTCCTCACGGGTCCTCGTTGAGTATGGAGCTCCCTCCCTATCAGCAGATTTTGAGGGTTGCCTTTCCTCGGGAGAGCCGGTGGTTCGACTTCACCGGACATGCCCGATAAAAATGGCTTTGTTCGCCCTTTTCCTTTTTCCTTTTCCCCCCTAGTCGTTCCAGACCATTTAAGGGTTCGACTTCGAACAACAATTAATTACCACCCGGATATGCAAGATCTCGTTGAGCACAGTGCTCGCTCCCCACGAAGGAAATCGCAGCTGGTGACCCATCGACAGGGAGGGACGGTGGTTCGATTCCAACCGGGGACATTTATCCTGAAAATCTCTCTTTTTTCGCGCTTGGTCGATGACCTTGCTGATCTACCGAAAGCTAAGATGAGTATGAATTCACACCTGCCGTCCACTTTTTAAGTCAGGTACTGTATTTTTTCATTCAGGTCGACAGTCACGCGTCACGCCCCCCTCTCACTGCGTTCCGACCCTTCGTAGCCTAAGGGCGCGGCTACATTCGTAGACGAATGTGTAGCTGCGGCCTTATGTCTACATCGGTAGACAAATTGTTCTACCTTTGCAATACCTTTGTCTACCTTCGCCTAGATATGTCTACCTTTGTCTACCCCGCGTAGAAGCATGTAGACCAAATGTAGACTAAGGTAGCCTCATTGTAGGCACATGGAGAGATGAAGGTATGGATGTAACTTACAATGTTTGGGTAAAAAAGTTGCTGGTGTGACGGAAAGATGCCGAGGTTGGCCGAGGTTCGTCTACGGGATGTAGACACACGTGGGAAAATGTAGACGAATATAGAACACGTGTGACTACACGGCGTACAACCTCGTAGCCGAACTTACGAACATCGACACGTTTTGCCCGTAGACTATGGGGTAGAAGAACCTCGACGCCAAGTACAACCTCGTAGACGAATGTAGACACGGTTCGGCTACGGGGGCCTGGAACGCAGTGTCTGTCGATATCGGATTTTTGTTGAGGTCACGCGTCACTCGAGGCTTTATCGAACCCAAAATTTTTGTCACGGAGGGGAAAGTCTTTCAAAACCTCCCAAAAACGAAATTTCGCGTTGTAATTTTCGAAAATTTTCCGCCGGCCACGCAAAATTTTTAGGCTTGTCGAATTGTCGAATTGGATCCAGTGAGTCACGCGTCACACCCCCTGTCGATTTGATTGAAAAAATACAGTAGTAACAATGAATTGATAAGACGCGTGGACGAGAATTCCTGTGTCTCGGACTACCTGCGGGGAAACGTCGTAAAGTGGCGCTCGCTCCTGCCGCATAACATTGTGTCACTGTATAGTGGTTCGACTCCACCTGAGGACATCATATTCCAGTTCAATAGCATTCTTTGAGTCCTCCTGGAGCCCAAATCTCGGCAGAGGTTATCAGCTTTATGAGCGGTTCGAAGGATATACACGAACATGATCCAGGTCCAAAACTAACCCCTCGGCCTTTGAGTCCGAAAAGAAGGAGCAGACTGGAAATTACACGACCGAGGGAGCGCAGGTTTCACATTGAATGTGAACGGTGTATACTGCAAGTAAAGAAAATGGCCATTGATTTCAGTGAGGGGGGACTTTTCGATCACGAGGAGACACTCAGGCACAGATGATTTATCCACGAGGCGGGATAAATGGGTTGAAAGTCTGCAGAAACCCAAGGAAAATCGTGCTTCGGTATGTTGGCATTTCAAGAGACGAGAGCCTTGGCTCAGACATTCATAATTCCTGGACTGCAGCAACTTAGTCCCTGACAAATAGCAAGAGAAGTATTTCCAACGTAGGATGCTTGAAGTTGAAATTTACCTAGGGAGTCATTCCCGGCGTCTGCTATGGAAGTCAGTCCTACCAGAGTCCTCACTTAAGCTTCAAATATGCAGTTATACCGTATTCCGGCTATGCGAGGAGGTAGCCGTCGATGCGGCGCGTCGCGGTGGCAATCATTGTCCATGGGTGCTCCTTCACGGGGACAAGAACAAGACAGTGGAGGTGTGCAACGATGCCGCACCACAGTGTCATTTGAGCGTGGAAATTGAGGGAGCCGTACGATTGTTGTTCCACCCACGATATTCTGAGCCGCCCGAGCAGGGTGAAAAGAGTTGGATTGGAGTTGGAAGAGAACCACCCAAGAACCACCGCATACTAAAATCCACCCAGGACCAGTTTTTCTCTTCTTGACTCAGATGAGCAAAGTATACGCAGGAGCGCAGAAGAGAGAGCCGAAACCAAGCCGCAACTGCGCAACATCCGTGGTAAGAGCAAAAGGGGTGTTGACGGATCAAATATTCCCAAGCAGTAGCGGATTGATCCGAAAGACAAACAATACCACATGAGGTAATTCTCTGATTTTCGGCCCACTTTGCCGCTTGCCACCACTGCCATCCCACTCGAGTATGCCTGGACAGGATCCTGCGATTAACTCTCAGATGGTCTCCGCGTTTTAGCGTCTCTTCCCAACGGGCTCACATCGGGCCAGTCAACGAAGTTCGTCCCGAGGATCCGCTGAAGCGGTCAAGCGGCCCCAGCCGATCTGGTCCATGGAATTCTTAGAATTCTCTGTCGCAATGGCGATCTCACGAGGCATCCAGTCAAGAACCTACGCACATTTCGAACCGTGCGCTTGGCTTCACGCATGCGGCATGGCTCATGAAGATCCAGCACGGAGATACGGGCCTTCAGCCATCTATCTCGCTCAGTTGTGAAGCCGATTCTGTTTATCTTAGGTAAGATTGTCTTATCTGTTTCCCTGCACTCTGCCGGCCGTGTAATGGTTAATCGTCTTACGCATACAGAGGCTAAGATGTCACTACTACTGACGGAAAGCGAACGGAACCACCTGGCCCTTGGCGGTCTACTGGGAAGTTCCAACCTCACAATTTCCCTAGACACGCCGAAATTCTTCCTGCCACGGCACGCTTCCGCGCTATGAGACAAACATTACTACATGATCTTCTGAGTTTAGGTTCATTGTCACAAACCGTGGCCCAGCGATTTCCGACCTGGCGCGGACATTGTCAGCACTATAGTCGATCATCATCTTAACGACAGCAGCGTGAGCCTTTTGTTCCCCATGTGAATCTGGCCATCCGCGTTTCCGTTTTTCCTTCCAGCAGCACTGGATTATTGGCCGATACTGAGCGGGGGAAAATACACGTAGGTGGCCCAGCAACGTCAAGCGGAATGACATTCATCCCGATTCCCAGGTGGCCGAGTTGGTGCCCCAATGTTAAGCGTTGGTCCATAAATACAGGGCAGGAATTTCTTTCACGCACTCATTCACTCCTTTCCAACCAGAATATGCTTCTGAAAATCGTCGCTACACTATTTGCAAGCCTCACCGTCTATATCATCTACCACATCGTGAAGGCGGTGTACGTAGAGCTAACATCACCTCTACGACGTCTCCCTGGCCCCAAATCCACGCATTGGTTCTATGGGAACTTCAAGGACGTTGTAGATGACGTTCGTATTTGTTTAACGTCGAGTTCCAGTTGGCTGAAGTGTCTTCCCCGAGGAAACCTTTTTACTGGAGAAAAACTGGTTTGCGCAATATGGGAAAACCATGAAGATCCACCGATTGTTCGTAAGTCCACAATTTTTCAATTGAGTGAAAGTCGGAATCTTTAAAGTGTGTGGACAGGGCCAATCACAATTACAAACCGCAGATACGAAGGCGATACATCACATCCTGTCAAACACTCGAATTTACCAGAAATCTGAGGCCACTCGCATCAGTCTGGGGCGCATCGTTGGGCCAGGTTCGGTGCTTCAGAGGGTTTCTCCGTTCCTTTAGCTCAAGTTACCCTGAAGGAATTCTCGTTGTCGAGGATGATGTTCATAGACAACAGGTACGTTTGTTCACCATCGGCACTCAACCGAATAGATGTCACGATATTTCCAGCGTAAAATCATGGTCCAGTCATTCTTACCCTGCACGCAGTATACCATTCTTATGTCTTGCAGAACCCGGCGTTCGGTACTCCACAAATCCGGGCACTCACCAGCATCTTTGTGGATATATCGATTCAGGTGTGTCTGCAGTCAACAGCTGTCGAGTACCGTGATTGATACGTCATCCTCACAAGCTGCGAAATATATGGCTAGCCCAAGCAGCTGGGAATGCCGGCTGGGCCCGGGTGGAGGCTGTCTCGTGGCTCAGCAAGGCCACACTTGACATCATCGGACTTGCTGGTGTGCTGCTCAGCCCATGTCTCTTGTTTGTCGCGACTGACATGCTGCACGAGGCTTCAACTACCACATCAACGCGTTGGGGACAGGCAGCCACGAAACGGAAAATGAGCTCGCTCAAGCTTTTAACACCGTGTTCTCTCAGGAAACCGGATTTACAACGTTTCAGATGCTCGAGTTTTTGATTCCGGCCATGGGTATCATACCAACGAAGCGAAACAAAATCATCGGAGAGTCGCAGGCGACGATGATGCGCATAGGCAGGGAGATCCTTAACAATTCCAAGAAGGAGATTGCGGAAAACGGAACCTTTGAAACGGGGCGTGGGCGCGACCTGTTGACGCTTCTTGTACGGGCAAACACCTCAAAGGAGATGCCAGAGAGCCAACGGTTGTCGGATGAGCAGGTCCTTGCACGTGAGTCGTCTTAACTCAAACCCTTACTTCTCGAGCTCATTGGCTTATCATAGAGGTCCCCACATTCCTGGTTGCCGGACACGAGACGACAAGGTAACCAATTTACATTTTATATGATCTTTTTCTCATTTGTATGCGTACTTAGCACTGCTTTGACATGGGCTCTGTTCGCGCTCACACAGAACATGACAGTGCAGAAGCGATTGCGGGACGAGCTACTCACCCTCGCGACAGAGAGCCCAACCATGGACGAGTTGGACTCGCTTCCCTTCCTTGAATGTGTCGTGCGCGAAGTTCTCCGGCTCTATGCACCCGTTCCCATGACTGGTAAGTATCTATGCTTTAGCGTATTTCACATGTCTCAGGGTCGTATTTCCAGTCCGGGTTGCCGTGCGGGACGACATCATTCCACTGGCCTCACCTGTGACCGACAGAGAAGGGACGGTCCATGAAAGCATTCCGTGTGTTCCTGCATTTCTTCTATATTTCCGTTCTAATTTAGTCCGCACACCACAGTGTCCGCAAGGGCGACGAGGTCCGCATTTGCATCCCCGCACTCAATTGCGACGCCGACATCTGGGGACCGGATGCTATGCAGTTCGTGTGCGTGTTGAATTTATATTTCCCTGGTGCATCTGCCAGGATGATAACTGATCGGAATTGCCCACTCCTAGGCCAGAGCGTTGGGAGGCCGCAACTCCCATCTCCAACACGATTCCTGGTACATGGGGCCAAACGTTGAGCTTCCTCGGCGGGACACGCGGGTGTATTGGCTTCAAATTCTCACTCGTCGAGTGAGTTTTCCCGGCGAATACTTAGACTGAGCTAATTTAAACGCGACAGGACGAAAGTGTTGTTGTTTACACTTGTCCGAGCGTTCGAGTTTGAACTCGCAGTGCCAGAGGCGGATATTGGCAAGAAGAGAACTGCGATCGTTACGCGTCCCGTCCTGCTCAGTGACCCCATGGCCGGAAATCAGTTGCCGGTGCTTATCAAGCCCGTCGTGCTCTAACTCTGCTCAGAGCTGCTCTAATGATAGAAACCGAACATTTTTGTCATGTTATGTTCGAAATAGAGTGCCTTCAGAATCTACATTGCCAATGCCTGAGTGAATAACATGGATTTTTTCAGGTGAATTGCGTAGCGCCGCAGAGATTTAGATTTTATGGTTCAGCCAAAGACCTAGTCGAGCGCAGTCGAGCGCGGAGCTCGCTCTTGCGGCATAAACGTGTACTATCTTGATAGGGGACCGACTCCATCCGAGAACATGTAGCTTGTAAATGGGCGTTTTTTGTCTCCCTGGAACCAAATTTTGCGAGTGCAGTGGCCCCTTTACGACGGTTCGAAGCATATACAGCCGGACTCCATTGACATCCGGGCACATGGAGATCGACATCATCTCTGGTTCTTTTTTAGCTCGGCAGCTCGGCCAATTTGAAGGCCTGCAGTCTGAAATATGCTATCCCAATCTATGCATACTCCATCGTCCTTGGGTTATACTTTCTACTATTCGCAATTATTGTCCCGACCTAGATTTTGGAACCAACTCCTCCTCGGAATTATGAACACGCACTGGCCCCCTGACCAGCCTCAATTATACCGCACCCGTCTGATGCTCAGTGCGCGCTTACTGCAAAGGAAATCCACGTCTACGCTGAGCACGGCATTCGCTCCTAGAGTTCTTGTAATTATTTTTTCTCTTTCTGTTTTGCCCCATGGTTTCGCTAATTTCGTGAGTAAAGCGAATTTACTATGAATGGAATCCACTTGTATACAATCCTTCAAGTCACTGAGAAAGAGTTAAATTCTCTAAGTTCACAGGCGGACATTCCTGAGTCACGACTCGCCGCCGGTCCCATCCGCATTACAGTGGACCTGTAGAAATGGCCCTCATTGATGTATGAACGTCGCAAAGGTGAACAGCACGCACGATATCTGGGTCCTCGTTGAGCCCGGAGCTCGTTCCCGGTGTATTCAAGACACCATTCTCATCCAGCCGCGGAACGTGTCCAGAGCCTAGCAGGCACCTTTTTGAACCCAGGCGTCTGAAATGATTGAGTGGATAGCGAGAGGTAGTGGGACTTTGTACGATAGATGAACCGAGATCGTTCCCCGGAGATCAATTGTAGTTGAACATATTCCATGAAGTATGCACGATGGTGAGAGAAAAGCTGGCTGGCGTCAGATTAATAAACCTAAGACACCACAGACATATCAACAAGCGAGAGTCACCTGGTGGAGCCCGGACTCGGTGGGGCGCTCAAGTGAGTCTAAGACGAAGGGAAACGTACTTGGTACGCGAGGAGGAATGAAGTATGAGAACACTTACACGACGACTAGATGAACAGACTCAAGCCAACGTTTTCGAGGGAGGAATCGATTGACAGGATAGTAACAGACTATGGTGGGAGGGATGACGGTCTCTGAGTCCAGATGTGGTTTGAGTTGTAGTGTACTTGAGCAAAGACTGGTAGGCATCTCCAGTAAAGAATAGACCACGAAACAGGCAGAAATATGAGGCCACTGGGCAAAATTGGACAGCGGATGGAATCGCATTGCCACTCCTTGCCATTTGCACCAACTCCCGCCGTGTTCCTGGCTATCGGAACTCTGGACGACGAGCAGGCGGACATGGCAAGGAACACCGGATAGGAGGGAAGAGCACAAAGGGCGGCGGGCCGCGGGTGGCATCGCTGTGGAAAGCAAAAAAGAAAGCGTGCGTGTGTTGACGGATCAAATACGCACGATTCTAGGTTGATCCGGGTTCTTCCGCGTTCAACAACGTCTCATCGTGCAATTAGGACCCTCTCCGCAGTATATCCTGGTTTTATGGGATCTTGGTACGGAACAATGCCGCCCAGCGTTCTCCCGCTGTCTAACTCATTGTTGTCGCTACTTATAAGTTATTCCTTCCTTGGGAACATTTTTACAAGTTGAATTATCGATTTGCCTTTGAACTGCGGTTTATCCCGCGGGATAGGAGTACAATCTAGGCCCTCTTCACGTCTTGACCTGGCGCCCTTCACGTTAATCGCAGCTCGTGGATGCTCTGAGTAACGGTGGTTCGAATCCACCCCGGAACATGACAAATCGTTGTACTAGTCTTTTCTTGCCTGGTGTCTCGCCTGATTTAGAGTACTCTCAAATAATCGATGGGAAATTCCGAGAGTCTCCCCCTTTGCTGCCGCTCCAAATTTTAAAAATCTCCTTTGATAAGTTCCGAATTCAGCTTCCTGTCTCAGATTTCAATTGTTGCGATTCTGTGAGTCTCAGTGCTCTGAGGAAGTTCAACTTCCTCCACATCGACGACCGCTTGTGAGACGTTGGGATGGATTTTACTTGAGTCTCTGCTGCAGGGGGGAACCTATCTGGTTTTATTTTCTTCTTGACCAAGGTGGTATGGCGGTCCCGATGCACTTTTATTCCCGCGAAAAAAAATCGAGGTCCGCGCAAAATTTTGACCTGTTTTCAAGACCCCCGCGCAAAATTCTATAAGATTGCATACTTGATTTTTTTTGCGCGGAGAACGTACACCCGCGCAAAAAAAAATTGGGCCGTGCGAAAAAAAAAATCCGGCCCGCGCAAAAAAAAGTTGCCGGTGTGCTGCGCGCAAAAAACTTCGGAGTTGGGCCCCGCGCAGAAAAAAATTCGAGTTTTTTTGAAACTCGTCTGGAATTCGAAGTTACCCGATCACATCAGGAGTATTAAAGTTGCCTATAAATCGAAATATATCGTTCTGGCCCGATCCTCGTCGAGCGTGGTCCTCAATCGCTATCCATGATAAATCTTAGATCAATCTAAGATCATCTATGATCATCGTTCTGGTAGTGGAGACGGTGTCGAATCCAACTAAGTACATGATGGGGTCTCGGATATCTTCTATTCGAGATGTCCGGTACACTTCGATCTTTCGGACCTTCTCATGGTTCGATGTTACGGTCCTCGCTGAGCACGGTGCTCGTTTCTAATCAATTCAAAAAATATGGCGTTGCTTTGGGAGAGACGGTGGTTCAACTCCACCCGAGGACATATGCATGTTACCGCTGCTTCCCACGTTTTTTTTTCTTTGCCACCATCCTCGCGAAATATACGGTGGGAAAAATTTTACATATGGGAGACAAGCTGCCCACTGACAATACGAACAAACGCCGGACTCATTTGGTGTAGCGCTGAAACCCTCCGACCAGCGCTTATCGATGGTACTCGGCTTCTTCGAACTCATTCGCGCACTTCCTTCGCTCACAATCGATGTCCGTACCATTCAGATGAGCCCCCTAACCTCCGGGCGAACTCAAGGTGTCTATAATTTGATGGGTCCAATTGCAGGCCTACGAGATATTTCATGGGTAATTAGGAAAGTAACAGTCCTCGTTGAGCACGGCGCTTGCTTCTCAACATATTCGACACTGGGGCGGATGAGATGGTTCAACTCCACCCGAGGACATTGCTCGCTTTTCCATTTCTCCATTTTTTTAATGCCTGCAGCAACGCGAGCTGGTGAAATCTGAGACGAGCCATGCGTATATGACCGCCTTTGACGCATATATTTGGAATCGTTATCCCAGTCGAATCTTCTGATACCACGTAGCTCCCGTGAAAAAATTTGAACACAAGCAGTCACTCTGCGACCCGAATCTGGCTTCAACTCTGTTGTGTATGTAACATAATGCTATGAAATGTGAAAGTCCCGTTGAGCATGGTGCTCGCTCCCGAACCGTGCCTCATAACAGTCAATGACATTATTGGAGGAAGAAGCGGTTCGATTCCGCCCGAGGACATTCGGATTTGACTTCATGGGCTTTTTATTCGGACAGATCACCATCGTTGCATATCCCGTCGTGGTCTCTTGTGGTTTCAACCGCGCACTCTGTATACGGTCGGCATCTGTCGGCATGTCGGAGATGAATC
This sequence comes from Mycena crocata, assembly GCA_029281795.1. Classification (NCBI taxonomy): domain Eukaryota; kingdom Fungi; phylum Basidiomycota; class Agaricomycetes; order Agaricales; family Mycenaceae; genus Mycena; species Mycena crocata. The sequence goes on along the minus strand of JARJCP010000091.1, from coordinate 161,424 downwards.
GGAGATTGAACATGTTGTCGGATCATTTGGTGACGAAGACACGTAAGCAGATATCACCGCTTTCTCTCAAACCACCATGAACAGATTGGCGGAAGAGTCGACTATCGCATGAGCATGTGGTGCGTGTCCCTATGCCCCAGCGACTTGAAGACGTTGCATACTTATTGCTGACCTTGCTCGTCAGTCCGCCTGTGACACCGAGACTAGCTTTTCAGGCGCCGCTCACCGGAAAGCCAAGTTTTTAAGCGTTCTATCCTCAGCCAGGAGGATGGAAGTCAAATGCATGGAAGAATTTGGACAGCTCGTCGAAGCTTACGCTGAGTCTGAATTGGTAGCTTTTCGGGATTCACCACAGTGGCCACTGGCCGAAAATCCACTTCGCAAGCTGCTAATTATGGCGCGAGCTGAGAAACGGAAGGACCCGCGGCTCTAAGCTCAACATTTCCAACATGCCCATGAAGCTTACCGTACGTCTTTGATTGCGTATGGATCCCAGGAGCTAAAATATTGTCAAGGTGAACAGGTGCTCGTCCTGCGCCGCTAAATTATTCTGATGTTCCCGAAACATGTCGTGAAGAATGCGTGGTGTAGCTCATAGCGACCCACACTCGCGAGAAATATAGTTAGGGTGGCGCCGTGTCTAGTTTCAGCAGTGAACAGCACGTGTGAGTGAACTTCAGAAGTTAAAACTGCTGGTTCGATTAATTGGGTCGAGTTGAGGTGTGGATTCCCCGATGCGTAATATATAGCCCCGCCCTCTTATGCTCCCGTTCGGATTTTCCGTTATCTAAATTCATGACGGGACAGTTCTGACGTTGAGGGATCCAGGTACCGTGGTGAAGCTCCCGATCAGTTTCGCACGTTGAGCATGACGCGAGTGAGAAGGGTTCACACATACAATGCAAGCCTACCTAGTGAGTTCTTGCTGGTTGACATGAGTGGATAAGCTAAAATAATCGCCAACTTCGACAGATGTCCGTCTTGTCTGGTGACTCTGGTTTAGGGCTTGCCAACGATGACGAGATTCCCCCGCTTTACCCCATGAAGGAACAGGATTTGCCGGTGACGTTCGATGCAACAATGATACAGCGTGGGAGGTCACCAGAGTTCACCCGGTATGTAGTTTCTCGTTTCCCGACCGACTCACTCAGGTTGCGATTTACAGGCAAGAAGAGACCGCCTTCAATTCGAGCTCACTTATCGAATTCAAACAATCGGCTTGTCCAGCCATCGAGTTCGTTTATGTTCGGACGTCGGTCGATCTTTTGTCAAGTCGCAACGCGTAATTACCGTCTTCTTGCGCTCCCGGTCGGACATTTCATCACCTGATGGGAAGGATGGCCCTTCGGGCGCCGTATGTTGCCAGCAATTTCTGCTTCTTAACTGATAAGCGGGAGCAGATGCCTTTCATGTGCCGACCCGTCCCTCCTTTAAAACCCACCCTTTTGTGTACGGTACTGCAACGTCCGAATGGAACCTGTTCTACAATCCGCGCTTTCGCTGAGCATCGTCCTGACACTGTACACGATCTATCGTCGTTGGACACGAATCTCCATCGCTGACGTCCCTGGACCGGAGCCCGAATCATGGCTTCTCGGTACGTCTCGCACTGACAATGACCAGCACATCGCTGCTGACAATTCCCTTGGGCAGGATGCCTGCCTGAGTTTATACAGTGCCAAACCGCTGAGGTATGTTGCCCGAGTGCTGGCGCAACGAGATTTCCTTACGGAAACTCCTTCAGGCCGACTTTAGATGGCAAGCACAGTTCGGACATGTCATTCGCTTGAAGGGCGTCCTCGGGGTAGCTATTTTCCGGGCTCTATCTTCCCCTCTGCTAATGATTAAGCGTACATAGACCGACCGATTGTTGATCTCCGACCCGAAAGCACTGCACCACATATACAACTCTGGCTACAATATTCGGAAGCAAGGGCTAAGGTCGGAGATCACGAGTATCATGACGGGACCAGGGCTTGCGTGGGCCAATAGTACGTCCGGTTTTGTGCTGTTCGGATGCACCCACTGATAATGCGACAGACGAAACCCACAAACGTCAGCGCCGGGTCAATTCCCCCGCATTTGGTACCGCCGAAGCGCGCTCATATGTGCCCATTTTCATGACCTATGCGAACGTACGTTTTTTATCCTTCCACTTGTGCAATAGTAACATTCTTGGCACCCATTTTAGAAGGTAACTCGAACGATATCATTTTCTTGAACACCGCTCTGAACTGGCGTTAGCTTTCGACACAATGGAAGGAGAGCCTCGGGGGGGATGGAACGCTTCAGGTCAACGCTCCCAGATACTTCTCCCGTTTCTTCCTCGACGTTATCGGTGAAGGTGTGTGCCCATTGAACCCTTGATCTGGCCCTCGCTAAATGGGTGGTAGTTGCATTCGACTATCAATTCGGCACCACAAACGACGAGCATGATCCGCTGGCGAAAGCACTTTCGAGTGTCGTGTGCGTCCCTTTTCAACATACAACTACCCTCAGCCTGATGGTGATCACACAGTCCCATGTTTTCCATACCCAGCAAAGCAGCGATCTTCGTTCTCGGGCTGTTGGAATTCTTGCCCACCCCCGTAGTGCGATGGTTCATTAATAACGCGCCAGTCCGTGGGTTGAAGAACAGCCGCCGCGTCACGCGCATCGCTGTTGGTGTGGCGAAGGAACTTGTCGAGGAAAAATCTGAGGCCCTGATCGCGGGCAAGGGGAAGCGCGATATCATGAGCTTATTAGGTGTGTGACAGTACACTCTCTCGGTCCGCGCAGATAATTAATGCCCGGGAAATCGTACAGTCAAGGCCAATGCTTCTGAAAATCCGCGCTCCAATCTCAACGAAACCGAGATGCTCGCTCAAATGCAGTATGTGCTCCTCTGCGAGAAATTACCCGCTAAGGCTGACGTCCGTGCTTTCGTGTTCAGAACAATTATGCAGGCTGGACATGTAGGCTCTCAACTCATTATATCATGTCGACGTTACTGATGCGTCGACATCGCTAGGAAACAACTGCGAACACCATGTCCTGGACTATCTTCGAACTCACGCAACATCCGGAAATTCAAGCCAAACTGCGCGCAGAAATTCAGGCCACAGAGCGAGCGATGCACGCGCGGGGCGATACCGAGTTCTCCGCTGCCGACTTCGAGGCGATGCCTTACACCATTGCTGTCATGAAGGTCCGTTGTCGCTAGTTGAAGTTTTTCCATGTAGTTCGCTAATGCTTCAACGATCAGGAAACGTTCCGCTTCCACCCCGTGGCGTACGTCGCGTGGAGAGTTGGGAGACCATTTGAACTAAACACCTTTGCAGATTCCAAAGCATGCGTGAAGCTGCCAGAGACGAGGTTCTGCCACTATCCAAACCAATGATCACGAAGTCAGGCAAAACGATCACGGAGCTACCGATCCCGAAGAACATGGTCCTGATTATATCGACCGCTGGGTACAACAGGTGCGGAGCGATGGTTCAGCATTCTGAATCCCTACCGATGATTTACCGCGCATGTGTGTATTTCAGAAATCCTGATGTCTTCGGACAAGATGCCCATGTGTTCAATCCCGAACGCTGGCTCAACGACACGGTGCAAATGGACACCAAAATCGGCGTGTACGGAAACATGTGCGTTGTCCGTTTATATATGAACACCGGCAGCGAGTTAATATTGTGCAGGATGACCTTCGGGAGCGGAATTCGAGCATGCATCGGTATGAAATCATTCTCGCCAATTGTGCAAATTTCCCCAAGCTGACAACCATGTTCCATTATTTAGGCTGGAGATTCGCGTACGTCGCGCCGTGTTGGCTTACCATTCATGCTTGAACTAACTTCGCTTGTCAGTGTTTATGAGTATCAAGCCTTCCTTGTTGAGCTCGTGAAGAACTTCGAATTCTCCATGGACGCCAGCGTTCTCAAGAAGATCCGCCGGGAATCTGCACTGGTCATGATCCCAACTCTGTCGGACGAGATCGAGAAGGGTTCTCAGCTGCCTGTTGTGATCAAAGCAGTTGAGACCCTCTAATATTCTAGAGTTGCCTTTATGTGTCTTGTTGAACGTCGAATAGCCTACAATTTCGATCTTACGAAAAGCGACAGGGTCTCAAACCACCTGAAGCATAGACACAGACCGAGTGGGTTCATGTTTGAAACGGTGGCACACGCTTGGTTGGATCATGATCTGGGTTGAATTCGGACTTTCTTCGGCATCGTCCTAAATAGAGTGGCAAACAGTCAAAGCGTGAGCTGAGCTATTGATGGCATGAGTTCAAGCCTAATCGCCAAGAAAACAGCGGAGCACCGTGATGGAAAACCAAAAACCAGGATTCAATGCGAACCCCGTATGACCGAACTGATGTGATTAGACTGGTCAGTGGTCACTGCTTCAGTCATCTTAATCTTCTTCCACCACAACCATCCTTGGTCGCTCTCGTCAGTAAGCTCATGGCGCCGCAGTAATTCCTCGGTGGGCCGCAGCAGGACGTCATGCAGCAACTCCGAGAAAATGAATGCGCATACCTCGTGGAAGCAGGACCCTTGAAAGCTTCAATGATGCAACCCAGATCCTCGCACCCACACCCACACCCGCATCCGCAAGCAAGTCCCCTGATCCGTCACCTGTCCACGATTTAATTTGGATCCCAGACCGGAATGCCCACCAGCGTCAACGTTCCGAAGTTAAAATGGACGGATTCGCCTAATCCTGCCTCGTTGTTAATCGTACTCGGTCCACGTTTCATTTGCGGGTCAGACTCGATGGAGGAAGCGCTTCGTGGAGAATGAAGGGACCGATTTATTTGCGCTTGAGCCTCGCTTTCGGGGACTTAATGCGTTCCGACACCTGTTCCGAGAATGGCAAGAAGCCGGGATCGCTTAATTGGACGTGCAGGGATTGAATTGGGTAGAATACATGTACAATTTGAATTTCACGTTCGGGTGGTTATGATACAGTATATACAGAAAAATATAAGTACGTTACGAGTAACCCGAGCTTAGTATGCTTGTTTAGTGCGGGCTGGCCTATGTTGAGCGATATAGTAGTGATTGGACTGGGTTGGGCGATGGAATGTCGTGTGAGGCAGTCGTGACGAGTATGTGGTGTTGCAGGCCGTGTGAGGCGATAATATCAAGGTCGTTTGAATCAGAATCTGTGTGTTGAGATGAAGTTGTGTGTTCGGATGACGGATAACAAGCAACTATGTCAGGTCATAGGCGGCGATATGGCGCATGATCAGAAGCGATGCAAGCATTTCTGTTGCAGAATCACTCAGAATCATGTAGAAGAGCACAGCGAGGCGGCACGCACCTGGTGCCAAGCTACCGAACTGCTCAGCGATCTCGAGGATGCAGCCGGATGAGTTGCTGTAGTCCGGTTCCCCCGCCGCCTTCAGGCTGTACGACGCGATCACATAACCGTTTGCGTTTGTGCACTGGGAAAAAAAAGAATTCAGTCACCCGCCAGCAACGGGAAAGGACGAATGAGCCGCTGACGCACCGTCCATTCCTGGTTCGCCTGTGCTCGCCGCGCCCATTGGTATGTGTGGCCATCGGAAGCGACGAACCGGCGTAGCTTCGGGCTGATTGGCGACGACTGAAATTAATACCGGCGGTGACGACTCAGCCAGTCGGCTACATACCTCCCCATAGGCGTCGGTTTCACGAGGTACTTGCGCATCGGCATGGGGACAGATGAAAAGCTGATAGTGCCCAATGCGTTGTTGGCGCCGAAGTCGAGACCGACGAGCGGCTTAGGTACGGCGCTCTGGAAGGCGGTGGGACTGGTGTTGTAGATCATGTAGGAGGTGTGGCAGGAGTCGCGCGCTGTGCAGCGCACGGTGTAGTGTAGTCGCTCGTGGATGTCGATGAACTCGGAGCCTGTGAGGCGGCCAGTGGTGTCCTCGAGGATGTAGGGCATGCCATAGCGAGTCATCGGTTCAAGGGCGGGAATGAAGCAGGGGTGTGGAGAGGGAACGAGGAATGTGACACACTGCCAGACGCGGGGGCGGGATACTGACAATCGAGCACATCCATCCTACCTTTTATTGGGTCGAGAAGGTGGTAGATGGAGAGTGACGGACGTCCAAAACGGGACGCCTTCGCGCGACTCGGATGGTGGGATCGATCACACCGATTTGGATGCGATACGGTCTTTGCCGCCCATGCAAGAGATATACTAACGCTCTGATGGATGAGATGAATCAGCCTTCCTGTCGGAGGATCCGCATGGCGGCATGTTCTAATCCTGAAAACACGAGGACCATTTTCGCCATCTTGAAAGTGCGCGGATGGCCACATTCCCGCAGCTCAAAAATAACCAGCGTCATTTCATCTGAATTGAGCTGTGGCGGCATTAACGTGTTAATTGCCCTGTGAAAATCTGAGAAAGAACTCGTTAGTGTGCTTCCGGATGTTCGAAGATGCTCGGCGCCTACAGATGGTGAAAGATCGACATAGTATCACGCACCGAAAAAAAACAATGGGTGCAATTTGAGTCGCGATCTCCAACCCGACATCGCGCACTCGATGCGGGCCGCCGCAGAATCGGCTCGGTAAGCGGAACGGGAGGATCGGGACACTATCCGAGTCCGGTCTGAAGCGCCCACCGCCCGCTTCGTTCAAGTGACGTGGCAGCGGAAATAAGTACGAGCCTCAAAATCCATTGGGAAGTTGAGACCGGCAGCGTGGGTATGTGGGGTTGTGTTGCCTGCCGATGATTACGGATGACTTCTACTGTCCAGTATAGCGGGCTACAGGCACCGCGGTATAGAACTGCGAAGCTGAGAAGAGGGAGAACCGTATCTTACTATCTAAGTTCATGATTAAGTTCAACCAGGAAAGAATTGATCCCTGAACACACCGTCGCCATGGTCCCGTAGATTTTTCAACCACTAGTGGAGTGCCTTGCGACCGAAATGTTGAGAATACGGATTATCGTGAGGCACCAACGAGGCAATTTTTCCAGCCGACGAAAAGGAAAAGTCCGGGATCTTCCTGCCGAAGGACGACAATCAGTTCGATCTCGGTCTCTTGAATCGTCTTCGATCGCCTACACTCTCCAGAGATCGCGTAGCGGAGGCAAAGAATGGCCGGGAGATGCAATGGCCTCCTCGGAGGAACGGCAAGCTGACATCGGCATGTGGTACCCTGCATGTTGAGTTTTTTTTTTTCGGAGGCCGTGCGTAGTGAATTCAAATGAGAGAAAAAATGTGTACCAACCTGCTGCTTGCATGCCCTGCGGCAGACCTCGGCCGGGTGGACGGGTGAGAGTAACTGGGCGACGGTGTGTATACAAGAGGTATTTGTGGGTCCTTCACGTTTGATACGCGGGCGGGAATGAGGAAGCACGGCGCACCTTCTTTCAGGGTCGAAGCCGACAGTCGCAGAACACGTTAAAAATGCGCGTTGCCTGAGTCATGGACTGAAGGAGATTAGACATCGGCGCGGGAGTACACCGCTGAGCACACTTACAAGTCAAAATGTGAAGTCGGAAATTGGAGCGCTCGTGGCAGCGACACCTTTCAGGTGAGGAGAACCCGCAGTAGTTTGGCAGATATGTTGGGGCACTTGAATATAAATGCCTGCCTGTTCTAGCGCTCTGCAGCGGAGATAATCGGATTATCTTATGAGATAAGCAATTTTGCGCACCTACCAGAAGCGAGGTTGGGTTTGAGAATGAGTCTAGCATTGATTAAAAACGTGAGGGCTTCATTCGTGGGAGAACGAAGGACGCCCGTCGACGACGGCAATAAAGCAAGCAGAGATTATCTGCACTTCCTGACTTTCGGAAAATACAGTTAAGACGTTACGTCTGAATTCTGGAAACCCACGATAAGGGAAGTTCGGTCAGAAAATGAGTCCACTGATGGGAAACGTGAGAGCCTCACGGGAAGATGCAACAAGGTTTGCTGCTGGAGGACGTCAATACAGACAACATATACTCTCTCCTTCCACATACAATGTGCGATTCCTGCTCTTTGCATAATATAAATGACCGACGTCATTCTGCGGCAACAACACCGCGGTCCTGCGCGGAATAAATGCCTCCGGGTATTTCATCGCGGTTCGCATCCGCGAAGGGCGTAAGCGATATTGGCTGCTCTATAAACGGGACTTGCCATCCTCGTCTGCGCCGTCGGGGTGGGTCCCTATTTCCTATGACCGGTGCGCCCGGAGGATTGGAAAAAATGGACGAATTTCCTCGGATGTTATGATATCAGCGTTGAATAGGCGGCGCGTAATTACAATGAACCTAAGGGAAAAGGTGCGTATATTATCCGCTCTCCTGCGTAGAAATAAACTCACCCGACCTTTGATCTTGTCCGCAAATCTTGGTGGAGAGCGGTTTGGGTCTGCGATTGAAATGTGCCAGACCGCAGCACATCCCAGAGAAAAACAAGGAAAGGATGACTTGCTCTGGAATTTTTGGGCTTGCTATTGAGACATTAAGCAGGGGCTCTCAACGGAGCTTAAGGTAAACCAGTAGAGGTACGGATGTGGCCCATGGCCCTATATGATAATGGACTTCCTCGGTTTTGAAGATTACCGTGGTATGCACCTTCATTAAACGGCGGCGAACGCAAGTGCGATGCACCTAAGGAAAAGGATATTCTATGAGACCCCCAAAAGTGAAACTGTAGAAGAAACTCACGCGAACTTTCATCTTCAAGGCGAAGGTGGGCGGCGAGTGTTGTGGGTTAGCGCATTTCAAGCGAAGTACGGAAGGGATGAGATTTACGGCCCAATTTTTGGGCTCGCTAGTGACATATTGAGCACTTGCATCCTCGTAGTAGATCTTGAAGACGCAGGAAGGTCTAGTCTAATTCGCGTAGAAAGTCTTCGTAACCGATGCCTTGGGCTGTTAATAACGATACATTTATAATGAAGCAGCGGATCTCCAAAGCCTGTGACGCACGATAGAGATATAGATGATTTGACTCCTCGATGGGATGACTTTGAAATGACTGCGTTTGGGTGCATCGTTGTGCATCGTGTTTTGAAGCCACTCGACCCTCTTCGCGATTTGAGGCGCCGGCGGGCATTCGCGGTGTCGAAAAAGGTGTGGTAAGCGGGCAGGCGCACAAGTTTGGCCCAAACTTGAAGCTAAACGGTGCAGCGGGTAGTGGTTTGCTGGCGCGTCAAGAAAACCAAAAGGCAGTGGCACGAAGCAAGAGACATCAGGCGACAGGCACGTGGTGAGACGCGTCGCGTCAAATTGGCCAATCATCAACAAATACTTAGGTTATATCATTGCAGGGAAACCCAGGGAGTACAGTAGCGAGCTCATCTCAATTTAAAGGGTCAAATACAACTAGGGCAACCAAGGACTTTGAATGCAGGACATGTACATATCAGGTAACTTATAACGGGTACGGAATAGAGCGAGGACCCCTGTTAGAAACTGAAGATGAACTTTATCAGGGTGGTACTTTGTGAACCTGTAAACTCTTTGAGATATCTGAGATCAGAGCCGTTGATCCGACAGCAAGTCGTGCTGAATCTGTGAAGCTTGGAATCGATACTAACTTTCACGAAGGGAAAAGGCATTCTCCTTTTCCAGCTACTGTAAGTATCTGAATCAGAACTGATCTAACGAGGCTTTGTATATCCTCGATAAAGTTAATTTGTTTGGAAGCAACCCACGAAGCTGGAAGGATGGGAACACTCTTTCTGTGTGGTTCAAACATTCCCAACTTCTCCTCTGCACACGACACGCAATCCGACCGGATGTATATAGTCGAACAAGATACCCTACTGGTGGTTATCAGCAAGAATTCATTTGCTAGCTTTTCATGTAAATATGTGTGTTCGTGCCGGATATTTTCGAAATGTATGTGGGACTTGTGTGGGACCGAGTAAAAACACTCGGACGGAACCGGGATATATTCCGAATGAACCCGAGGCTCGACTCCGATGTGGCGGCAATCAAAGCTCATCAAAGCTCTTTGCTTCCTACCACCACCGCCTTGCAGAAACTCTCTTCGCTGACCGCCCATAGTATCAGCGATATCTGTTGCTCAGTGCTTGACTCATAATCCAATCGCTTGCGTTAGCGAGCAACGATCATCTGTACGCATTCTTGCCTCGATGGATTCGCCGTCCATTGGAGCAGTTTTAGCATCCAGCTCAGTCCGCATCGACATTTCGTCTGATTTATAGCCATTCAGAGACTCGCTGGTCGGCCTATCTCCCTATTTCGGTACGTTCTACATAGCACATTGTCTATGCTCATTAATAGCTAATTGGGGGCGTTAACACCCGGCAGACAACCACGGGCACTTCGCAGCTGGCGGCTTCTTTTGGCTACAGCTGTGCCTATTTCGGAGGCGCCTGTACTCGAATGTGTTTCCTCTCAGAGAGGCTAAATTCAGCCACCACAGTATTTGCCTTGACTCCGCCTCTTCGGCATCCAATCACCTATCTCAGCTTCTCAATCATCTCATCGTCTATTTACTAATCGGCTACGCCCGCCTGACGTGCGCGTTATAACGTGGGCCAGCGCCCTCGAAAAGTAATTGACCGTCTTCCATACCGCAGGCACTTTAAATTTCATCCATCGTGATGTCAAAACATATCACGACGAGTACTTTGGCGATTGGCAGGGCGGAGACGGGCGTGACCGCGGCAACGCTGAAGCAGCTCAGCGAAACCAGCCCAGTCCCGTATCTCAACATCGTAGCTGGTGTGTCTCTATTGATCCTGAAAACAGTCCAGGTGCGATAGATCCTGATTCACTTATCCCAATGTGACGTCGTCTGCGCTAGGATGTGAAGAAAAACAAGGAAGAATGTGCCGCATTCCTTGAACAAATTGACCAGTTACTACTCGTCATTCTCCAGTTATGCTCTGAGCCCGCTGCCGTTCTTCCGCCAGGCATCGTCAACGGGATTGGAAAGTTTGCAGAGTACGCTGTTGATGATGTCTTGTTGCACTCCCTGACTGTCCTTCAGGATATTGCAGAAGATAGAGGTGTTCATGCGGATGCAGCAAGGTGCGGGAAGACTCAAGCGCTTTTGGCGGCAGCATGAAAACAGGGCCCAACTCGAAGACTGCAAGGGAGGGTTGAAAGAGGTTTTCGAGGTCTTCTCGGTAGGTGCTTCAACATGAATAAAATTGAACATTGTCTCACTGTTTCTGCTCAGACTAAAATTAATGTTTCCATCGCGAAAGACCTCGCTGATATCAGATTGATTGCAGAACAGAGACACCCAGATCTGCTCGACCTCATCTCCGATGATAATGACGGATACAGCATGGGTTCCACGGTGAGATTCACCCGTGTTGAACTGTGCCATGCATTGCACCTAATTCATTCATATAGAGCTCTTTGCGCACCCTTGACTCCAACGGCAGGTAGGATTTCGTTGAAGGACAGGTCCAATACCTGCCGACTGAAAGTTTCTAGTATCAGTAGCTTAACATCTCTACTTCCAAGCCTCCCTCAGATATTCCACGGCCGCGAGTTCGAGTTGACAGCCATTATTCAACATCTCATGCAAAATACTCCTAGGGTGGCCATCCTCGGCACAGGAGGAATCGGCAAGACAAGCCTTGCCAAAGCCGCACTTCACCATCCCAGCGTTGTGGCAAAATATCCCGATCGGTACTTTGTCTCTTGCGACTCCTGCGTTACGGTCGAAGACTTGGCGTTTGCCATTGCCACCTGTTCGGGACTTGAATTGACTGGAGTGCTGTCCAAGACGATTATTCCACAACTCTGTAGGCGTTCAAGCTGTTTGATGATCCTGGACAACTTCGAGACCCCATGGGAGCCGCTTTCTTTCCGCTCCACGGTCGAAGAATTTCTGTCCCTGTTGACAGATGTTGAACATGTTGCCCTTGTGGTAAGCCAAATCGTGCATCTAGTGTTCAAGAGCGTAAACTGGAAGTCAGGTAACAATGAGGGGCCAGGAACGCCCATTGAACATACGCTGGACTCGCCCCTTCGTGCCGCCGCTAAAGCCCTTGAGCTTCGCTGCAGCACGGAATACCTTCATAGACATTTCCGATCTCGATAGCAACGAAGACGCGTCAGATATCACCGAACTATTATCGTTGACGGGGAACCTACCACTGGCGGTGACGTTGATGGCTAGCGCGGCATCTGTTGAAGGTTGCAAGGCCATTTTGACCCGGTGGAAGACTGAAAGTGTTTCCATCTTGTTCGATGGATTAAGCAAGGAGACCAACCTCAAAACTTCACTCCGCATGTCGCTCTCGAGTCCCCGTATAACATCGTCTCCCGGTGCTTTGGAACTGCTCAGCGTCCTCTCTTTGCTCCCCGACGGAATATTGGACCTCGATCTGCTCAATTGTCCCATACAAGACCTCTTGCAATCCAAAAGCACGCTCCTCAGGACTGCTCTCGCCTATGAGGAGGCCAGGCGCATGAAGGTTTTAGCACCTGTGCGGGAACTCATCAGACGGATAACTCCCCCGTCGTACACATTAGTCCACCCCCTTCGTTTGCACTGGGCCGGAATATTCGATCTCTGGCAGGCGGGACCTCACACAGCGTCCGCAAATATAACACAGTGGCTGACAGAAAATTCTGGGAACATTGCAAGCTTATTGAAGTATGGGTTAGAAATTGGAGCGCCGGACCTGAAGGAACTGATTTACGAGATTTTCCAGCTGAATTCCTTCTCCGGTAAGATATACGGCTGTCCATCGTTCCTCATGGACGATATCGCCGCCAAGATCGAGCTTGCGGACGACAATAAGCTGCGGGGACACTACATCCACGACCGTTTTACTTTGTTTGAAACATCCATTACACCAGCGGAGGCTCCAAGTTTGATTTCCCGAGGGCGTAAATTCTACCAACTTTCAGGTGATTTGAAAGCAGAATGTATGTGAACTATACTGCCTCACTCGCCCAGCTTTCTAACATAATGACCCCCTTGACTTAGCTGTCTTTATTGCGACAATAGTGAAGTATTACATGCGCCAAGCGGAAACCAATAAGGCCTCATTGTACGCCGGGATTTCACTCGATTTAGCGGAGCAAGCAGACGATAACGTCTGCCGATATCATGCCCTGTGTGCGATGGCAATGTGCACTGAAGCCCAGGGAAAGTTTCGGGTAACATTGGAACTGGCCCAGAAAGCCCAGTGGCTCGCCACGCGAATCGGCAACTTTCAGCACGAAACGATAGCATTGATTGACGAGGCGGCCGCCTGGATAGGACTTGGGAATTTCTCAGAAGCTGTCAGACTTTGCGGCTATGCGCGGCAATTAGTTGTTGCTGCGGGTCTGGAGGGATCTCAACACGAGATCCAGGTCCTCGATCTGGAAGCAAAGGTACATGTTCAAAAGACTGCGTATGCGGAGGGACGACGAGTGTACGAACAGATTCTGCGTCTCTCGACCCGTGAAAAATTCGCCCTCTTCCACGGACACTCTCTTGTTTCCATTGCCTCTATTGATGTCGATCTGGGGATGTTCCACTCAGAGGCAGAGCTTCTGGCCTCTCTCGAAATTCCCCGACAAATCTACACAGCTCGTGGATATTTGCATGGGCTCCCTGAATGTGATAGGGTCCTTGCTGCATTTTACCTTGCTGATGGCAGAATTCAAGAAGCCATGCAAATGTATGAAAAATGTGCTCGTTCTCTCCGCGGGGAATCAGGGGATGAACTCTGTCTGTGCTTGCTGAAACTGGGTGATATCACGCTTTGCACTAGTGTACGGTCTGCAACCCATTGGGCAACTTCATATCTAGCCTACGGAATGACAACCTCAAGCCCATCTGACACAAGCTGGGCATTTCGCCTGCTGGCAGATATTTTCCGGATCCAGGGTGACGAAAAGACCTCCAGGGTGCTGTTCCAGGTTGCGCTAGAAGAGTTCACTCGGATGGATATTCATCTAGGAAAAGCCCAGTGCCTGATACGACTGGCAGAACTTGCAGAGACACGGGGAAACCACCGCCTCGCTGCGGAACATTTTTCTGATGCGCGATGCATGTTACTCAAGTCAGGATACGGAGTCGTCCAGACGGAAAAAGCTCTTGGCGACTTCAATCAAGCGCATCGGGAGAGTCTGATGCTGGAGCCTTCTCTCAAAGCACCTGCTCCGAGTTCAAATGTCATCAATGCAATGGAACGTGTTGTCGCCCCGATGTAATTGTGGGTCTATATTTCTGTTTCATACTTCCTGCACGATTTTACCTCCGTATGGGAGTAATACTGTAACATTATTATTCCAGTTTTCCCAAGAATTGCATCACCTACGGGATAGGAAAAAGACACCACTTTAAAAATAGTGACCCCCTGTAATCTCACAAGGAAGAGATGCTCAGCCTCAATGTATCTCGAATATTCACCACTTGAACTTTACACCAGAAAAAGGCATCACCACTTGTTCATGTAAAGTTATGCACCCCTGGGGTTACAAAAGAAGACATCACCTTCGTTGCACTGGAAAACTTGGCTGTCTTGAAAAAGGCACCGACTCCGTGAGGTTGGATCTCCGAACTTCCGCCAGCGATGATTCCATCATGATAACTCTTTCTCACAGTTCAACTTTCCTTGCTGAGCCTGTGTCTGCATGTGAGATTTGAACCAAGAATGTACTGCTGCTCCTCAAGTGAACAACCTCGGGTGCTGTCCTCAAACAACCCCATTGCAATGGCTGATCTGCTGACTGCTTAAATTGAAGGATGGTCCACCCCATCCTAGAAACTTGATATTGAAATCTTTCGCTCAAATCCACTCGGGGCACAAACCGGCTAATCAAAAATGGAAGTACCTGACTTGCCAAATTTCAACCGTGGGAAGATAATGCCGAACTCTGGCACTGAATTCTGTGAGGTACTCCCAGTGGTGTATATTTAGCCATGATTGCATGAGGGTATGGTTTACAAAGAAGAGCACCAAGTGGTGCATCTGAGAAAAAATATCAGTGGTGCATAGTCCTGTGATGTGGGCGACGGTGCCGATCGTTAAATTGACACCGGTGCCTTTTGTCAACGGGATTTATTGAAGCAGTACTTCAAATACGACTCATTCAGACCGGTGCTCTTCCTTAAGTGAGGGAGGTGTGCCAGGTTCAGCAAAATCTGGTAGGTGGTGCATAAAGGAAAGAATTCTCCTAAAGCAGTGATTTTTTCACGGAAAATCACAAAGTGGTGTAACTGATAATAATGTTACAGTATTACAGCCATACCTCCGCCTTTGTATTCATGGAAGTCTCGCCAGGGTAAAAATAGTTTTAAGTTCATAACGAAGGCGACGGGTTC
Source organism: Mycena crocata (assembly GCA_029281795.1). Classification (NCBI taxonomy): domain Eukaryota; kingdom Fungi; phylum Basidiomycota; class Agaricomycetes; order Agaricales; family Mycenaceae; genus Mycena; species Mycena crocata. The sequence continues at coordinate 146,180 of JARJCP010000091.1, read as the reverse complement.
AGAGGCACCCCAGGCAGGTACACATGCGCATGATGCAATACAATAAATCCAGGGAAGGATGGCTATCCAGTTTGCGTGCTCTGTAGGGTTGATATATCCCATGTACTGTACGCTGATATCTTGTGATGAAGATTGATTTTCTGACCGAAATTAAAAGGAACGTACTTATATTGACATAGGATTGGCCAATGGTGACCGCGCGCAAGGAGAAAACGTGTATAATCATCCCCAGATGGGTTTGTGCATGAGTCTGTGCGAATCAGAAATGGGGTAAGGTCGCATATAGTGTCAATGGCAGACTGCAACTAATTTTTGACAATTGAAATGGTTGCGAATGCGGAACAGAACGTTGCCGGTGAAGAGTAAAATCCAGATTTCCGATCGAGCGACTCAAGAGAACTCCTCAGAAGCCGTAAAGAAAAGAATGAAACGGAATGAGCGAGCGAAAAGACCTAGCAATTATACCCCCCGAGAATTGGAAATTGAGCGGTAACGTGAGGGCAACTGAATATCGTGCCATACTCCGCTTGATTTAATTAGATTGCTCTCCGTTGAAAGTTCGTCGTTGAGTCAGAGATGCCGAGTATACGGAGGGATGAATATACGGAATGCAAGTGCTATAGTTTAACCAGAGTCAGAGGGTCACTTCCAAATGGCGCCGATGACTGAGTTCTGGCTTCCTAAATCTTCCGCGGGGGAGACCTGGCGGTGGTGAAATTGAGACGTGGCGATGGTGCAATGATATTAAGATGCTGCAGTGTCTTGAATTGCAGAAATAATTTGTGTATGCGCTTAGTGACTTGATAATGTTGACCATGGAGATGTGGCCCTCTCGAGATGAAAAACCGCTTCGGCTCGTAGTACTCCAGATGTTGGGATCGTAGCAGTCCAGATTTCTGGGACAAGGCTCGGATGGCGGTGGTATTCCGAGAGCCATGCAAGCAGGCAGGACGAGCAGGATGTGTGCTCCGCATTGGGGGCTGATATGTGTTGAATACCGGTACTCATTGGAGAAGTCTGCTGATATCCCGAGGTTCGAACTGATTTGCGACATTCCGTGTGGTGTCTTCGGTTCGAGGGGTATACTCAGGATATGATATCTGGAGATAGAATGTCGCCAGCGAAGGAGAAAACCAGGACGCCGAAAGGACACAGCTTTGAGATACATTAACCATGATTGCCCACAGGAAGAAAAGGCGCGATTGAGGCAATCTGGCCGGCCGGGAACTGGGAGCACAAGTTATCGAGTTGCGGGTGATGACAATCTGGATGAATACTGAATTTAGACGAGGCGTAAACAAACACACGAACGTGGGAGGTACGAGGATGACACTGACATGAGACTGGCGGTTGTCAGATGGTTGATGTTTCAGGAGAGGATAAGCCCAGATAACGAGCAGACGCTGGAGTAAGTGACGACAGGAGAGGAACGCTCCCAGGAAACAATGATGAGACGAAACTGCTTTGCGCCGATTAAAAGAACGGCAGCGTTTTGAGGGCGGGGTTGAATGAATGCTTGATAACTGACGACGTTGACTGTTTTACAGCGCCAGAATCACAGATTTTGGATGAGAAAGTATGAAGATGGAGGGTATGAGCTGAATGAAATGAGAGCAAGACACGACACGAAGGATACATGTAGCTCTGGGATTGCAATTCACTGCCAGCAAATCGCCAGCCGTTGGCCAGCCGACATTCCAAATGGCAGCATTACAGTACTCGTTGAACACAGTGGTAGGACCACGAGTTTCATTGATTTGCTGCTTGGTGGTCGGCGCGTCTGCCGCGGAGTTTGGAGTGGATTTTGACATGGGCGACAGAAGGAAAAGGAGATGGCTGTGGCGGTGCTTTGAAAGCCTGGACTGTGATGATCAATCACCATCAACTCATGATGTTCCCACACCCATTCCTTTTTGCTTCTGCCACCACGAGTTGACCCTATGTACGTCGGCCCGGGTGCCTCATCCGTTTCTCCGTTCCCTGAGGGTGGATATCGTTTGATTCGTTTCCTCCTGCACCGGAAGCATGCCATCCTCGTTTGCGGACCTCTCGACCAATTCCCGACATTGCCTTGTTTCCTGCGGTAGGTCTAATTGCCCTGTTTCGTGGATGAAGTTGCTGACTAGACGCTCTTGCCGCCATTTTGCGCGTCATATCTCGCATTTTGCGTCTCAACCCAGCCCCGGCCATCGACCGTGCTTCCAGCACTGTTTGTACGACCACAGCGACATGCTCGGATACAGGGACGGAGGGATATAGAGCTGCACTGCCTGCAGGACTCAGTGGTGCGTCTTGAATCTCCGTCGTCCTCCAATTACTGTTCCCCTTCAATAATATGGCGCCCGGACGTGCTGATTGTCTCGCCCGTTTGCATCACTCCCATATCTGCGAAGGTCATCCATCGGCCTTGCTCGCCTCTTACTCGGTGTTTTTCAGCTCATTGTCCTCGAATGCAGGGTCCGCGTGTTCAGATATCATCCCCTGTGACGGTTTCGATTACTGCTCAATATCACCACCAGCCGACATCGTGCCGCGTCATGCCTGTCCCTATGCCCCTAACGTGAACCCGGATTAGTCCTTCTTATGCTGTTATCGATACTCCAACAAATACGCTCAAAAAGATAGTCCCAACTCTGTTGGTCGCCCTGAATTTGTGGCAGGACGCCTCCACCTGCTCGCATCCGTGGGATCAGTGTCCACTGCGGCGCTCATCTCTCTGCCGCTGTATTTTGTGCTAGCGCTATGATGCGAATCCGCGGGCGGGACTTGCACCCAGAATTGTCGCTGATGATGTGCCCATCGCCACATGCCCGTCCGCTTGCGTCCCCGCATTCATGAACTTGAACGCTCCGAGGGTGCGTGCTTTATCCGTCGCACTCCGTCCTCCTGCCTCGTCTGCTCTCGTCCGTTCCTCTGCCTCCCTGCGGATGAATAGACGTCGTTCCTACACTGCAACCGTACCGACCGCGTTGGTCGAGGCCAATCGGACGCGTTCCGATTTCCCTGGGTTGAATTGATATTGTAGAGGCGAATTTTAAGTAAAAGCCGTCGCTCATACTGCACGTAAATATTGTGTTGTTCTCCGAGGTCCCTCTACAGTTCACTGACGGCGATACAACTATTTTTACCTGATATCGTGATGTGAGGAAAACGGAAGTCGAAGGAATCATCCCGTTTGGGCACCGAAATTAATGTCGTTCATGCGCACTTTACAGTTATGTATTTCGAACGACGTAGGCGAGGCTTCAATGGACGGCAACCCAATTCGACAAACGAGGAAGCGTCTGAATTCCGTCGTGATTCAGGAATCGACCAAACGTCACATAAGCAACTGATTTTTTTCGAAGTGAGTACATAATGATTCGCAACTGCACTTGTAACTTTCACTTACAATCTCTCGCCTCAGGATCGGTCGCGCTTTTCTGGCAGGGGCTTCATTGCACTCTATTCACCTTGAGGCACCCACACTGCGAATTATCCAATTACCACCCAATTACTGGCACCAATCTGTTATCAGACTGGGCCCGAGAATTTAAACTAACGGATTTTGAGGGAAGAACCGACCTATTTAGGTTGTGACGGATCGAGCCCTAGCAGAATTTGAAACCTGTAGACATGGTGACGTAGTGGAACAGTCTGTACAGTATTCATCTCTGTCTGAGTTGGATTGAGGAAGTTGTCGTTGATTTGAATGCCTGGAGTTCTCGTCAGGCGCCTATCTTCCGGGCTTTGAATGATTCACAGCCAGTAGAAGTTGCTGCGAGGTCGAAGGCGTAGAGTGATTCGGACTCTCGAAGCCGAGCATCGGGTCCATTCGCATGATGCCTGGGTCCTTCTAGGCAGTTGATCATTTTAACCAACTCTATCTCGCAGAAAGCTTGCGCCCGAACGCATGGTTTAATGAAGGTATTCATTTCGATTGAATTGTAGACCATTTGGATTTTGTAATTGAGGAATTTAAGCGGTGGGACGAGCGATGGAGACCATTGAAAGGTCAGCAAAAAAAATAGGAACAGCGGAATACATTCATAATGCCATACTCTTCCCAGTGGGAAGAGTACAAGTTCGGTCTTAAAAGAGGATACGCAATTGTCGGAGTGTGTTGCCAGAAGATCAACGGGAGATTGGCGCGAAGGCGGAAGGCAGTGTGAGCATGGATACATCTAGCACGGAAACCAGGAGCGGATACAACACAATATCAACGACCACCGAAGCAGAAAAGCTGACGAGAAGACGAGAGACCTGAATCGCGATTGTGTGCGAATTTGTCGTCCTACTGTAGTGGAATCCACGATATGCAGAATACAAATAGCAAATGAAGCACGCCCAGCTTCGCTCGAGCCGCTATCAATTCAGCGGCACACAGGCTCGAGCAGGATCGAGCAGCTCGAGTCAGGATCGAGCAGACCTCGAGCCGAGAGCACTATTCGAATGGGAACTACTGTTCATTATTAGATTGCGAGGCGCAGCATTTGGTGATACACTTGTCTCGAGCCGGATCGAGCCCAATCCTCCGGATCCGAATAAGTACAGCTAACTATCAGCTCAAGGCAGATATAGTCATATCGTGCAGCTTGTCCATCTGCACAATTATGGGAATCTGCACCGGACAAAACAAAGACATTTCAAGCAAAGTCCAAGCTCACTCTGAGAAACACGAGAAATTCAAACTCACCGTAAGTAGGACCACACTGCGCAACCTGGGATGGTGGACAGCTTAAAACTGATGATAGTAGTGAGAAATCAGTCAAATAAAGAGAGTCGTACACACTGAAGTGGCACACAATACACAACCGCCGAGCGGTTCGATGGCAAATATTGCGGGTCATCAACTTGATTGCCCAGCGCAGAGGGAATTGGGTTCATTTATCGTCACCTCAGAGGGGATAAAGAGGGAGGCGCACACATACTCAGTGGCAGCCTGTGTTGGCCCTTGTCGTGGAGAAGAAGAAAGAGAAGACACTGATGCAATCAATGGGGCAAATCCATTGTTGATGACAGTTGGCACGTGAAGTTTCTTTCTTTCCCCAATACTGTACCACCACCATCTCCAACCCGCCGCGCAGCTCGTCCTTTAAGGTTTTTCCCGCGTAAGTGGTGTAGCGTCATTCATTCGGTGAAGTTCTGAACCATCGCAACATGCACATATGAGAGAGGCGGCGTGCCACCAGTGGCTCAAGCCTCATGCCACCTTGAAGTTATGCGCACGGTGAGAAGTATGATTTTTACGATAAGCATGGTCAGCTGAAACTCTTAAGCTGCAATGAATGCATTTTTTGGACGAGGGGACTTTTTTTCACTTTGGATTTCAATAAGTTGTTGAGCTCGAGCCAGCTCGAGCCGACTTGCGCGCCAGGGTATCGCGTTGACTATAGCTGGCTCGAGCGGCCCGGAGAGCTGACTCGAGTCGAAGCTGGGTTGAGGAGGCTCGATTCAGCTCAAATCGCTCAAATGGTTGTAGCTACTAAATCCTAAAGCCAAGCATATATGTGCCAGATATCTAGCTATGAGTTGTATTAATGTAAAAGATATCATAATGAACTCGAGTCAGGATCGATCCTAGGCTCGAGCCGCTCGATCCTATGTGCCGCTGAATCGGCAGTGGCTCGAGCGAAGCTAAGCTGGGGACAGTTTCACAGGACGAGACTTGCAGGTGCCATTTGGGTGCCATCGCTGTTGAGGCGCACCGTATGAGTTTTGCCTGCGGTATTGCAACGTTGTTGTGGCAGGAAGCACCGTGTCTGAAGTTCAACCAGAGTTCAACTTTGACCTTGGGACGCGAAGTCCTGGAGGAAGGTGCTTAGTACCATTCAGCAGCACGTTTCAATGAAAGCTTACTGGGGTAAAGCGGGACCGGATCTAGAACGGTCGACGTGGGAGATACACTGCCACTGCACCGCTTCCGAACACCTCTTTCGCCTTCCTACTCTCTTGCTGCCTTCCGCCATTTTCATTCTTTCTTCCAAATCCTAGCCAGCCAAAAGGAATTCGAGGGGTAAGTTATGCGCTTGCTGCAACTGGAAACTACCAGAGTCTCCGGGATTTTGTGGATAATGCGGCCGTTTTTTTTCAAAATTTTCAATTGACTTTTGCCTCGGTGACAACTTGGTCGACAACGAACATCCGAGGCAAGTTCCATACAAGTCAAGCTGGTGACTTTGGTGCACGCCAAAAGTATCGTGGCTCCGCCTTTGGATATACCCTGTACACGTCGCCTTTCGCATGGCACGTTACACATTCTCTGTCCCACACGCTTTCTCCTCTTCCAAGTTCCTTCGCGGACACCCGAATGTCGAGGCCGCGCATGCCGTGCCGCTCCACACCACCTCTCTCTAGCTGTGTACAAATCTGTGCCTCCTGTGCGTTGTTCTCCCTCTACAGTCGACTTTGCATCGTTAAATTGGCCAGGATGCTGATCAGATCTTCTACAGGCCATCTAGCCACCAGGTTGCGCGTCTTATCCCGCGTCTGGCACCTCGACACAGTCCGTCCATCCGCCGCCGAGTGACGCGTACTTCCAGAACTGCTCGGGGGATTCCAGCGACGTGCTGAAATATATCAATGGCTAGAGATAGATGGATGGATGGAATAGACTGAGTGCGTCCTTCTTCCGTCGTACTTAGATTCTTTCTCCCTCCGCTACGGCGCCGCGACGTGCTGGCCTTCTCGCAGGTATGCCGACATCCCCATACTAACAAGATCTGTTTTCGACGACCGTGCCCGCCTCTACCCTGGTGTGCCTCTGCTCATTCGTCTCTTCCTGGACGTCCCGCTTCTTCAGATGTCGTGCGCTTTGACTGCTTCAATTACTGTTCAATATCTCCGGCAGTCGACATCGTGCTGCGTCTTGCTTGACTGTGCTAGTCCCTGTTGTGCTGCCGCCGCTTCACGAACGGTGGTTGAACTCGGGCAGTCGTCTTGAGGCGGAATTATGGGGAGACTCCCACCCACTCACATCGCGTCCATGGGGTATCTTGTCGGTAAAGAATCATGATGTGCCCGCCGCTATGCACCAAGCTTACGTCCCCGCATTCATGAACGCTCCGAGGCTTTGCACTGTATCCTTCGCCCCATGTCCCCTGTCCGGCTCTTCCTTAATGCGTTTGTTCGACTCCCTGGGGATGAATCGATGCCGTACCCTCATATGCCTCTTTACATGCCGATACCAGATTGTTTTCTGCGGCACGTCCATCCTCTGTATAGTTCCGCGGACTTATATACTGACCATATTCCGCAGACGCACTCGCCGCGAACGTGCACGTCTGGGTCCATATCTGTAATATATCGAGAACTCGAGTCGTAATGCACATATGCGAACCTAGCCTGAGGTATGTAGCTACGTTCGCTAAATGTTCCTCAGCAGAGCGGTAAAAACTCCGTCGTAGGGACACGGTGGTACCTCCCACTCTTCCTCTATCTCCATATTCTCCATCATCTCCTCCATTTCTATCATTTTTATAGCTTGCACCTCATTCATATAGACCTTGCAGTGCTGTATGGCAGTGAACTGTTTCGCCCAGAAGTCGATTACTTTCCCGCCCACACCATAATGCGAGAAATTCTGGAGAATGTCTTAGCGTTCGTTTAAGCCCTCAGGGTCAGAGAATTTACCTTTAGCCACTTCAAAACCCAACATAAATTCCACTCTGAAGCTATGCACGTGTGGAACTTCTCGTGGGCCACAGAATCTTCGGCCATATCTTTGCATAGTGCGGACAGATCCAGCGACGACAGGCTCGAGAGTATCTGGACACTCGGCGGGCATATTTCCATCAGGTCGAGGTAAGCTCTGTGAGTTCATGAGGTGATGATTTAGTGTTATAGGCGCCGACTCACGGATAAAGTTGTACCAGCTGACCATCAGAAAGTGTTCGTTTGACACGTGCGAGCCAACATCGGATTAGTGTTTCAGCAGTCTCCCAGGGTTCGCAATACAATTCCTGAGCCCGCGTGGGATGAGCTAAAAAATCGACAGGAGAAGTGCCTCTCGGGAATGGAGGGAACTGCGTTCGTCGTAGTACCTTCCAGAAGCGAAGGAAAGGCGACAAAATACTGGGAGTCCAGTCAAAGAAGCGAAGCAAGGTGGGGAAATCACAGTCATCGCCGGTGCCTTTAAGAAGCATGCATTGCACAAGAAGGCGAAGGTTGGGCTGGTCACGGAAAACACTAGCATAGAAGAAATCATGTGTGAGGGTTTCCATGTCTTCGACCGTAGTGAGCTCCATGTACGATGAAAGATCCGCAAGAGCTCTGTGATCTTTCCACTGTTCAATCAAATCAGGGGGCCATGAGACGTCATACTATTGGACAACACTGAATATTTCCTTTGAACACAGAGAGAAGAGAACCATACCTCGGGCCAGCAGAGATCCCTATATGGCGTGTACAAAGAATCATGAACTCGTGGATTCCTCAAAAGCTCAATGAGCTCTTCAGATTGAGGGACCCGGTTCAACAACTCCCGTACAACATAGACAAGGCTCCTGTCAGATGTCACATCGTCAAATAGACAGACGTCACGGGCTTGGGAACTTACGGCCGGAGCTCCAATTCTTGGAAGTCTTCCGGAGGCCTTTTCAGGAAACACAAAATGTCGCGGAGAAATTCCGCCTCCAGGTCCAGGTTCGAAGCACACCAATGCTTTGATCGCTCGTCGTCGTCAAGATAGTCCTCAAAGGATGCGTGTGAGAAATGAATGGTTCCGTGCTTCCCAAAGCGTGGGGTGCGGCGAGGTGGCACATCTAAAAGTGAATGCAGACGACGCACGATGAGGCGACATGCAGTACGTGGTTTGAGAACCTGGTCGATCACTTCAGGATCGAAGCCGTCGAAGTGCCTGCATTGGAAAATCATCAGCAGGATACGACGCTGGTCATCCACCTGATCCTCGGGAACACCATTAAGGATTCCTGCATACAGATCATCGAGCCGCGCAGTACTCTGCGGATCCAGCTTCAGGACTAATTCAAGTTGGTTGGAAGGATCGTGCGATTCGTACAAGTCATCGCCGATGAAAGCAATGACGGTAGCGGCATATATGAAGGTGCCGGAGGACATTTTGGTCAGATGTTTAATGACATCGGGACCTGGCCAGTCGGAGCCAATGAGCCCTTCGACCCTGGGTTCGGCTCGGATACGCGAGAACTCCTTTTGAAGGTATATTCCAATATCCTGGTGGGCAGCCTCATCTGCAGAGAGGGTGTAATCGCTGCAGATCCCGAATGCGTGTTCTGGCTCTAGGATCTCTCGAATGTGCTGTTCCGATCGACTCACAATCAGAAGCCGTACGGGGAGCGCATGCCCACGAACTGCATCAATGAACAGGCGCAGGATTTCTTTTTGAACTTTGGGCGTGTCACATTCATCCAATCCTTCCAAGATGATAATACGAGGCGGACCATGAACAGGTTCTTTGAAGGGTTTCAGCAGGAGCTGCTCAAAGGCCGCCGCCATCGAAAGTCCTGACACGAGCTTATTGCTCTCCACAGCCTTTTGAATGGGACCGCAAAGTTCAGCTACAGCCTGAGCTAGCTGGAATGCGATGGTAGGAATCAAGTACTTCGATGTTCCCATCTTGGCATGACCCCTCTTGAAGAAGAACGAAGCACCAAGGCGACCAGCATCTTCTAGCTTCCCCGCAAACGTTTGTGCAACCGCAGATTTGCCTATTCCAGCGCAGCCATGCAGCCACAAGATTGTGCGCTGACGATCGGTATCGATAGACCACTCTAGAAGCTCCTGCAATACGACGCTACGCGTGCCTGGATGACAGGCCGGTTCCACGAAACGCTCTGATGAGTTATGGAGTGCCTCCATAGCGACACCCCGCAAGAGCAAACGGACCCCTGAATTTGCGTAAAGTATATATTTAGATGAGACAAAACAACGCACACAGTGACTGTTCGGATGAATTCACGGTTAACTGTGTCATATTGCCATTGACATTGTTGTATGTGTTGACGATATTTTCGAGAGCCTGAGGTTGAGCAGATAGTGAATGGTAGGTGGGTGATTGCCCGGTCTTGATAGATCGTGCATCCGGGTTCTTGTTCATATAGCGGGTAAGCCGAACATCGTTGAGATCCCCGGGCTGGTCATATTCAACGACTGATGACACCTCCGAAAGCTGGATGTTACTACTGGCTGCATAAGTTTGTATTCAGCTACCATAACAATCAGTGTAAGTGTTGCGCTCACAATATGGCTGTGGCTGTTTATTCCTCACTCTTGAAGCTTGTAAGGCACCCAGTCCACAGGGGAAGTCTCTTTCCGCATCAATTGGTTCGCTATCGCGATATGCGAGGCCGCGGACGCCTGTGTTGGATCCTTGCTCGTTTCTAACCCGTCCAGCGATGACATGGTTCTGAATCATGTCTCCAGAAACATGATTGACGATGTTCCCCCCAATTTCAGAACTATGATTGGGAAACATTAGAGGGGACAAATTGAATCAAATATTGACCAGGGGATGGCGCAATGGACCGACGTACTAGTGGCTGGAGTTGTATTGGCCAGCAAAGACCTCCAAATTCAGGTGCGGGCCCTCGCCAATACCCCCAGCCCCGCCGGTGCCGTGTCCAATACCCCTCCCGCCCTCGCCTCCTTTTCCTCCTGGATGGAATGAGTGAATGAGTGAATCACGGTACCCAAGGGAAAGATTATGTATAACCCACCCTGTATGTTGAATGCCTGGAATGTGGTTGTAGACATTTCTGGGGTGTCCGAGCGCGAATCCCGCACAATGTCGGCGTTTGAGCTGAGTCTGTGAAATTCTGATGAGATACCGAGCATAGACCGATGTTGGTTTGGCTGTCTCGAGAATGAGTTGAAATAGAAGGAGATGCGGTAAAGGGAAGGGAAGAATACGGGAGAAGACCAGGTCGAGGCAAGAATAAGAGGGAAGCACTACCCGCTGCACAACATGTGTCGTAACGAGACGGCGTTTCTGTATCTGTGCAATATCTGCCACGACTTGGTGATAGATGTGGAAACCATCTGTCCAATGGCGGCGTCAATCTTTGTACTGCCGGCCGGGGCTGTATTCAAGCCGCTTCGCCCAATCAACCTCCAGTCCACTGTCATCTTACATACCTGGTTGCAAGGCTCACACGCATGCGACAGGGAGCGTGAAAGATCCGTGAACGGGATTGAAAGATGGAAGATGGAACCTGGCAGTGCGGACCCGGCCTTCACACGTTTACAAGTAAAACGAGGTGAAATGCGGCGACAACGGTGTTTTTGGGCGGTGATGGTGTCCAAGAAATCGTTCCGCAGCGGTAAAGAGCTCAATTCGGAGATCGAACTGAGGCCATGTGGATCGCAATGAGGCGATTACAGCTCGTTATTGGGCTCTGAACTTCCTCTTGAGGTAAGGTCTGCACGGTCGGCCTATATTTGGGATGGGTTCCGTTTCCCTGAATGTTTTCGTCATTGCCCAGTAGGCAGTGCATGCAATGGGCGGCATGAGATATCTGCGAAGAGATCAGACATTTGAAACAAGAATCATGACGCGAGCTTGCGATTGAGTTCGGCCACGAGGTTTGGGCAAGCAAATGACGGAGTGGGATGCCGGAGGAACCCATTCTACCCACCGAACCGGTGATTCGAAAAATCTCGGCCACGGCGTGTTTCGGCACAAGAGTAACGCGGGGGTGTGGGAAGTTACTAATTTAGAGTTGTGATAATTCCGCTCGGCGAAGTTAGACCAATTATAAAACCGACTCACTTTCGGTACTCGGTGGAGAGGCCGAACAGACCAGCCAGAGTTGTGTATCTCGAAAATGAAACGCCTTGAGAACGAAGAAAACTACACTGAGGTTCGTAATTAGTGGGATTCAGATCGCAATTGGTATGTTTTAGGAAGCATTGGAGGCCCGACTTCCTGGTCTTGAGGTGCGGTGCTTGCGTGTTAAGTCTGAGAGGTGATACGAAGAGCAAATATAGCTGTTCAAGGTTCTCGGGGAAAGGGTTGATGTGCAGTGACAAGTCGACTGCGGAACTCGAGCTCGCCACAAACGCCAGATCGAAAGACCAGTGCCTGCATTTATAAGACGAAGTCCGCAGAAGTGTAGTTGTCGATAGCGCAGGGTGAGCAATTTTTGTGGATTGTGGCATGGGAAGTATGAAGCATTTTGCGAAATTACAGTACAACATGCGGGGGCAAAGTACAGGATGCAGAAAGCGAGTCGCAACCAGAAAGAGTGCTTCCAGTAACCAGTTGAGAAATTGATGGTGACATGCACATGCACATACAGCTGTCTGGTTAACCGTGTCGATTTATCAGTAGTCTGAGCTGAGAAGTTTGCGTCCAGATATGATTCCCTCTTTCCGTCATCTTCGAAGCTCTCCGAGTCCGACGCGTTGATTACTCCTCTTGAGACGAAAGTAATGGGGTGAGGTCCCGTCAGGTGCCTGGCATCCAGGCTTTTCATAATTCGAAGGGACGCAGGGAGGTTGCTGCAAGGGCGAAGGCGTAGGTGCACGATGGCAGGAAGCACGAGCTCTCTGTGGCAATGATTGCCGCTCGGAGCCGAGTCTCGGGTCCATTCGGAGGACATATCCCGGTTCCGCCCAGGAATGTTTACGGTGCTGTGTTCTGAAGAGATAGGAACAGATTCGTCTCCAACGTTGGAGCCGCTGGTGCGGCATCCATAGCGGCCATCCCCAACGTGTGAACCATGGGGTTCCCGAGACGAAGTTATAGGTTATGGGGGAATTTTGGAGCATACAATTTACCAATTGCAGCCATCTGACCGTTTTTGACTGGCAGACTTGAAGCCAACTGGAACTGCCACAAACCAACCACAAGCTCCCGCACTTTTTGTCACCTGGGCAGCCAATCCTGGTCGCTGAAAGTATGTGGTAGAGCGACATAATATCGCAAACATGATCGATCGATGTAATAAATGGGCCTTATCACCAGGTCGAAACTCCCTTCTGATGATTTGGCACTTTTTCCACCTCGGCACTCATGGTAGATCAACCTCACAACATAAAGGGGAGCGAAGATGGTTTTTTGACTGCTTTATAGAACTCACCATGAGAAGAATATGCCGTGAATGGCGTTAGTTGGAGGTGAAATGAAAAGAAATGGAGTTCATGGTCGTTTCGTGAGTCCCTCTGAGCGTGCGAGTCACAGGGACGCACTTGTAGGTTTGAATTTCGTGCGATGACCACGATTTGTGAAGTGGCTGGTGGTTCAGAGTCCATCCCTCGTTGAACTATCTTTGCGAGTTTCCTCAAATTGAGAAAATCAATTCAAAGTGAATCAGCTCACGACAGTTGTGTAAGAAAATGGGCGATACATATATTCTCGGTCCAATCCCGGTTGATCATTAAGTGGGATTAGCCTGCTTCTCGTGTCCAGTAAGTTCGAGTACGGAATGAGCCATTCGTGCAGTGTAGCGCGGTAAAAGAGATCGAATTGGTCTTTTCCATGGTCTCTCTTGCATGGAGAGGCATGGGTAGCTTGGCTAAAGTTGGAATCAATGTCGATTTCCGTTCTGGGTTGCTATACGTTGAGTCAGCCCGATTAGACCGTCGGATCAACCGGGGTGTTGCGTCCGCACTCGTCCAAAGTTTGTCCGTTCCGGGCTTTTCCGATCAAGCATCGGCGTCCCTCCTTTCCACCGTTTCGATCGTTTAAACGCCACCACGCCGAGCCTTCCGCCCCCTTCGCCGGGGCCGGTACCGCGCGAGCGTCATCTAGAGCAGCTCTATTGGATATGGGATAGGTGCGTCATAAGTACCAGTCAAGACAAAAGGTCCGTGCACCACGAGCATCCCGATTCTCTCCTGATTGACCTCCTGATTGCTTCCCAGTCTAAGCTGAGGCTGCTTCGCCTTGTGTCCACGTCGCTCTCCTACTAATACTATATATGTACGCGTTCTACATTCCTCGCCAGTTTTCCCTGCGACCCGGGAGGCTTCGAGTACAGTCTCGGCCGACGGCGTTCACCCTGCAGTACTCCGTCCAGCCCTCTCTGTACCAGTTGGAAATGAAGCCGTCCTAGGCATCGATCTCGCCAAGGCAGGGCTGTGAGGTGTGTTCTTTCTGCTTCTTCGCCCTTTTCGCTCGGTCCCCTTCCATCCAACGCTCTCATTCCGAGTATCAACCCGCCACCGGGTCCTCGAGTCCCGCCTACATAATGAACCAGGAAGAAGGCCCCCGATCCTCGCTGCAAACGCCACAGCCGACATTCCAGCAGTGGCAAACCCTTAGTACGCACGATGTCCGGGCCGGTGTCTTGGGGTGCATTTGTCTGTCTTTTGCCCATTTGACCTTCATCCGACGTTTGCTGCTGCCGATCCTCTGCAATCCTTTGTTCCTTGAGACCCACCAAATACCAACCAGTACGCAACAGACTCTTGCATTGCGCTCATCCCCTGGGGCGTCTGCGCGCGCGCGGCGCTGCAAGGTTACTTCACGGGCTACCACGTCGGACAAGTTGCGAATACGATGGTGGTGATGATAAGGTTACTGCTGGACTTCGACATATTATTACAAGGTGCGTCTCCTTTCGTTTCAATCCGAACTCCACCGCCGGCTTTCGTTTGTCTCTCTTTCACACCCTCTTTCAAGCCTATATTCCTCGTCCTTACCTGAATTTTCACTTCATTTTCATTGTCGTCCTCTTTCGCGTCCCCGCAGCCTGTTTCGCTCCTCCTCTATTCCTCTCCATCCACTCGTCCTCTCCCCTCCGCCCCTCACTCACAATACTCGTTCCATCCCTAACCCGCCGGCATCCGAGTCGCTTCCTCGCTCGTTTCATATTGCCCTCGACCAGCCTCCCTCCATGCCACCTCAATCGGACTATTCTCTAACCCAGTCGCCCAGCTTCCGCACTCGGGTTCCTTCGCGCCGCTCAACCATGTCGCCAGGTGAGCTACTTATCCTCGCCAATAAAAATTTCGCGAGCGACTGCGGCGTCCGGTCCTTGCTCGGATGTGTTCCGCGGGCTATCGCGACGTTTCCTCCTTGTCCGCGGCGGTGTGGTCGCGACCACATTCTCTTGTCACGACGTCTCCGCGACGTAATCCTGCGCTCCACAGTCTACGGCCCGATGACTTGCGTTGTCGAGCGTACTTGGACCTACGCAGCCGTATCCTCCTCGATGTCATCCCTTTTCGACAATAACTTTTGGGCTTGGGTATGTACTGTCTTGACCGACAGACTCCCTTCTTTCGCAGAGAACTAAGCATTCGAATGCCTGATCTCTGCGATTATCAATCGTGTTTACGTGAGTCCTTCCTCTTGCATTTCTCTTCCATTTCTTATTCTTCCCTTCTCCTTGTATTCCAATTTCCATCCCCTCCTTTAAACTCTCCATTCTGGGGTCGCGACTCTTTTTTTCGAATCGGGTCCGTTGTTCGGATGCGCCAGCTCCGCGTCTCAAGACAACCTCAGCAGGTAGGGATCTCGCGGCTATTATTTCAATATTTGGGTTCAATACTCAGACTCGAAGCTGTCCCTGGACTCATGGAGAACTTTGGGCCGAGTGCGTCCTCGCTACGAGGTCGAACGGATTGGATTCGTTAGTTCGCGCCCGCATTCTTCCGAGTCGTCTCCGGCCCATGTCTCCATCGAGTCCCCTTCAGCATTTCAAACGACACTCGCTATTCTCACAAAACCGTAGGCGTGGCAGGCCGCGTCATGAGCGGCGCGGTACTTCTGGGATGGTTGGGCTGGGTAAGTGTTGTGTGCATGTTCATTATATTTCAACCTTTCTCAATTACATTTCCTGTTCTCGCTCTAGATACATTCTGACTTAACATCGATACGTTCCCTTTCCCCGCGTCTTCTTCGCGTTGCCCGTCCTGAAAATAATTGATCTCGTTCCAGCTGGCGTCGTCGAACTCGTAACTCGTGGGTATGATGTCCTCCGTCCCGCACTGGATCTTCAGGAACCGAAACCAGACGTTTGCGGTAAACATCGTTTCCACACCGGTTTCGTCCATCCCTAATATTTCGACCATCCGTCGTCATCCTCAGGAATGACGCAGATCCTTCCCGTGGCAATTCGTCTCTAATGCATCTCTTTTTTCGGGGCGTGGGGACGTGGATGTCACAGTTCTTTATCGCTTTTAACCTCTTCAATCGTCTGGCTAGCTTTAGTTCGTCACCCTCCCGGAAATCTGTGGCACTACGGGGCTCTGACACTCGCAGCCGGCTCGACTCGAATCTTGGGTGGGATGACACCCGTGCGAGTGACCACCGGGCACATCCCGCTCTATTCCAGCTTGGTTTCAACGTTCACTTCAGTATGTAATATTACAACATTCTCATTTTTCTGGCTCGCATACCATCCCAACCATTCGTACATCAGCAATTCAAGGCTTGAAAGCGCAGGGTGCGCACCTGCACTCAGTGGTCGTTGAGGTCGTCTTCTTTGTCTGAATCTCCTTTGAATAACTAGTTCTGCTCGCCACTAAGATAGCCACGAACCTACATACCAATCCCAAGGCCCGGGAGCGCATGGTGCGCACCTGCACTCGATAATTCCTGACAAAGGTTGGTTGCAGGAGGTGTCCGTTCGATTCGGCCCCGTGCCGTGAGACGGACTCTCTACTGAGTTTCTTTTTCGTTCGCGATATCCATTCATGATTTATCTGGAGGCTTCATGCATTGGAGATCCTACGGATGATCCTCTTGTCGGCCATGACTGCACTGATTATATTCCGCATACTCCGTTTGATGCTCATGCTCAACGGTTGAGTATCGGACACGTCATAAAGTAAATCAGGAGCGCACCCGGATCTCTAGGACTCCCTACACAAAACCTCGTTTCTACTCAGCCGCGAGGTATGATGCGTATAGGACTAAATCTTTCATATCGGAGCTACTTATGTCTGGGCTAATAATGCGGATGGCAGGTGAAAATGGGGACCAGCTCACGGTTTTAAGCTCCACCACAGACCAGAAACATTGACGGGTGCAGCAATTAAAAGGCTGCCGGGCGATTTTTCTTTTCTTTCTTTTGGCGAGTTGCCGGGTGCAGCCCTCAGCGGTCGGGAGAAGGTGTACCTTCCAGTTCTGCTGATATTGAATTAGTTGAACTTGATTTCCGGTACAACTGAACACAATCGAGGATCTCCCCCAATCAATGACTTCTTCATCCGCACCCATTTACTCAACAGCGGCACAAATAATTAAAGGCGAGTACGTCCACTTCCACTAGTAGGTTAGGATTTTTACTTACCTCCTAGCCATATTGGTAGCAGGCGTTTTTCGAACCTCCATTCGTCGATGCAGTCACCCACCGGGCACTATTTTTTCGGATGAGCCCTGTACGATGGAGGACAGGATCCAGAGAAAGGCCGAAGCAATACTCATCGGACGCAAGGTGTCATAGAAACGGACTATCAGCTTAGAAAATAGTCGGCACTACTACACTACGTTAAACTTCGGCTATTATGTCTCCATAGGCTTATGATTTCCGACTGTGGCCCTGCGCAACCGAATGAACGCAGATTCCCACGGTTGGTTCAACTATGAATGCGCTCGATGAGCCATCTACAGAGGGGGGAAAAAATCAATCCGCGAAGTCTGATTTTATGCTACAAGAATTTAGGGCCTCATTGAGAACCCCTTGTTTGCGCGTGATTCGGAGTGGAAGTTCAAGCGAAGCGTGGGCTACACGTGGAAGACACGAGGTTTGCTTGCGTCCAAAGCAACGCTCAAGGAAACAGATCTTGTAGGCGTGTATAAGCTCCCACTGGGTTCACCTCCGACTTGCAGTTTTGTAGAATCGTTATGGCACAACCGTGCTGGAGATGTGGAGCATTACCCAAGGCACAGCCTGCCTCATTGGACCTCAACGACTCGCACAAGCAGGGTGATGACAGTAGATCGGTATTCAGCTGCCTTGTTGGTCTGCTGGCATCGATGCTCCAACTTTTCAATCGCGACTGGTTCACGTCCGCTGCCTCCTTTCCCGGAGTAACGAAAGCACCGCTGCTCGACTTGACTCGCCTTTTGAATAGCAATGACGTACCAGTCGACTCGGAGATTCCATCAGTCTGCTCCCTTATTTCGAAGGAGGAACACAGGTTGGAGGTTTTGGATGCAAGGATCGTCAACATGCATGCTGCCCTCAAAGTACTTACTCAAAGGCGTGAAGAGGCTGCTGAATCCGTTGGCCAACATCTGGCTATTCTATCGCCGATCCGACGCATGCCTTCGGAGTTGATCTGCGAGATATTTGCCTGGTTGACTGCGCAATACGAGGGCGCCTTGTGGAATCTGGGCTCCATCTGCAGGCCTTGGAGACATTCAGCTCTGTCATATCCCCAGCTCTGGTCATACATTCACATGGGCGACGTCTACACCATACTTAGGATCAAAACCCAGCTCCTCCGTTCCGCCAATGCCCCCCTTACAATCAGTTTTTGCGGTGACATTGATCCCACTGTCCTGAATCTACTACTCCAACATCACACCCGTTGGAGCACTTTAAAACTAATGTCGGTGCATTCCCGTGAGAGGCACACCCTGATGCCCCTTGCCTCGATGACATTTCCTTGCCTAAATCGACTGGAACTCCGAGTCGCAGAGGGTGACAAGATGATAGTGGACGTTTTTGCCACGTCTACTCCAAACTTGCGGGAATTTATTGCAGTTGACTGGTGGGAGAAAAGGTCACCGAGTATCAGACTTCCATGGGATCAACTACACCTCTATCGAGGATCACATTTCGCCGAAGAGGAGCTCCAAATTTTGGCGGCCTCGCCGAATTTGGTGGAATGTTCCCTACGGGTGTATGATCTTCGTGCCATCGAAGGACGCGACCCACTCACACTGCCCTGTCTCCGCCGCCTCAATCTCCACGAATCAGAGATTCTTCCCCACCTCACAGCGCCACTCCTAGAGTATCTCGTGCTCTATGATTATAGTTATCCTGTCGGAGACTTGGAGCCACTTCGGAGTTTCATCCATCGCTCTTCGTGCCAGTTGCAGATATTGGTTTTAGCAGTGGGCGATGATGCAAGATCTTCAGATCTCATCGATGTCCTTCGAGCTCTTCCAAGCCTCACGTATCTCTTTCTGCAGGGTCCTTTGGAAAGTGGCGGCCCGACCGCCGTGTTGAATTCCATGACCATGACCGGAACCTGCTCCGACCTCTGCCCTAATCTCACTTCATTTATATATGGGCTGTATGCACGTCCTAATGATTCATCGACTCGCGATCCCTTTCCCACCATGATTTCATCCCGTCTGGCACCCTACCCTTCCCCCCGTCTCAAATTTCTCCGCTTCCATAATTCCGGTGGCTCCAGAAATCGTGTACCGGATGCACAACTGAAGTCGTGGGAGGACCAAAGCCTTGATGCTGCGTGTGTACAAGAGGCTTTTCAGCTCCTCTTATATGTAAACCCACGGTGATCTGAACGGTTTGTCCTACAAGTCTACAGACACTATGTAGCTTGGACCCAGATTGAATTTTGAATTGAATATATTCAGCATAATCTAACCAGAGCACTTTCGCTTCTTTTGAGAACGACACGAACTCCATTCATGCCCCAACTTTGAGTTGAAATGATGTGCTGTTTCAAAAAATCCCCAAAGTATGACAGATCAGGGTCCTGCCAATCACGGAATGAAGTTCGGGGGAAGGGGGAAGCCGTAGATATATTTAGTGTACACCACTCTATTCCTAGATTGTTGAAATCGCCTGGGCTCCAGACGGATTTGTTATTTCACTTCTGCTGTGATTCACATACGACATATGGGTTTAATGTCGGCGTTGAAATCTTTGAGGAACACAGGAACAGCATGATCGTATGCATTTCCAGGATCTGTACAAACTCAGAAATCCATGAGGCGCAGGCGCGCCGCGCGCAACCGAGCCTTCCGGACCCACATATCATTCCCGGCGAGGTACGGACACGGGATATCTACCGGACTTGACGTATTATGATGAATCTGAATTTGCTTTCATATGCATGAATCTCACCCGCCTTTGTGACTTTATCAGCTTTCATGAATCGAATCGACGAGCAAGTAAACGCAACTCGGGCTCACCTTCCAAGGTTGTAATGGATTACGGCACCAGAAAAATCAATCGGTTTTGGTCCCGCCTCGGTGGATTGAACAGCAAGCGACAAAAAAGAAAGAAAAAGAAAAATGTATCCAGTGCAACATAAGTAGCCCAGTCCCGAGTCGAACGGGGTATATCTGCTGTGCGTAGACGTACACGCTACTATCACCCTATGAGGCGCAGACGCGCGCCGCGCACTACCGAGCCTTACCCATGCTATTTTCTGTGCGAGGGTTTCCAGACTGGATTAACTATAGCAGCCATTAAACTTTTTTCTGCAGATGATGAACGTTTGAATCCAATCATACATCAATGAATCGACGGTCAAGGGGGACGGAATTCAACATCACATGAGTCTGTCCGGGTATGGTATCAGATCGCTCCAAGGTTTACGCTCAGCAAGAGGAGAAGGCAGACAGGGAAAAAAATAATCTTTGGTCTCACCGTATAGTCCAGCCCCGAGTCGAACAGGGAATATCTGCTATGAATAAGGACTGCGCCAGTTGATGCAGATGCGCGCCGCGCGCTACCGGGCCTTACCCACCACAGTTTGACTCTGCATCACGCGTGAGCTGTGTGATTTCTAGCAAACTTGGTGATGAATCTGAATCTGAAACTGTGTCGATGAATGGACGAGCGAGTAAACGCATCTAAGGCTCACCTCGCTCGGTCTCTTGACTTCCGAATAGATCAAATCGCCTAAATATCTACGCTCAGTGAGATGGCAAATAGGCTGGAAAAAGAAATTCCTCTGATCCCACCGTATAGTCCAGCCCCGAGTCGAACAGGGAATATCTGCTATGCATATGGACTGCCCCGGTTGATGCAGATGCGCGCCGCGCACTACTGGGCCTTACCCACCACATTTTGATACTCCGTGACTTCACTTGGAGTGCGGTACCGGAGTGCGATTTTTGCCGGACTTGAAGGTGAATTTTAACAATTCACCATTGCCTGAATCTGTACATTTCCGAGTACAATCTGTAGCCTCAAGGGTTACGCCCGGTGAGAAGGCAGAAAAGGGAAAAAAGATTCCTCTGCTCGCCGTAGTATGGCCCAGCCCCGGGTCGAACAGGGAATATCTGCAGGTATATGGTCATGTACGAGATAACGAGACGCAGACGCGCGCCACGCGCTACCGGGCCTTATTCCTTTGATTTCGCTATTGGACGAGTGCCAAGGTTTGAATGTGAGACGTATCAGCGGGGCCAGAAGTGCATGTATTTGCTCACCGTCGTCGTGACGCTCTTGTCGGTTTTTTTTTTTTTGGAGGCACAGAAAGTTCAAGTTCAATGAACCCTGGTACTGCATCGGTGGGGCTGAATTTATGGTGCTTAGAAATCGCAGTGAACAATCTCGAGTGCATGGTGCAGTCAATCTGAACGTACTGCCGTCTCGCAAATGCGTTTCTGTGGAGCATTCCCTCGGTATTGCATCGCAGAGGGATCAAACGGAGTGCTGTAAAACTTTTGTTCCCCTCGCATTCCTGTGGTGCGGAGGCAGGAAAATCTAACTGCCTGAAGAAAGTACGGGTTCGGATGGGTCCAGAATATCGATACAGGGGTGGAGTTGCGTACGAGGTAACAGATGATAGCTGCCGAGCAGAGAAAGCATAACGATTGGTCTGCCACATTGAGGCGTCCTTGAAACGTTCTGTGAGTCGTAACCTGTCGGGACTCGGAACTCAGCTTGGAAGCACAACGGATCGAGATTGCGCGATTCGACTTCTGAGTAGAGAGAGACGCGGCGAGACAAAGCAGGCACATGAGACAAAGGTTTTCGAGCCCTTCAGAAGAACCAGAGGCTAGAGCTTGACCAGAGCTCAGAACCGTCGTCGCCGTTGGGACCAAGTTCCCCAACGCACACGTGACCCGCACGTGGATTGCCGCGTGTGCCGGTATCACCTCCGGCCGGGCCGCCTTTCCTCCTTCCTCCCGCCACCATCTCCTCCTCCCCATCGCTCGGAATGGCCCGCCCCTCCTGTACCGACACCCTCCGCGCCTCCCTCGCGTCCTGCATCCTCTGTCTCGCTCATTGCTCCTCTGGTGCTGAGAAAATGACACGATTACGAATGGACGAGATCCGTCCTACGCCATCCGCCGCGCGCGCACCGACGAACTCGAGGGCCTGCTTGCTGACAGTGGTGAGGACGCTGACGACAGAGACCGAGCCGATGCCGACGCCATCTCACCCACTCGCACCTCGGTTTTATAGGGAGGAGGAAGCCACCGCCAAAGAAACCGCGCCATATCTCCGTGTTTGGATTCGACTTGTTCGCCGCTGGGAGGAGGGTGAAGCTCCCGGAAGAGGGTACGGAGCCGCTGCATCGCTCGAGGCGGACGCGGGGATGTACCGGTGTAAACGACGCCGAAGGTGCGGCAGATGGACACAGTAGGAGGACACGTAACACGAGCACAGAAGCGCTCCTCTTCCATTTTGAAGCCCGACGCCGAGGTGCTCACCGAGGTGTCGAAGGGGGATATCGAGCGCTGCGCACGAAGGAAAGCGCGGAAGGAGATGCGGAGGTTGGCGGCGCAGCTGGCGGAGCAGGAGTTTGTTGTGCCGCCTGCGCCGAGTCCGAATACACATGGCGGGATACCCGCTGTGTTCTTGCCTCCTCCCCCTCTCAACGCTCCCCACCCGCGCTTGTGACTCGCGAGACTAAGCACGCGAATGAGCATGAAGACGAAGCAGACCTCGACAGCGGGATGTACGCGCGGCTCGCCCCGCGCAGCGGTACGGTTATGGTTTGATTGAGGGACGGACTGACGGGCGGTTATTGCCTCGGTGCCGACTCACGAGTGGATGAGTTGCAGATCTACGAGCGATGTTCGGTGCGGATTGATTATGATTTACGAGTGGATGGATGGACTAATGGATGAATGTATACTTATCGCCCGCGAGCGATGCAGCGTGCAGTCGGTGCGTGTCTTCGAACTCCATTTCTCTCCTTGCTTGTGGATATGTACTGACCTGCTCACAACGATTTTTAAGCTTGCACTTCCTCCTCTTCACCGACCGATTCCTCGTTGCAAGCCGTCGTTCAACTCACTTCATAGCTCTCCTCCCCAAGGTCACAATGCACCCACCCTCTCCAAACTTAAGGTAATATCTGGATGATAAGACGGCGTCAAGATGCTCACTGTCGTCACTTTCTTGTGCCGGTTTTGACAATTTTCCAATGGCAAACATGGGTGACGGCTCATTCTCTATTTTCCATCATCTTTTGTCAATTGCAACACGGTCAATACTGCATAAAGACGACGAAGCGGACCTCGACGGCGGGATGTACGCGCACCCCGCCCCGCGCGGATCTAAGGGCCGGTCGAGGTCGAGCGGAAGGTCGAGCGGGAGCAGGAGCGGTGTGGGTGGTCGCCGTATTCGGGTGGTACGTTTATTCCTTACTTCCTCTCACATGCATCCATCTATGTTCTGCTCCTCCATTTATTCATCCTTCTATCTTCCACATGCGCGATTCTCTTCCATTCTCCTCTATTCTCCGCTTTCCGTCATTCTTGCTTCCTTCCTCCGTCCATCCTCCTCCTCCTCTATTCTCTATTTTCCTCAATCATTATATTTCTCCTCTATCCCCGCTTGCTGACGTTGGATTTTTGCGTGCCGTTCGCGCCTCGAGGTTCTGACTCCATTCAGGCGGCGTTGAAATCAAAACGTTTCAAACGCTCCAAAAAGTCCAAATTGAGCGCGACGAGCAGCACCCTCGCCTCCCTCTCTCCGCCTCCCTCTCCCGGATTCCCGCAGTCTACCACATACTTCAAACTCGCGCCCGCGCCGTCAGGGGAGGCAGAAGGATTAGGCGCCTTCACGCAGGCTGAGGAATTCGACGGCACTCCCGGCAGATTTGGCGTCCCCCCGCCTTTTGAGCGAGAGGAAGAGTTCGATGGGGCACCTGGCGGTCTGGATTTCTTCGACGATGCTCCTGTTCAACGAGAAGCATTGCCGAGTCCGGGCCTCGGCCGTTCACGCGGGTTTAGTGCGAGCGGCAGGAGGGATAATGCGTTTTTGGTTGGGTTTTAGAAAGTCCGTGCGGCTCCTGCACTGAAATGGCGCGTAGTGATGGGAGGGGCGCACGCGGTGTTGGCGAGTGGATCTGTGTTTGGAGGGGGATGGAGGCGGCTGGGGTGATCTTTGGGCAGTGCAGGGTATTTATCTCGGTGTGTTGTGCGTTGCATTGCGGATGTTGCGCTTGTACGAGACGGATGCTGCGGATTCACGGGATGGATGGGCCAATGGACTGATCTTACCACAGGAGGTGGCGAAGGAAGAGTTATACTCC
Organism: Mycena crocata; assembly: GCA_029281795.1. Classification (NCBI taxonomy): domain Eukaryota; kingdom Fungi; phylum Basidiomycota; class Agaricomycetes; order Agaricales; family Mycenaceae; genus Mycena; species Mycena crocata. Next base: position 121,850 of record JARJCP010000091.1, on the reverse strand, counting down.
GCGTCTAGTGCGTATCTTTGATTTCCTGTTCCGTTCTCGGTCGTGGACAGACGCTGAACTCCATCGATCTAGATACGCGCTGAGCTGCCCCAAGGCACCGTGTACAGTTAAGTTAGCCACAGTCGTGCACGCGGTGAGCATGGATCGTTCTAAATTCGAGCGCGTCTGTTTCTCCGTCCTTGCGTCCTGGACAGCTTTTGGGCCGCGCTCTTTCCGTTCTGGACACCTTAAGCTTTCGGTGCATGTACTTGCGCCATTGTGTGCTGGCGTCCGGACATCTTTCCTCGGGCGTCGTATTCCCCGCCCTGCCCGCCTGGGATATACGTATTCTCGCGAGGAGCCACCCCTGCGTTACGGTGCATATCTTTCAAGCTCCACGACTATCCTTTTCAAACTCCTCGTCTAGTACGTATCTTCGTCGTCGGCCTTTCTCGCTTGTGGTTATCATATGCTGACCTGCTCCTTCTAATTATCAGGTTGATAAGAGCTGCGCTGCCTCGATGGACACTGCTCAGCACAGTAGTAAGGTATTCGTGCGGGGGATCGCATCCGTCCTCGGCAGCGTCGCCGTTTGATGCGCGTCCTTCCGCCGCGTGCTGGTGCTGACGCCTGGAGTTCGTGCGCATCGTGGAATTCTTTGCTCCGGCGTCGTCGTGTTCAACCCGGCTGGAATTCTCGCGCGCATTCGCAAACACCTGCGCTGCGTATGTATCAATATTTCCCGCGGCGCCAGCGTAGGAAAGGTGGATTTTCCGCTTCACTGCCGACGGCGACGGCGCTTTGGATTTTCAACCTTGAAGCCGTCGAATTTTGTCTGGCTGAGTCTCCCGGGTTTGCAAACTCTCGAATTTCCCGCGAATTCGAGTGCGGATTCGGAACGATTGAAATCGGTGCGACACACACATGTCCTCGTCCTCGTACTGTTCTCAATCCTCGGACTCTGCTGGATAGATTATCTGCGATGAGGGATACATGCCTATGATAGGGCCAATGGCCGGAGTGAGGATCAAACATGAAACAATTACAGCACTGTCCTCGATTCATGCTCCGTGTGTGCATTTACAGTATGGATTTTGCGTACATGAAGTGTTTGAATTTTGGCTGGTGTTTCAGGCACACGTCAATCGCTTTCAGTTCACTGTTCATCATCCAACCCGAACCCGAAACTGAGCATGTGCATCTAGGGAGGGAGTCATAGGTGGCTTACACCTTGCTTCGTTGTTGGTTTGTGGGGGGCGACATTCCGTTGTCGACAAATTTATTCGGTTTTGAGGTCGAGAGTCCATGGCGCGGGCGCGAAATTGATTGGGACTCCGAGTACTAGTGTGCGAGATGACGCATGTTCTGGTGAAGTAGTGCACGTACACGACGATGTCCAACCGACTAAAACTTGGGACTTGGGATCCGACTGATTTGGTCTCAACAGGACGGATCGTCGAACGATTGACTACTACTCAAATCACGTCTGTTTATTTCAAAACCTTCCATAGACTAACGGAGAACCAATGACGGTGGGCGGTGAACCGCGTCAGGAATACGAAGAGGAACAGGAATAACGTGTTCTTGGTCTTGGTAAGGTAAATTTTTAGTTTGAACCTCGCAGGTCCGTGCCCTGATGCTGGTAATTGAATCATCGCCTCGCTGAGCTTGCGAATCGCCATCTCACTGGAACTCGGCCATATACCGCCTGGTAATGTACATAATAATCTGGGATACAAACGAACGCAGCTACCGCATTGACGGCACCTGGTGCGCGGAATTGCAGGGTTGAATTCGGTGTGATGCACATTTAACAAAATGCAATATCAGCAAACTGTCAGTTAGGGTCAACGCAGACATTCAAGGACGTGAAGAATTCCAAGTGCAACTCAAAAATGTATTGTTCAAGGCTGGACGCTGTGCCTGGAGTGTGGCGGCATCTTTGAACCGTGAATGTAGTACGCTATAAAGAACTGGGGGCGGAGAAAAGTGCGGTGGATTGTAAACTGGGTTCTACTCGGGGAAAAAATCTTGATGGATTGCAGTCAGTCCAGGCGTATCAGCATTTGCACTAAATCATGGTTCTACAAGACAGCCAGTCTTGAGATCTTGAGGCCTTGGAGGATCGGGAGTAAACGGGACGACTTCTACCGAAACTCATCAGCGGCAGTGCATAGATCGGCGCCTTACGAAGCAGTCCTTTTTTCCACTCTCCACATCATGCACGATGGCCTACGCCTGAAAGCCTTATCGCAACTACCGCAAGCCTTCCGGGTACCATTTCACGGGATAATGTTGCCTTGTTTCTCATCTTTCACAGAAACTGGCGTTGGCGGCTTGTGCACCAGATGCTCCGAAGCTTGCCCTGGGGCAGTTTCTGAAAGCCGCAGCCACTGCCTCGGCGTCGGAGGGCCGCGCATGCCTTGCAGCTTTCTATGTGCTTCTGGATCCCGCCAAAATTCCCTCACCTGAATCACTTGACTCCCCTGAGGTCGATGACATCGTCAGGGAAATGCCGGTGATTCTGCTGCCGCTCTACAGCATTGAGGTTCCTGCCGAACTTGGTTCCGATCTATGGTGTCGCGTATGGGCATGGGCAAATTTTATCCATACGTATAAGGAGCATCTTCCGGGACCACCACTTCCTGAGGCAACCTTCTGGGTCGACTTCCTGATCTACACGGCCAATTTTCATATAAACGATGCCCCAGCGCCTTATCTATACAACTCGGTTGGATTCAAATCCCTTATGACGGCGACGTGGGGATTCGTACTGGATGTGGAGGACCCCGACACACGGGATCTCGGATTGACGCTGATCATAGGCCTGCTGCCCGGCATGAACCCCGTGGACGACGCTAATTTGGAGGAAATCATCGATGCCGCGGGGGGCGTTGACTATCTCGCTCTGCTGATCATCAAATGTATGCATGAAATCCTTGCTAGGGCGGAAACACCTCTCTCCCATGAAGACCTCTATCTCATCCATGCCGTCCTCAATTTCGTGGCAGAAGCGGAGCATCTGTGTATTAAAGGCCAGCCTATGTACGAGGGTACACTAGGGCGCTTGGGCACGTCGCTAGCCGCCCTTGATTTTGCTCAAGTGCTCGTCGCTGTGGCATGGACTGTGGGGGAAAACGCCGGAGACACTGATGTGATAAAGTTCAACCTGGACCGCTGCTTCCTTCTTCTCGCGCGGATCTTCCTTCTCGAAACGGGACACCATCATCTCCCATCCGCCATTTCTCAGGGCCTGCTCTGTGCACTCATCTGTGCTGGACAATTTGATGGCACTATCCAAAACCACTTCACGCTCTTCTTCTACGGCATCCTACCAAGGGCATTGATATCCTACCATGCCGTCGCGGCGCTGAACGCTGCCCTCCCTGACGCGGAAGAGTGCGCAACTTCCCAGGTTTTCCGCCGTTCCCCGGGATTTGGGCCATGGCAGCGATTTTGCGCTTTGACAAAGAAATCCCTGCATGTTCTCAAATTCTGCGAAGAATATATTCCAGACAAGACCTGTGATAATATGGAGGTGATGTCGCCCCACGGACTCTCCTGGTTGTCACTAACGCAGAGCAGTGCAACCTCATAGAGAGTAAAACGGAGTTCTCGCGCTGTTCAGGCTGTCTCAATGTCTATTATTGCTCCGCCGAATGCCAAAAAAGCGACTGGCGGACGGGTGGGCATCGGAATGTTTGTGCTGAGTACGGCAATCTTACCCTGAGTACGTGCTGCTTTGTCCGTAACCGTCAGCGCGCCTCAAATCTCACTTACGATATCAGGCGCACGGAATAATCCAAGCGTCCGGGAGCGAGACTTCCTCCGAGCGTACCTCGACGCAGAATACACCGATTCTAAGGGGAGTATCTACGCACAGCACACCCTCTGCTTGCAACGGTTTCCAAACTCCACGCTTGTCACAGTTTTCGACTACACGAACGGCCCGGTGGATATCTCCGTGCACCCGCTCGAGTCCGAGTCGGCGCGCGTGCAAGAACTGCGGGCGTATGGTGCGGAGTGGGAGTACAGCGTTGCGCGCGCACGACGCAGCGGCGGCAGAATGGTGCTGCATGTGGTACGCACACAGCAAGGCAGGGCGGCACCGCGCTATGTCCTGGTACCCCTACGAAAGACTGGCTCTGGTGTCGACACACTGCTGGAGGAGTTCGCAGCATCACTTCCCACCCCGCACAACGTCCCGCTGGTAGAAGAACTCTGGTTGAAGTTACGACCTAAGGCGGAAGCGGCTGATGAAGAAGTTACGGAGACTCACTAGATAGCTTCAGATCTATTGATTTATTTTGTCCACCTTGATGCTCCTCTCCCAAAAGTTGATCATTCCCCCCCGGGTTTGAACGTGAATTCCTGCCTCGCTGGTAATTAATGAGTTCTGATCCATGTTTGGGGGCACGGATTAAGACTAAGCTTGTTGAATTTCCAAGAACAGCTATGTACGTTCATCACACTGATGAGTTGTACCGAGTGGTAATAATCAACCACCGAGCGGTACGCACTGCCTAAAATACGGTTCTGTTGGCCACGGCCGGCATCTCCGCCCAATGAAAGTGAACTTTTCAAATTTTGACGAGGTTCGCCTTCCCCCTGACGGTATGGATGTCCACGGCCGAGTTTTACCCTGCATGTTGAGTGACTCCAGGCATTGACGCGGGGGTTTTTCAACACTGGTCGAATCGCAGCTATTACACATCCTCTGGACAAATTCCGGAGAGAGGAAGGAGCGTCAAAGATGGGAGGATCGAAGAAGGAATATTAATGAGGGAATATTCTTTGACACCAGCACCTGCATGCGCAAGTGTCCATGCGCGATCCGCAAAGACGGCCATGCCCCGCCGCGCAGATAGAGAGCCGGAAACAAGCTAAAGCAGAGAGACAGAGCCGGAAACCGTTAAAGCAGTAACAAGTAGCGCTGCGTACACTCCACTGTTCCAGTACCATGGACCTGTAATTACGTCTCTCCCTACTACACAACGAGCCCAGTGAGCCACTGAAACGCGGTCAGACTGATCCAACGTTAAATGGGCGAAGGACGTAGATACCATTTTGCAATCGATGCAATACTGTACCGCCGTCCCCTTGGGAGGCTGTCCAACAATGACGGCGTTGCTCTTCAGGCGTCTCGAACCCACCCTTTGGCTTTTGAAACCTGTCGGCCACTTTTGAACCACGCGGCCGCCGGAAATAGATGACGGGATAGGGTTAGCCATCTCTTCAACCGTGAGCAGGGATTGTGCTGGGTCTGTATCGCGCGTACGTTGCGCTTGCGTCGCTGTATATATATACATACAGGTATAACGAAGTAAACATGGCAAGCTAGACGCGGAAACGCACAGTTGCTCTGGTTGTTATTGCTTCTTCGGTTGGGCCGACGCAAAAGAGCCGCGGTGAGGATACTGTGCATGCGAGTAAGATCGCCTGGGGCGCAGATGCGGCATGCTCGAAAGTGGAGGCCAAATATGGGCGAATTGATGCAACGCCGGGCGTGCGTCTGTTGTGTCGCGATCGGCGCATGGGTTTGGGTTCTGCATCTAGGCTCATGGCTGCGGCGCGTTTCATGTGACTGCATCTGGTGGCACGGTGTGCCGTGGGCACGGCGCCTAAGGAGCAAGAAGCAATCAATGGATACACGGGCGGTGCTGAGCGCTGAACGCGGAACGGAAGACGTACGCGGAGCAAGGAGAATCCAGACGTCCGTGCCGTTGTTGGAAGTGAGGCCGCCGATGGTAGGCACGGTGCAGACACGCGAAGGCGAGAATGAGAAAAGAGGGAAGTCTGGGGTTGCCGTAGTCATATGTAGACGGAACGGAACAAAGCCTGAGGGTCACGGGAGAAAATTATAATTGTAATGGAGTACCTGCACTGGTGGGAAGAAGGAAGAAAAGAGATCGACAAAAACAGTATGCGCTACGCACCTTCGGTCCTCGGCAGCTACTTCTCGGGCAGTGTTGGTCTGGACATGGTTGCCTACCGAATCTGTTTGCACGGAGCGCATGAGGTTTACCGGGTTAGCGGGGTTTGTGCTCATGGTCGACTTCCCGTACCACGGCGAGGTCAATTGCGAACGTTCTGGGTGTGAGGTAAGGATTTGGGCTAGAGTCCTGGAGACAGCGCAAGAGACAGCGAGCGACGATTCAGACCTGGGCGAGCGATGAAGACAAGTGAAGTGGCGCGCTCTCAGAATCGGCCGCCTCGCGCGGAGTCCAGCCGAGGTTAGCGAACTTCATCTTGACAGACGTGGCGGACGAGCGCAAACGACGTTACATCGCGTAACGTCGAAACGAGGCGGGGGCGAGGCGCACACCGGAGACTGGCTGAGCGGGGGAGCGGCCCGGAGGTGGCGCTCGCGACAAGGAGCAAGAAATGAACCAACGGGTAAGGTAGTTAGATGTGCAAGAGGGCCCCCATAAACAAAATGAAAGAGAGTGCACGAGACGCAGACGAGAAACTAAGATCTCGAGACTTTCAAAGCCACTCATCGACTACAGTAATTGTCGATCATCTGGTCTCGTCAGAGCCCTAACGAGCACCTGAAGCCAGAGTCTAGTAGTAGAGAGTTGGGATGGTTCGATTTGGACGGGTTTCCGTGAGATTCAGAGCTCCCACTGGCAGTGGATGTTGTCGAAAGAAAGAAGAGACTCCTTCCGGATCATTCCGCTTTTCAGAATCCGGTGTGCCGCGATTCGGCAAGGAGTGATGCGATCAGCTGGCTTTCTCTCTTTGCTCTCGACGTTCATGGTCCTTCAGGCGAATGCTACTACCGCGTCTTCTACGAGACTTCCCAGCGCTGAACTCAACTCGCGAAACACTTCCAAGTCACGAAAATCCAATCTGTTCCCCCAGAGTGCCCTGTTCTCCGCAGCAGCGCCGCTAAATGACTATCCATCCAAATAATTCCCATCCCTCCAGTGCAGTGGCAACGCGTGAATCTCATCCGGCTGCAGATTCTTTTCAAATGCATCTCGCCTACATCCCAGGCGCCGCCAGTCTATTTTAGTCTACTCACTGCGGCGACAAATTTATTCAGATACCAAATCAGCAACTCGCGTAACTGTACAGTGACCGCCCCTGCAAAAGTACATTGGACGCGGTGCACGTAGCACTTCTGCCCAGCATCCACGGGAAGGAATATTGGAAGCAGGTTTCCTGGGTTCGATTCCCAGCGTCCGAGATGGGCGAATGGCTTTTTTTTTTTCATCCTTGCGTTGACCGGCTAACATGTTGCAGGAATGAGTAACTTCAAGCCCACTGGTTGGGATTCTGTCAAGTACTCCTGGCGACGCACTCAGCCGACAGTTGAATCCACAAAATCGCCGACCTATTCCACTATCCACAGTTCAGAACCACTCGGACGTGGTGCGCGGGCAACGCCTGCTCAAAATTCGTGTGCGTCCTCTTGTAGAAGCAGGTCTTCTGGGTTCGACTCCCAGCCTCCGAGCTGATTTTTCTTCTATCTACTTTTTCCGCATCGCTCGCAGGTATTTGTTTTAATGGCATCTTCTCAGTTCTTCTTATCTTCCTCCCTCGCATTCCAGGGTATACCGCAGACAACGGTTTGACCTTTCGGCGTTCAGAAGCAGCAGTCATAATCCGGGGTGATTTGGATTGGAAGTCGTTTGTGAGTTCTATCAGAATTCACTCCATTCAGGTCAAAATATAATACCCATTAGAATTGAGCAGCTGTCGTAAATAGGTAAGTATCATTGCACAGCAGATACTCAGCTGGTTACCCGGATCATTGACGTTTAGGATTTCTACTTACCAACCCCACACACGCCATTAACTCGCACCTCTCTGACTTATCGTGCTCACCAACGTTCAAAGCAACTCGGATGCGGTGCATGGTGCACTCCTGCAGGATATTATGATTGCAGTGTTCAGCTATCGATGCAGGTTTCTTGGGTTCGACTCCCAGCGTCCGAGATAGGTCGTTATCAACAGCCCTTTTTGTTCTTGTTCTTTTTTGTAATCTTGGGCGAGAGTCAGTATCGATCAAGTCGGCATATTGCTCACCCAAGTCTAGAATTTTCCTGGCGGAAAAGGAAAGCTATCTATTTTTGTCACTTTATCTTACTCAGTTATAGCGCCGTTCAGGGAGTTTAAGGGATACAAGAAATGCCTCCGCTACGCTCCGGAAAGCAACAACCTGCGGCACAGTTTTGCGCAGTCAGTGTGACGCCTTGCGAGCTACAGCTGCTGTTCAACTTTACAGCTTTTACATGGCCACGCAGGCTATGCTTACCCAAACCAGAAGCCAAGAAAATTTTCAAGCTTTTGACGAGAATAAAATGCCAAAGAAAGATGTTTGGTTCTCCTTGGCTCAGTCTTGGCTCAATTTTGGGTGAATCAAAAGTGATGAACAGTAAACAAAAGCCCGTCATCTCGTTAAGAATACGAAGTATCTGTGCACGATCCGGAACTGAATAAGAAATCCGACGTGGTGCGCGGTGCATGCCCAAAATGCGTTGAGTGTTCTCGTATAGAAGCAGATGTTCTGGGTTTCAACTCCCATCGTCGGAGATACACCGCTAACCAGCAGTTTTTTTGCTCTGGTTCTGTTTGGGAGTCTCGGGGACAGAAGTCGCCCTCGGGCTCGGAGCGGTTCGATCAAGTGATTGAGTCGTGCAGCCGGTCAACTTCCGAGGACCGGGCACGATGAGACTCGATGCAACAAGCTTAAAACAACCCCCTAACTTCTAAGTCCAGAGAGATGGTAGAGACGAAAAGACGGTGCGTCAAATCTCCAAATGTGGAGTCCTGTTATTGAATCCGGTGGCGATTCAGGCAGATATTATATTTCCATGGAGGCGGCTTTCGGTTGGTCAGTTTGCCTTTTTTTCAACCTTCCTCTCAACTATAGCGAGAGGACAGAGCTTCCGAGCCTAGCCATCTCGGATCGGATCGGACAAAGTGATGCGATCGGGGCGCTTTTGACGCTCATGTTTTTTTGACCCTGCATCCAGGTTCTTCCGTTCCCAATCCTTCCGCCTTATGCCCTCGTTCTTCCTCTCATTTCAAGTCAATTGTATACTTACGCTGACTTCGACCTCGGCCACCGTACTGCGGGCCTGCGGCACCACCAAGGCACCACCATATGACTACTATCTTGATACTTTGGAGAACCGGAAAGAACGCGAATCGCGGCCGCCACAAAACTAATCACCACTTCGTCATGGGTGCAATCGCGACCCATTTCTGGGGTGTGAAACACTTCTAATCCTTGGTCGTACTTGCCGCTTGCACCAAATAATGCCCACTGTCCCAGCCGAACTGTCACTCGTTATCCAGCTTCTAAGTCCCGGTCTTACTCTACTTTCCCACCCACTGTCCTCTGCACAATCACATGCTTTCACCAGAACACTTTCCCCTAGCTCGATTCAAGTTGGGCAATCCATTATTCCCTCCCATGAACCGATTAAAGCGCGCGATTCAGATTCTCCTGCGTCCGGTCGAGTCCAACTGCCTGAATTCAATTGCAACTTGGCGCAACTCCAGACGCACACAACGCCCGCGTCAACATCTCGTCTCGCGTGAGGACCATCTATATTTTCTGCCTCTTTTTGAGATCTGGTTCGGCAACGCCTGACGGCGTGAGCCGCGTTTGAACGATGCACCGCACCAATTCGACAAATTTCCGGTCGCCGTAGCGCTTTGCAGCTAGTACTATAGTGTCTCAATATCCCGGCAACAATTCGACCGTAGCGACCCTCTCTCTCAGCTAAGTTTCCACATACCACTTTCAAAAATCGAATGACGGTGGCCAGTCTGTTAAGGCATTCTCCGTTCATTTCTTTTTTCCCCACTGCTCCTCTTAAGCTTCTCATGTTCCCCAAGTGATTCCGCATTTGCATCTACAATCTGCCACCATGAACCCTCAAAATCTGATATGCTGTCAATACAGGCGAGTATATTTGACTTGATACAGCTCCGTCGGTTTCCCTGCCTTGTTATTCCTTGACAGTTAATGTTTTGCTTCGTTGGAATGAGGCGTCTGCGAAATATCGGGAAGCATGCGAAGTACTGGCACGCCTGGTAATTCTATTTCGAAAACTCGCATAACTGCACAGCGACCAAAAGCCTCGGACCAGTTCGAGAAGGAGGACTGGATTCTGGAAGCAGGCCTTCCCGGTTTGCCTTCAAGCGTCCGAGATAGCTTGAGCTCTTTGACAGATTTTCCCCCCTCCTGAATTTGACTGACTTGTTGCGGGAATGAACGCATTAGAGCTATGACTTATATCTGATCATTCCTCGACGGATTACAGAGGGACTGTTATTCGGTCGACTAATCATGGCGACGCACTCAGCCGACACTTGAATCTATCAAATCGCCGACCTATTCCACTGGACACAGTTGTAAAGCCAAATTGGTGCACACCTGTGACCTGTCCAATGTTGCTCAGCCAGCCTTTCATATGCGGGTGCTCTGGGTTCCGAGTCAACTCCCATCGTCCGAGATGTCATAAAACTCTGTCTTTTTTCCTCTTTTTCTCGGTCTTTTTCTTGTGCCTCTGATGGGTGAGAGGTTTTGTCGGTTCCCCATAGACCAATTTCACCATCCATTGACTCGGGAATCTATATTCTTCACCGAGTTTAACTAATTCAGTTTGGGGATATCGCATATGATACATACGTTTTCGCTGGTGGAATGGGCGTGGGAACAGCATCAGTTGATCATGATTGATCATCAGAGTCCAGGCTTTTGAAAACACTGCCACGGCCATCTCTTCCTTTTTCTTCCGTCGCCCATGTCAAAATCCACTTCAGACTCCGCGGCAGAGTCGCTGACCACCAAACAGCAAATCCATTCATCAACAAAATGCTTGGTCTTATCACTGTGTCCAGCGAGTACTGTCATCATTGCTGCCATTTGGAAATTGAAATCGCTGCTAGCGATTTCCTGACGAATACGATGGGAATTGCACCCCCAGAGCTATCCTGGTTCCTCCGTGTCGTGTCTTGCTCGAATTTCCTTCCGCTCATGCCTTTCCGTTGTACCCAACGTTCTATACTCATCCTTCCTTCCCAAAAAAACGCGAATCATTGACAGCCACTCTCAAAACGCTGCCGTTCTTTGTTAAAATCCTCGCACGAGTTTTGGTCTTATCGTTCCATGGAAGCAGTTCTCTCTGGTAACCACCTATTTCAGCATCTCCTGGTTATCTGGGTCAATCCTCTCCTGGAATATTAATCAACTGACGACCTGCGACCTCCCCGCTCATGTCTCCCTTCTTTCTTGTCCTCGTTCCAACGCTCTAAATCCGGGATTCATCCAGAGTCTCATTACCCGCAACGCGACAACTGTCTCCGGTCGGAGGTATTGTTCCGACCGCGCCTTTCTTAAACCGGTGAATTATCGCCAATGTATCTCAAAACTGTTACCTTTCGGCGTCGTGTCTTTCTCGTTCGCTCTCGGCATTGCATCTCATCCCTTCCCAAACACAAGTTATATCCCGACCCTCGGCGAGTCTCAACTTCGAACCGAAGACGCTACACGAACTGCCGCAAATCAGTCCGAACCTCCGGCACGCAGAGCAGACACAACATTCTCGTCCTGCCAGCTTGCGTGGCTCTCGGAATACCACTATCGCACCATACAAGTTCTCATTCTAATCGCGACTACGCAAGCTCAGGCATCTGCGACCTAAACCTCACAAGTTCCAACAGCTATCGCCATCCGAGCCTTGTCCCACAAAATATGGACTTCTACGATCCCAAAATCTGTACCACTACGATCCGAACCCGCTTTTGGAACAAGGTTCTTACGGATCATGGCCAACATTTAGCCAACATTATCAAGTCACTACACGAATAACATATCTGCAATTCAAATCACTGCAGCATCGTAATTTTCACCTTCGCCAGGTCTAGGTCTCCTCGCGGAAAATGTAGCAGGCCAGAGCTCAGTCAACCGCGCCATTTGGTACCAACCCTCTGATTCTGGTACTTGCAACCAACCATCTGGTTCTGATTAAACTATACCACTGGCATACCATATACTCATTCCACCATTTCGTATACAGGTGACTTCCGGAGAATTGGGGGCTCCCGCTTCTTGATCTCTGCACACAAGGCCCTGCGCCCGGAATCCTCCCACAATCTTCACTCACGGTACTGCTCGATCAGATATCACTGAGGCGCATCAATCCCCGCGGCCTTTTGTAGGTGCAAACGCCAAGTTTGGAACACCTCTCATCAACTTACATCGATTCCCATTTATCTCCCGAGCGTTGATAATTTTGCTCGATCGAATGCTGGACCGTGCTAGACTGGCCGGTGTTTCATTTCGAAAGGTCCGGCCTTTTATTTTGCCAGACCTGGCGTGCGTCAATGGCGGGTTTCGGACGCAAAAAGTACCTACCCACGCTCCCAACGAATAATTTACGTTTCTCTTTCACTCCTTGCTCCCCCCAACGCTGGTACTCCGCGCAAGTAGTCCTTACTTTCCGGCAAACCGCTTCAATGAAAGTACAAGCCTTTCGAGTTTCAGACCTCCGAGTCGCACTCTCTGAATGCCCAAAGTAGAAATGCCGCCAACGTCATCTGTTCTGTCATCTGATACCTCCTTCTTTCTGCACCCACAATGGACGACGAGGAGAGAGGCAAGGCTGAGACTGAGAATGGTACGTCGATTTGTTCTCTCTGTTAAACTTGGATCCTGAACCTCAGAAGCCGAGGATCCAAGTCATGAAGCCGCTGCTACGAAACTGTGGGCCGTCTACGTCTCCGAAGCAGAAAAATATGACAAGGGCCTCGTGGAAAGCTGGAAAAGCGATATGGAAGGGATCCTTATCTTTGTGCGTGATTAAAATAAGTTCTGCCTGCATGCAAATCTGACTCTCATGTCTCAGGCTGGTCTCTTCTCTGCCAGCTTGACAGCGTTCCTCATCGAAAGTTACAAGACACTGATTCCTGATCCCGCCGATAAAACTGTAGATTTGCTGGCGCGGATATCCCAACAGCTTGCTGCTTCATCAAACGGAACCACTTTTACCGCTCCGCTGTCTCCACCTTTCGCCCCGCTAGTGAGCTCGCTCGTATGCAATGCGATGTGGTTCCTCAGCCTTGGTCTCGCTCTCACCTCTGCCCTCATTGCGACGCTCGTTGAACAATGGGCCCGTGATTTCCTGCACAGAACTGAAATTCGCTCAGCTCCAGTCATTCGCGCCCGCGTTTTTGCATTCCTCTATTACGGCCTCAAGCGGTTTAAAATGCACACCGTTGTCGAGATCATTCCTATGCTCCTACATGCGTCACTCGTTCCGTTTTTTGCCGGCCTTGTTTCCTTCCTCGTCCCCGTCAACACGATGGTCACCGCTCTAGCAGGGGCTCTCTTGGTGATCATTACCGGGGTTTACTCAACACTCACTCTGCTTCCACTCTACTCACTTGACTCTCCCTACAAAACACCACTCTCTGGCATATTCTGGCGCCTGCGAAATTTTGCAGTAATGCTTAGCAGTAGCCGGTATACAGCCTCCACCGACACGGCTCCGAAGCCGGAAGATGGGAACGACACTATAGTCGACTCTATCTTCCACAAAGCCACGGAGGCCTCCCAGGAACGGGCTGCACGGGATGGGAAAACTCTCCTGTGGACTCTGCAGTCACTGACTGACAACACCGAGCTCGAACCATTCGTGGAGGCGCTTCCGGATGTCTTGTGGAGTGACAGTAACCGACGCTACGCATACGATGTTCATATCCAGGCCCTGATCAACCACCCGGACGGACACTTACTTGATCGCCTGTCTGCCTTTTACTCTGACTGCTTTGAGGGTCATCTTCCTACCGAAATCTCTGAGCGTCGCATCATCTCCTGTTACAAGGCATTATGGGCAATAGGCAGTTTAGCCCATCCTACTACACCTCTGCATCAAAAATTCCCTGAAATTAAAACAGGGAGGCGTAGTCAACAGCCAGATGACACCGTCAGACATTATTCGGACATGGAGGAGCATTACGCTGTATCCTACTGGTCAATGGAGGTGTGGGCAAAATTCTGTGAAGCCCAGGGCCTTGTCAAGGAGGCAACAGAACTGCTCAAGGAATGGGTGTCACGGTTTAGCGTGTCTCCGCTCCCGGGAAATACTGTACTGTCCTGCCTGCATGAACTTGATCACTACAGCTACCATCTGTATCTTCACAGTATTTTGCATCTCGAAAATGACGGCGCACTGCTATCAGATGTCACCTCCGTCATCGCCGAGCTCGAGAGACTGCATCACACTGCACCGCTGCATCAACTTTTCAACTACATCTGGCGGGCCGCGTGGTTGAAGTCGCCACCATATCGGTTTCATAATACTGTGCAAATCCTTGCGCCCGCAAAATTCCCACTATCAACAAAGCTGCTGAAACACCTACACGGAACCTTGCAAGAAGTTGCCGGAATGTGCCTCTCCCTCAAAACCGACACAGCAACCAACGACGATTCCAGTTGGTTGGAGCGCATGATGCCAGTCTTGATGGAACGCTGGGACCCTGCGGCTGTCGCTATCCGGCTACCAGCAACTCTAATTCATTGCATGAACAGATGTGGCGATGATTTGTGGTGCGATCTTTGTAAGAAGTTTCCGACATCAGCCTGGTTATCCGTTGCAGAGACTCTCATCCACGGGGCCGATCGAGAGCTAGAATCGACGCATTTTAAGCTCTTACTTGCCGGGGATAGCGGTATGCCATTGGAGCAGTTGATGACCTTCGTTTGGAAGCTCCTCGATTACTCTCGGGGATGGACCAACCAGACAGTCATGGAGGATCTTCTTGACGCTCTTAGGCAATCCGAGTCCGTCTCAATCACCCCGTCCGTCATTGCCATGGCTAAGCGTGAGCTTTTGAGGTCGTGCCTTCGCAAAGATCAGGGAACATCATCCTTGGTCTTCAGACACACAGTTTTCCCAGATGATTCCGTTCTCCGTGTTCCCAGCAAACTCGCAGACAAGATGGAGAGTGAATACGGGTTGCCCCACTCCGTTCGAAAGGGAGAAATGGAAGGTCTGCTTTATATACAGACAGAGTTCCTAGAAGCTTGCGCCTCAGAACACTTCCCCTCCATGGCTGACTCAACATTTAAAAGCCTCAGGAGTCTCATATACCCTACCGCAGGATTGAAAGTCCTCCCGGCTCAACAACTTCGTTTTGCAATTGCCGTTAAGAATTTATTCGACACCAGGGGGCACGCGACCGAGGAAGATGTTCAGAAGACCTTACGCAGAATTCCTCGACTCCCTTTCTTCGCGGCGTATGGAGAATTCCAGTTCCAGCGCCATATTCAGCTCGATAGATCCATGCCCACCACATTCTTTTCACACCCGCCAAGATTCTTTGTAGAATATACACCCATTGCATGGCTGGACCATGTCGAAGCCCGACAACTCCTCAAGGAAACATTTACAACATATCGTGATGGGCTATCGTCTACTGAATATCCAGCTCTCGTTGAATGCCTGCAGAAAATTGTCACGAACCTGGACGCTCTGCACCTGGAACCAAACGAGTTCCCGTAACGTATGCCGCAGTTTGAACATGGTCTCGCCAGTTCTGAACCTACCAAGGATAGCTGCAGTGCTACCGGCATCACTGCCAATTACAATCCATGCAAGGGATGCGATAAAACCGGGATGCAGGAAACAACTACATTCAAGTCGATGTATTTATATGCTTGTCGTCAACCTGTCGTTGAAAAAAAGCCTTCGATGTGCTCACCCGATGTTGACCGTCTTCGGGACAGGTATCTAGAGTACGAGTGGGAAAGTTATGCAAAAGAGCCTCGTTTTGTTATTAATCCTTACCGCCTTTTCCACTTTCACTCTTCTAGTTCAACCTCACTCTCATCTCGGGCGTAAGTTGTATGTGCTAAACGAAGAAACCCAAGCGGCCATTATACGCGGGAAATACGCGGGAAAAGTGTGAGGAAGATGGGGCTTAACCCCAGGGAGCCCGACCTTAGCCGACTTTGGCGCGCCGAGAAGGGCCGGGGCGCAGAGGGGGAGGTTGAACTGCGCTGGATTGAAGACGAACCTCGCGCGCGCGTCCCCGGGTGGTATGTAACCGCTCCCCCAAAGGTGGTGAGTGTGCGCGTGAAGACTCACAGAACCTACAAGCAGAGAGTATCACGCTGGAGGCCCGTTAGACAGGGACCAAATCTGAACACGCTGAACGTCGAATAAAACGGGCAGAGGCACATTGGGAGGACGTGGTCTTCGATTGGCAGGCAGCACGGCGCCTACGTCGCACCAGCACAGGAGTCGTGGGCGTACCTGCAAGAGGGTCAGAATGTATCGGAGGGAATTTTCGAGGACAACGGAGAAAGTAACCCAGTACGAGTCGCGTATTGCATCTATCTGCGTTCCTATATCTCAGTACGTGGCTGGATGTGGGAAGTGAAGGGAGAACACAGATACATACATTTGAACATGGTTCGATAAACAGATAGGGGGTGATTTGGTCACAAGTATCCATATTGCGAATGGGATCGTTAATCCAGACCGGGAGGTATGTTCTGGTTCGGATACCTTCTCGTACGCTGAACATGTTCATTCGTCCCAGGGAATCGTCTCAAAGGGCAGGATCACCTCATAGTCCATAAAGCGCACAAGGAAGTCATCGTGCGATTCGAACGGCTTGAGAAAGCGATGCAGCTTGAAGGTGTCGAAGTAGTAGTACACACCGGTACCGTGTGCAGTGAATACGAGCGTCGAGTCGGGCACGTGCGGGACGAACGCAAGAGGGTGCACGTCTCCGGCGGCGGGGACGGGGACATCGAGGAAGATGCCGTCCGGGTGGAGAAGCTCGTCGAGGGTGGACCAGGAGTCGTCCCTGTTCTCCCAGTTGATCGACCAGGGGCGTGCGTGGGACCCTCGTACGGTACCACGTCTTGGGATCACGGGGGTGAAATCCGTTGCCCGCATCGTGGTGAAATCCCTGAGTGGGGGGCCACTAATGCGATGGTATGTTGTGAGGCATTTCCCGCAAGGAATTGCAGGCTTTACCTCAAATGCACGGCGTACGGAACGCTGTGTCAGAGGGGAGGTGGTAGGCCTTCCAGAGCAAAGTGACGATTTGGTTAATGTGGAGCCGCGAAACACGATTTGCGAGCTGCATCGATGCGTGCCTTTATACATATATCAGATTCATGTTTCATGACCTGTTTCATGGGGTCGAATGCCGAGACCCAAATAAACACCGCGTTATGTGGTCAATTGAAATGGTGTCCCAGTTGCTGAGGATTGGTGGACTCAAGCTCGAGGAACCCTCTCTATATTCTGCACGGCGTGAGCTCATGATGTACGCAAAGTTGAAAAATTGATAGTACCGAAGATGATAGGACAGCAAAGGCTACCTCACTTCTGCGCTAGGGACTGCTTGTCGCGTCAACGCAACGCGACGGACCACCCGAATTGGAATCATCCCTCTGAGTGCAGCCGTTCATCCCTCCGAGTGCAGCCGTTCGAGGATGGATGGGGGCATGATATGGATTAGGATGGCTTTACAACAAGTAGGGGTACCGGGGCAGGAAAGACACGGACGACGTAGGCTGCCGAAGATATTGAGCAGTAATTGGAGGCGTCACCGCCCATGATATGACCGTCGATGATAAGGGATGGAGGAACACTGGGCGGGCAGGGCGGGCAATAGACACACTTTGTCTGTTGCGCGCTGTATCGGAGGGATAAATAATCAAAGGACGACGAGGAAAGACGCATCCGTTACCGGATAACTCTTGAATCGCATCCATCGGAGACGAAAGAAGAGACCGGAAGAGCAGACATGCCTAATCTAAGCACGGGCCGAGGTTCCGGACCAAGCAACAACAGCAACGACGTGGTAGCGGCAACTGCTGAGTGGGCAAACAAGTGATTTTCGAAGGTTGTTCGCAGTTGTTTTCCACATTGGCCTAAAAAGATACGACGTACACAATCAGATTGTGGTTTTCGAAAAGTAGAAAGTATGAATTTAGGATGGATAGATGCGTGATTACCCAGTCCCTTCCTACCCACCCATCTCGCCACGGAAAAGCCTACCCAAACACCCGCCCCACCCCCCTACAAACACTACACGGCACCGTGTCAAACACCAAGAAGCTCAGCGTCCCGCGCCCCGAGCAGCGCCAGCACAGCGCGCCGCCCAGGCGCGGGTCGCCCGGCGGGTAAACCGCCGCGGGGGGCGGATAGCCGTTCGCATTCGGCGCATGTGGCGGAGGCGGGTACATCGTTCCCGTGGTGTGCACGATCGTCGGCGCGTTCCCGGGATACCCATTCGGCTGGTGCGCGTTCCCTGGGTAGCCGTTGAACGGCGGCGGAGGCGGAGCGTACACCTGTGATCCCGCCGCCGGGCCAGGCGGTGGCGCGAAAGACGAGTTTGGCATCGATAATTGCGAGGACGGTGAGGATGGGGGCGGGGCGTAGATGCGGGGTAAGGGACGCTGGAAGGACGAGGACGCGTGCTGCGATCCTGGTGCTGGAAATGTCGGGCCTGTTCCTGGCGCGTACACGAGCGCGCCGCTGTACGGTTTCGCGTACTTGCTCCAGCACTTGGAGCACGGATGTGTGGGGTCGGCGTGTTTGTACCCCGTGTTGTTGCCTGCAGAAATATTCATTGTGTTACTTCATGGAATAGATAGGAAAGAGACGAGACGCACATTTTGAACACTCGTGGTGCGGTGGATAGACCAACATCTTGCCGTCGCGGAGCAGCGGGTGGCCCGGCATCGGTGTCCTAGTCGGGCGACCGTCATCTGGAATGCCAGAGGCACTACCACCTCCACCAGCGCTACTCGTACCCGGAGAAGACGTGTGCGCAACGGGCGGCGGTGCGCCTGGAGGTGGTCTGTACTGTGACGGAGTCCGCGTCGGCCCTGGCGGCGGCGGCGGATACTCCGATCCACTCCCACTCCCACTCGCCCGCGCACTCGAGACGTCTGAAAATCCGCCCGGCGGGACACTCGTCGTCGCATAGAAATCTCGCGCAAAATCCGAGCCGTGCGTCGAAGGCTGTGGCGGTGGTGGCTGCGGTGGAGGCCGAACATGCATATGCGGCGGGGGTGCATTTCCGCCGGGATACGCCGACCAACTTGCGGGTGGAAATTGGGACGGCGACTGTGATTGTTGATATGGTGCGCTGCCGTTCGCGCCCGTCAGCTGCCCCGTAAGCTGCTGCCACAACGACGGTGCCTGCTGCTGTGGAGTCCATCCCGCGTTTTGCGGCGGGGGTGCGTATCCGCCTTGTGGATGCTGAAGCGGTGGCGGAACAGGCTGAAAGGGCCGCGACGGCCCGTACTCGAGCGTACTCTCGCCCTGGTACACGTCAGGCCCGGCAGTATACGCTGGTGGCGCTTCCTCACTCAGCCCTGTCGGATCTGCCTCTGGACGTGGAGTCGACGGGGGTTCATATCGCTGCTGTTGCGTCGTGGGGTGCGGTTCCGGCGGCGGTGCGTACGAGCTTCCTGTAGTGTTGGGTGTTGCGGCGGGAGGACGGAATGGATTGTGGGTGTTGAGAGAGACGTCTGCCATAGCTGCACAGCAATCGGCAAGCTGGCGCTTATCAAGAGGGACTCCACGTGGCACGCAAGCGCCAAGATTAACGCAGGCAAAGTGGACGAAAGGCAAGGATGGTGAGGAAATGGATTGAGCGGGACAGGTGGATGGATGAGGGAAAAGGTGTACAGGAAAAGTGGGAAGATGTTATAACAGCTGCGGAATTTTTGTCAAATGAGGTTACTGTTGATGCCCGACGGCAGTGCAACGACGGGTTC
Organism: Mycena crocata; assembly: GCA_029281795.1. NCBI lineage: Eukaryota > Fungi > Basidiomycota > Agaricomycetes > Agaricales > Mycenaceae > Mycena > Mycena crocata. The sequence goes on along the minus strand of JARJCP010000091.1, from coordinate 102,097 downwards.
AAGTGGGCTCGGCGGCGACGAGTAGTGCTGTCAAAGGCAGCTGTGAGTCGGGTCCTAGGCGTCGGCATTCTGAATTTAGTATTTAGCTGGAAAATACGTGAAGAAAAATATTGCGAGCCTCGTGCACCGCAAAATTCAAAATCCGAGCGATTCTTAGTTCGTTGAGCTGCATGCGAAAGCAACTTGTAGGGCGTTCAGGTAGATCGACTGGGAGATGTCTAATGTGGACGCATGAGCAGCTGGGAGGAAAAGAGCCATACATATGGGGGTAATACTGGGTCATAATTATGGTAGTTTTTTGCGAAAAAATCACACCTCTCAACTCTGAAACACACACCTGCTCGTGATGTAAAAAACACCACTTGAGGTCAGCGGAAAATTCACGCAGGTGTGCGTCTAAAAAAGAAAACCCCCAGGTGCACGTCCTCACTAAAACAGCACACCACCTAAACATTGAACTTTCTTACACACCTTCCTTCATCTTGAGAAAATAACACACCCATAAATACATACAAAAACACACATGTGCAGGTTCAAATAAAAAACCCACACCATCAGTAAAGTAGGTGGGGTATTTTCAAAAGTCGGCAAGGCAACAGCAACATGCAGGCAGTCACATCCATCTAGAATTCATGTGTATACTCTTGTCTTTCAGTGGAAGTCGCCTGTTCAAGTCGGGTCTGGGTCATCCTTCGCTTTCTTTCTTTTTCACCGTCCTGTGGATTCAGGATAATCATCTGTTTTAATTTCCGATTCAACTCCGACTTCAAACCCCAACTCCCGGCTCAACTCAAGCCTCAATCATGCGTGTGTGCACATGCCGATCACGACCCTGCGCGTCCATTTTTTGACCAGTCATTTCTCATCATTTCTCGCTTCCAGAATCCATATGCGGCTCGACACAGGCACAATGGCATCATGATTCTTCCTGCGCTGCGTTGATGACATTCCCCTCCGGCTTCTGGGCCCTAATTCTTTCAATTGTAAAGATCAGGCAGCACTGTTTCTATCCTGTAACTCTCACTTTGATTACAACTTCTTCCATTCAGGCCGTTCCTTTTTTGCAGTGTGAATCGTTAACGGACGATGGAAATATTGAAGACAGTACGTGAAATACTTTCCCCTTGTGGTTCCTGAAGATTCTTGTAGCGCAATTATTCAATCGTTGATTGTACGCAGCGTCCAGAAGCAGTCAAACAGCTGCACATGTGCATTAATCTTGTGTGTTCTATCCAACCTATAATGAAACGACATCCTTTCATAGCAGTATGTTGAATAAAAAGCACCAACCCCATGGTGAAATAAATCACGTCCGCTTGAATTTCGGAGGTTAGCAAGATTCGCGCGGAAGTCACCCGGTCAACTCGGGTTTGGGTCATAGCCCTAAAATACTGAATGCTTTTTTTCTGTTTCGGTTTCACACCCCAATCACAATCATTCCTTTGCAATTTTTTTCTTTCTTTCTTTTCAGGTCATCTTCAATTCCTTTCCTAGAACGAGCTTCATGTTCAGTATTAATTCCATGCAACGAGCTTCACACTCGGTATAGTACTGGATATTATACCTTGCAGCAATGTTCGACAGTAGGTATGCAGCCTTCCTTCGAGATCACGTCCGCTGGCGCCAGCGGAAGGTGCCCAATCAATTCGGGTTCGGGTCCTGGGCGCCTACGCAGTACATTTTTCCATCTTTAAATTGTATTTATACTCAACTCATCGAATCGGAACAAGTGGTTGGGTTGACCTGTCTCGCGACATTGAGACGAATTTATTCAAGTGAAGTTTTGAGTGAGGGTCGTTTGCATGGTGTGAATATGACCTTTATGACCGCATTTTTGAAATGCCGAGTGGCAGTGAGACGAAATCAGATGAAGACCCAGAGGTCTGGAATTGAATGCTATGTGCTGCGACGGAAGTGAAGTAATTCCATACAGTGGGAAGTGCAGATACTAGTTAATCAACTGGATAATTTTGATACCTTAATCCGATCGAGTTGGCCCACAGCACAGAGAGTACGGCGAGAGAGCCATTGCGTTCGGTGTCCGATGCGCATCAACGCGATGAAGGAACATCAGATATGAATATGAGGATCGGCAGTAATGGTTCTTTTCGCCATCTCGCAATACGGAATGTAATCAACGGAGAGCGTCACGTAGGTTTAAAGTTGATTAACCCAACTTGCACGAAAGTCTACATTGCGTCAATTGCCGTATTGAGAGACTTGTGCACATTCCAACAGTCTCATGCATGTCAATCTTTCCATGCTGTCTGCAATTACAATTTCAATTAATGTTTTCTTGATGATCACTGTCTCGGAACCGTGCTTTTCGCTCAAGTGATCATCCATCGGTCATGAGCTAGATTTCGTGTACCGGAGGTTGAACTTTGACGGAATGAAGGGAAACTTTTATGTTGGTGTTCGTGATGTGCCGCAGTATCAAATTGAATCAAGTATCACTGCTTTGGCAGGTTGTGAAGCAAGCCTCGGTTTGCCTGCAAAAGATAAACCCATGCTAACAGGCAATGATCTAGGCGTCCAAAATTTAACCTAGCCCCTTGTTTGTGAAAAGTTGGAAGCTTCGCTTCTACATCGTGATTGTGCAGGGTTATAATGCTGTGATTCGACCCTGATCCTGAAAATTGATCAACTCAATCATGTTGTCGACTTGCAGTGCCCACTCAATCCAGCCTCTGTTCTTTTACTTGGGGTAAGATATGTCTCCGATAACATATCTGGAATAAATTATACTTCCACTCCGCATTAATGATGTGTTCAATCCGATGTTGATATTCAACAGTCTGATATCGAAAGCCTTGTCGATATGCAGCAAAATAAACCTCGCTCTGGCGATCAGAAAGTTGAACTTGATGTAATTTTAAGGCATCTGCAATGGTTGGTGAACAGTAATGTCGGAGAAATCGTCTTCCGATTATTTAGAGTTTGCGAGTGCAACCAATTTAGGTGGATGATCTGGTTCTCGACACACCGGTGTTCAACTGGTTCTGGGAATGGTTCTGGGAATGGAATCAATCTTACAGGTCAATAGTAAAGAGATTTCAGACCCGGACAGCGGTAAAATGAGGAATGAAAATACCTTTCAGCACTACATCATAATCTGAGTGGACAGTCAGACTGGTAGACGAAGGATCAGCCCGAGGTGAGCCCTCGATGCCTCTCCAGGAATCCCTCCTCACAACAATTTGAGGGACCCCGATGGAATAAGTACATGCTTGAAGAAAGAGTTCTAAAATGGAAATGAACATTGGTGACACATATATATGTATATATAAATGACTAGTGATTTCCGGTGAAGATGGCCTGACTCAGATCCAAGATCCAACCACAACTGTTGAACCAGACCTTATGGTCGCACTTCGTGCAACTGACATGTCAGTGTCTTCCCCTTGATTTCCCTTACAGGTTTTGCTCATTGTAACCCTCCCGCTGGATCCACATTGATCATATCCGTCAAACTTACTAGTTCTCTTATCAGCCTGCTAGTGCTCTCTGTTTGTTTGTACGGAGGGACCTACCTGTGCAATTTTTGAATTATATTCAAGCGGTGTAACTTTGATTTTACCGGGTGAGTGTTTTCTTTTTACGGAAACAACAGTGGTGTTTTTTTTTTGGATCAAGGGTGTGTGTTTTATTTTCATCATTGGAGCAGAGTGTTTTCTAAAGAAGCAGGGGTGTGTAATTTTTTTCGTGGAGTCAGCGGAGTGGGGTATATAATTCCAGGTTGAGTGTAGGTGGGGTGATTTACTGCCGATAACTCCCAAGGTGAGTGAAATAAATCATACCTGTGTGCCAAATAATTATGACACAGTATTACAGCCATACATACATACTGTATTTTTTCATTCAGATCGACACGGGGTGTGACGCGTGACATACTCGGACCATTTCGACAATTCGATACCACCGAATTTTTTGCGTGACCACTGGAAAATTTCAACACGAATATTCATTTTTTTGGTGTTTTTGGGAGATTTTGGCCTGCGTGACCCAATCGGAGAAGGTGACCGGAGGGGGTGTGGCTACTGTGCGCGGTACAAGCGGAGCTGCAGGTTTGCGAGTGAACATATCCGTGATGAGCCTCGTGGAAACCCGTGCTTTGCAGTCCTTGGACTTTTCTTGATGCATCTCCAAATTTTTATAGCCTCCAGAGCCCACCACTATATCTTTTCCGCACTTTGTGCATGGGAGCGTACTGCCATCGGTAAAAACAGGCTGGGTTCCCGACGTGGACGCTGTATTCTATGTCGATGTTAGATCAAACCTAGAAAATAATTACAATATTGACGTACCAATTTCTTCTTCTTGCTTCTAGCCATGGTGCGAGTGGAGAGCCAAAGGCGGCAGCGGTGTCGTGGCTTGCACTGGTTGAACATTTCAGATTTTTGACTGAGAAATTTGGTGAAAACTATTTTGAATTTTACACCAATTTCTCAGTGAAAAAATAAGTGAAAAACTTGAAACTTTTTGGTAGATATTTTGTGATATTTCAAATTTTTCAGCATTTCTTGACTCAAAATTAAAATTTTCATCAAAAAGTTTCAAGTTTTTCACAAATTTTCAACTGAAAAATTTGTGTGAAATTCAAAATAGTTTTCACCAAATTTCTCAGTCAAAAATCCGAAATGTTCACCCAGTGTTGAAGCAAATTTACGCGAAGGATCCTCGTTCCACGTGCTCGCGATCGAGTTGTGATCGTGGTCAAATCCGGTAATTACCATCAATTCTCATCGTCTGGTCTTTCGTGCGGTCAAAAAACATTCCCAACCGTCAACTAAGGATACAAACATCCTTCGGAGGCGTCTATGGCCCATTTTGGAGCTTTTTGGATCTAATTTGAAAAGTAGGTAGAAAAGTTTTTTAAGGACTTTTCCCAGACCCCCCCCCCCCCACCCTATATTTTATTTTTTAATATTGATTCCCCCTTGGCGTGACCCGAATTTTCGGTTCGATAAAGGCCTGAGTGACGCGTGACATCGACCAAAATTCGATATCGATACGCTGGTGCGTGACGCGTGACTATCGACCTGAATGAAAAAATACAGTATACCAAATTCAGACCGATAAAAGAAAGGCAACGACCCGGACCAAGAATTTGTGCATGCCAGAAAAGCGGAGATACTTCCTGGCGAGGAAGCTCGTAGGCTGATAAAATGATTGTCAGAGCTCGAGTGAAACCTTACGCGAGACTGCAGAACTTGGTTAGACTTCCGCCATTATGATGCACGGAGACTCGAAGGAAGAACTGCCGGACAAAAGTCAAGCCATATACGGGAATGACGGCGGGAAATGTTACGACCCGATCTGGAACGAGATGCTAGATGAAGTTGAATAAATAAAACGGGACGTTGGCAGATCGATAACATACAAAAACGCCGGTGTAAGAGGCTTCAAGCAACGCTTTGGGCCTCAGGCCTTGTTCAACACAGCATCGAGTCAACGGCGAAAGGAACCCATAGCGGTAAAGAGAAGAGAAAATTGAATTATGCGTGGATCTAGTGCTCTTGAAGTAGATGCAGAGCTGTATGTGCGCCAACGAGCAAAGAAGAACACTGTGAAGCATATTGCAGCTAGACGCCTTTCAGGGAACTTGAATGCATTCGAGAGATCTGACAAGCAGTGTCAGTGTTAAGTTTGCAGACCTGACAAATGGGAACGTACATGTAATTTGAGCTGAGGCACGGAATCGGCGCGCCTGCTTGTCTCGCCGTTCCGAAATTAGATAGGCACATACGATTTTGATTCGCATGCCTTGCCACGTTTCAAAAGAGTTCGTTCAGAAGAAAGGGACCAGCTTACCTGCGCTTCAGCCCCGCGCCCACATTGGCAAGATCTTTGGTGGCAAAATTCCGGGTGGATCCCAGTCATTATGAAATGCCAAGAAGCCCTGTTGGACGAGCGCAGGATGATGAGGCGATGACGCATATGGAGTTGACGGGAATTAATTACTTATTGGCGCTGAATTGTGCCGCGTCCTTGCCTGGTTTACCGTTTCTGCGAGGCCACTGCAGTGCAAGATCGAGGACTGGATGAGGGAAGTGCGGACGGCAAGACAAGGACCGCAGATAGAGTCCTGCGAAAGATCCACGGTGCAGGGAAACATGCAGCATTGGAAGAAGCCGTCAAATTGTCGAATGCTACGATGAAACAGTCAACAAAGTGCATTGAAAGAAGGGAACAGAATCGGAAACAAGATTGATACCGCACATTTGAACACAAAATACAAGTGAGGTCAATAGCTCAGCTATCGACTTTCTGGATGACATGCGACATAAAATGGGAACAGATGTTTAAAATGGAGATGTGCATACCTGCGGCAGATCGCCGTTGCGTAACCAGCGCTCCAGCCCGGTACCAATAGTCCTCGCCACCACAAGCTCCCACCTCCCAATCATCGGTCAAATCGGCGACTACGAGCGTAACAAAACGCGGATCACTCCCGAGTCCAGCGTGGTTCAAGTTGTTCACAAACACCTCGCGCGTGGTCTCGTGCACGAACACGGCGATGAGTACTTCGAGAACCGGGCACCGTGCGAGTTCCTGTTCGCAGAGCGGCTGCAACATGGGCATGTTACAGAACGATAAATGTGTCAGCTGCCGCAGGCCCGTGAGGCCCGCCCAAGTTTCGACACCGCCCTCGTTCCAATCGGGCACCGCCAAGTGAGTGATGTTTGCAAAAAGTGGGTGGGAAAAGTCCTTTCGTGCCGGTACAGGGAACAGATATGACAGGATGATAGTTAGGCGCTGTAGTCGCATTGCACCTAGGAGCGACATGAGAGTTTCCGGAGACTCCAGAAACACGTTGTAGAAAGCCAAATCGATCATGGAGAGACAGTCAGCTAGAACCTCCGCAACGATATCGGGCCGGGGAATGTTCGTAAAGCATACGTTCCGCGCAAGGGGGTTCAGATCGGCAAATGCCGGACCGTGGGACGGTCAGTCGGTCGGGTCTTCAGGCCTTAATTTTTTTTCTGGGAACACATCTTTTTTGGGTTGAAAAACGAACGGGAATGTGATTCGAAAGCTTTTAGGCACATAAGACCAGGAGATAGTACTCTATTTGACCTGAATTTTCGATGGTAAGCTGTAATTGCCCCCTTCCAGAACTTTTCACACTTGCATCTCTTCCATCCACCATGAGGGCTGCCCAAAATGCACAATCACGAATACAGCCATGTATTGAATACTTGCTATGAATTCTCAGTATTGTTGGCGGGTCATTGAAGAGAGTTCAGTGTCGAGATGGAGATTTGTCACTGTGATTTACCCATGAACCACGGTCTAAGGCTTCAGCCCCCAGGAAACATCAAGGTCGCGATTCTAACCTAACGCAGCGCCACCAGGTTTTGTGCAGTTTCACCGGGTTCTGTAGGGGGACTTCAGTCAGCGAGGAACAATAACAACAAGAGCAAAAGAAGAATTTTTAAAAAGAGGAAAGAGAAATTAGAGCACCGTATTCCATTCATAACCTGAGCCCGGTTCGCACGAGGATATTCATTCTCCTTAGCAACCGTGCCACTGGAATAATTGCAGTACACAGTATCGGTAAAATAATCAAGGTAGAGCGAGATGGGTTGAAATATTCAAGGTCAGTCAAATTTGTTCAACGCTGGGCGGGGCGGCTGCAAGTTGCAACAGTTCATCATAATTGCTTCGGGATACCGAGTCACTGACTGAATCAGGTGCATCGGCGAAATAAGGCGATTCCAATTCAACGGAGAAAAAAGTACGTCCACATGGAGTAGGGTGCCTGCGGGAAAAAAAACGAACCAATTATGTAATGTCCTTGAACTTCGGGGACGGGGAATTCAACCCAGCTGGACAATTGCACCTTGAAATGCCTGCGGACACATTTAGCAGGGGCGCACCACGCGCCACGTCCGATCTGTACTTGGTGATAGAGGCGAGGGAGGTAGTTCTTTCCGGTTGAATTGCACGCAGTTATGCAACATGATTGATCATGTATGAGACGGTGGGGAAAAAGGCAAGGCTTCACCAGGCTTTCAGATTGATTGACTCGGCCGCCCTGCGGACTAGGCGGCCTCTATCATGGCCAATTGTGGAATGTATCATATTTCTGTTCCGGGTACTCTCTGGTCTCCCATAAGCTCACAAGTGCGGTGCGAGGATTCCACAACCCACAGAAGATACAATCTAGTGCTTGGATTCATTCATAGTAAGTAAACGTTAATCGACCATCGCACAGCGCAACCAGAACGCCATGATGCGACATGTCATACATACCGGTCCCCAGCCCCGCATCCGCAACGCATCGCACGCCGCGATCCAAATTGACGTCGTAGATGAGCGAAGACCGCATGTTTCGTTCCAGCGCGTAGCCGGTGCGCGTTATCTTAGCCTTGTGAGCCGCTACGGGTATCCGGTTGATCAACGTGGGAACCAGCGAATGGGGCTTTATTCGGAAGGATGTGAGGGTCGCGCAGGTTGGGGATGTGAGGTCGAAATTCGTGGCGGAGTCGTCTGGCTGGAGTGAATGGGGCCCTGCGATGCCTACGGTTATCTTCCAGTCGCCGTCGTGAATGGGACACTGGTTCGAAATCACGGTGATTTCGTCAACAGAGCAATTAGGGTGGGTGGAGTAATCCGTGGTGAGCGTAGGTTGATAGTCAACGTAAATCGTGTTAGTGGGAGAGACGACGAGTTCTGGGCCACCGCCTGGTAGGAAAGCGGGCCAATCGAGGCGATCGAGAGACAACACATGAATCATACTCTCAGCCGCGTTGAGCAGGTTCGTGGCGCAAATTACTAGACGGCTGGGAACGACCGTAGCATCGAGCTAAGATTGAATATACTTCAGGAAGTGGGACACTCGATGAAAACAAATGCTTACGCGAATGTTCGCAACGTTCATGGCCACGTATTGGTATAATTTCAAGCGCCAGTTCACGAGAAGGATGGCGGGACGATCGTGGCTCTCCACCGCCAACGTGAAAATGTCGCCGTAGAGGAGTGGTTCGTCGCGGAGTGCGGTAGTCTGGTGGAATTCAAATAGAGTATCCGCCCGTCCTGTTTTCAGGTTGACGTCCAGTATGCGGATGAGCCTGCGGGACAATTCAAGATATGGCAATACATCGTGTGAATATTTGGGAGTGACGCACGCGACATAGAGCAGGGGATGATTGGATGTACACAACAGTCTTGCGGATTCACCTCCATCCATCAGTTCACAGTAACACGCCAAAGCTTCGGGTATGCTGAGAACCGTCCCAGTTCCGCTCGCTGGGCGACATTCGACTGTACTCCGTGTGATGATCAGCGCGTGCCCTGCCGGCAGGATTTCCAGGATCTCCGGCGCAAATTCAAGCGGCGGTTCGAGATTTGGGGTAAATCGCTGAAGGATAGATGCGTTGTGGCCGGATTTCCACGAAGTAGGACCCACGACAGCACGCTTCACCATATCGACGAGTTTGCCAGTGGGGACGGTATAAACAGTATCTGGTGGTATCTCAATTGCGTAGCGATATGAGAGAATCCGGAGAACGAGGATCCAGAGTTGCTTGGAGCTTCCGAGGGCCAATAGACGCCTGCTGGTCTGGGAGTTAAGATGGTGTCGTCAGGACTCCGCTGCCCAGTGCCAGCCGGATGGGAACAGATTGAAAGACTTACCAGTTGCATTGCGAGGATAGTACCTACATCGCAAAATGTCAAAACGTTGTACAGAACATCGTCGTTCAGGTCTTGGAATGCCAGTGGCATCGTTAGCGGTCGACGAGTGAGTTTGTGGTAGAGGTTGCTGTCAAGCTGTGCTGCCGGTCGTTCGGCACAGATTCTTGTGCATCATCAAGTCCGAATCGCCGACGGTAGAGAGCCGGTTATGTCCGATGGCCTAAGTTCACCTAAGTACTTTCATCCAGGCACCCGAAGTCTGCATAAAGGCTGGCGGTACGTCAGCAGGACTCGACATGTATCAACGCTGGGGGGGCACGATGCATTGCTTACCATGCGCAACAGACTGAGACAATTTTCTACCACTTCGAATGTGCCCGAATTCGTGCGGAGAGCATTCGGAGACTCGGGAGGGTGATTATGCTGTACAAATATTCAGGTTTGATTTGGATCGTGAGATCGGTCTGAGGAGTTGAACAACGAGTAAATGTGCTTGTGATGCCTGGAGTACTGATTTCTCATCAGTGAGGCCGGAGAAGTATACAAAAGAGATTAAAGAGGCGCCGTGGAGAATCGTTGATGTTCACGATCATATGATAACCAAGCTCAAGGGAGCTTTCCGTGAATGTGAAACTGGAAATCGCGACTCAGGTGATCGTCCTAAATTATCAGGGAATCGTGAATCCATCCATCGTTGAAAAACAGCGAGAGTAACAATACTGGACGTATCCTATGCCGTTGTGGATAATCTTGTACTGCGAGACGTTACTCCTGCTTCATCGTGAATATACTATAGTGCTGCCCGTTCTCCGCGGCTCAAGTCCCCGAAGTTGGTGAGGAGTTGTTGTGAAGATCAAACGGCGCCAGTGACGACTCTTCGACGGCCCTCTGTTGCCGAATCCGCCTGCCACAGGAGAGGAATAGACTGCGGACGACTGCCAGGAGGAGCCGACAATCCCGCTGACGAGAGTTGTCTTTTGCGCGGGTTTTCCTGGAGCCAGTTTCTGAAATACCGACATTGGGAGCTTTGGGATCAGTGCTAGGCAGGCAAAGTTAAGCGACAGTGGGGAAGTGAAACCGAATGCATTGTGTACATGTAAACGGCGGAATTCAAATCTAAAACGGGGGTGAAGCATATTAATTTCATAAAGAACGTATGATCCGTGTGGGCGAGCGTTGCATTGCTGTAGATGAGGTTGTTGTGTGCCACGTTCAGGTTACGGGAGGCTCTGTGTATTCCGCAGCGTCAATTCCGTTGTGGAAAAACTGGGAAACCAAAATGCCGGTACCGCGGCTATTGTCGGCTGACGGAATCGCGGATGTGTCGGAGGCGAAAACGAGGAAATCCTGGGTTCGGCCCATGACGAGGATCCAGCGGAGAGTCAGACAAATCCACTTACCAGTAAAATTCAACTCATCTCCATCGCGTATTCGGGACTTTTGAGGTCGTCAGGCTCGCTCGCCACGTGCTTGAGAATCTGATTATACAGAGAGGCTTTGTCGAAGGCCCCAAACATGTGTGGGTTCAGTACAGTCGCACGGCGGAATGGCAGAGCGCAAGGAGGGAGGAAATCATAGTAATTTCTCTCCCTGGCAGCCGCGAGATTTCTTGGCCTCGGGAAGTATATAGGGAGAATGGTGAGTGAACGGAAGGAACAGAAAGAATACGCACCACTGTACGACGCGGCACCGCGCGCCAACATCGCGCATATATTCTGGCCTAGTGATACATCGGGTGGGAGGGACTTGAGATACGCCGAGAAAGGCCTGAAAAGGAGCCGAGAACAGGGCGCTGAGCCTTTTTGCCTCGGCATGCGGTGGGAAAATGTATCAGGAAGTGAGGAAGACTTTATGCGTAGATGTACTGAAGAATAGGAAGACAATATAAGGTTGTGAAACAAATGCGCACGGTTACAGTCTGCCGATCGTTACAAAGCGTACTGGAAAACGGCGACAGTGCATGGAATGATCTTTGGAAGCGGCCTGAGATTCACGCTCTGGGTTCTAGCTAGTCGCTGGGGGCCAGGGGTAGGCGTCGGATTACATTTGAAGCTGGAATGAAGCTGGAAGCTTGAAGACCGGCGGCCAAGCCAGTGGAGTCGTGAAAGTAGGAGAAGAGGTGGTTGTTGATGGGATCAAGGCGATCCGGATCTTTCCGATGTCCGTTCTTTTTGCTTTCTCTTTTGCTCGTCGACCATCCCCTTCGAATTAAGCCTTCCACGAACATCCGCGGGGAGATGGCTAATCCAGACATCTCACTCACGGTGCTTAGTCAAGCCTTGGACCAAGCCGCCGCCGCATCGCAGCAGGCTCGGGTTCATGCTGAAGAGCGTGACCAAGAAATCGCTGCGCTGCGACGGGACCTCGCCGACATGACCCAGCAGCGAGATATGCTGCGCGCCCAGGTTTCTGAGGCGGGAAAATTTGAAGACGTCCGCAAACGTCTCAAGGATAGCGTGGCCGATGCGCTCGCCGCGGAACGTACGAGATACGAGGAGCGCACCAAGGTGCTCCGGGCGGCGAAGCGGGAGCTGAATGGCGAGACGGATGAAGCTGAGGCGAGTACCAGGTGCGTTCCAAATTCCCGCTTTCCCAGGTTCTCGTCATTCACGCAATGAGTAGTCGCAAGCGTGGTCACTACGTCGTCGATTCTGGGAGGACACTCGATTCCAGCCCGACGGTTTGTTCAGTTGCCTTTCAATGCATATCTGAACTCACTTCTCCTAGGATACCAACACAATCCCGCCTCGACCAAAAACCACCGTTATCAGGAAATCTATGTACAGACCTCGCGGGGTATGTACGCTTCTACATTTACGCAGGGACGGCTACTGACATATCTTATAGCAAAAACTGGTGCCTACTTCACACCACCGTCTCACTGTCCCGTCACCCGTATGTGATTCATTTTCATAGTTTACACGCCACTGATATACGACGCGATGTGCGTAGGCAGCGTTGGCTGAGTTGGCTCCCGGACAGCATCTTCGGTTCTCCGTTTCGGGACTGACGCAACGAATGACGGGTGTTTCTTGCGGTGGGTAGATGCAGTGCTGTTTCTACGTCGCAGACCCCAAAATATGAAAGTTGGCTTTCATTCAATCCTGGACGTGTAATAAATTATTACCCGCCGCAGACGTGACGTCCGTCAGCAACGGTACGATTCGAAGTTCGCAATGCCCTCTTCCTCCGTGCAATTCATGGATCTGGATGTCCTCGTGGTCGACGGCAGACCGCCCCAGCACCGTTCACCATAGTCGTCGGTTTCACCACTGGGGAGCCGGCGGTTCGACTCCGTCCAAGGACATACGGAATAAACCTAACGCTTTTTTCTCGAGCGTTTTTCTCTCCCTTGATGATCTCTGGCGGAGGCAAGGATGCAGACGCACAATTGCAATATCGTGCGAGATTCAGCGTGAAGCCGAAATGTATCGTTGTTGATATCACCCCGCAGGCGCGTTTTCGCCAATAATGCACTATCCCCTCGCTCTGTTGCGATACATTTATTCAACGCCCCCGTAGATCATGGTCGATCGTTCTACTACTATTATAGGCAGCACGAGTCGTTATACTGGGAAGCGGCGGTTCGATTCCGCCCGACACTTCAACTGAATCCTTCTTTTGCCCATAGGGCCGGCTTCTTTTGCATCAATACCGGCAAGTTTCAGGATCGAGTTCGAACTCAACCACCATGGAGGTTAGACGATAAAGAAAATTCACGAACCGCGTGGAACACTCAAAATGGATTGAGACTTGAGACTACTTACCTCCATGCCGTGAGTTTCACTGTGGGTATGACCTCGTTGACTTCCGTTCAACTGAATCAACGTCCCCGTAGGTCGTCGCTGATCACCCCCACCACTATAATGGCCTGTTGCTCTGGCACCGGGGCGTTGGCGGTTCGATTCCGCACGGGGACATGACGGGACCGCACTGTTTTTGCTCGCCGGTGCGCTGGCTTCTTTAGATCCCGGAGTCTAAGTAAGTTGTTCTTGTTCCACTTCGAAAAGACCTCAACGTTAACTCAACCGCTCCGCGCGTAGACGATAAAAATGATGATACGCCGCATGGAAAACCTAACTAGGTCCTCGGAGGGCAGAATTGGTACTTACCTCCTTGACTGCCGTTCATCTCTTCTAACGTCCCCATAGAGTGTGGCTAATCATCACTATGACCAAATTTCGTTGTTCCTTTGGAAGCAGCGGTTCGATTCCGCATGGGGACATGAGAGTCTGGTGCGCTTTTTTTGCTCCCTGGGCGGTACTACTACCCGCGGTAGCTGATATACAGTGTGTACACCTTGTGATGATTCAATAAGTTTCAAAATGTTATCGACCAATGGCAAATCTGTGGGGCGAGGGACACAGTCACCAGATCCTGTGAATTGAATTCGTACGTCCACATAGATGCGTAAACACTTCCAACATCCCGTAGATCATCCTTCACTCTCAGCAAATCAACCGCTGAGCAGGATCATTGGCGGTTCGACTCCGCCTGGGGATATATTGACGGATCCAAGTCATTTTTCGAATAGACTTTGATCAGTGCTCACCAGTTGGGTCAAATTTTGTTCCTTAGTCGACCTCTGGAGAATGCAACCTGTGTGAGGGAACGGAGGGTTGAATCAAGATCTTATGATCGAGACGACTTGTTCTTTGGCTACCTCATCAACAGCCACGGTTGTTTCGATGGCCAGCTGGCGTGAGGATGAAATTTAGACTGCTTGTTGCCGGGATCACTGGTTGAACATTTTGAGTTTTTCAGTGGAAAAATTGGTGAAAAGTAGTTTGAGTTTTTCACCAACTTTTCACTGAAAAAGTTGATGAAAAAGTTGAAACATCTTTGTGAATTATTTGAAATGTTTCAACTTTTTCACAACTTTTGGACCTAAACTCAAATAATTCACAAAGATGTTTCAGGTTTTTCACCGACTTTTCAGTGAAAAGTTGGTGAAAAACTCAAACTACTTTTCACCAATTTTTTCACCGAAAAACTCGAAATGTTCAACCAGTGGATGCGAAGGAAAGATGCCTCCGGGAGTTTTGATAACGTGACAGCTTGAATGCATTGAAGAACACACGCACGTAATTAATAAACGGCGAGGATGAAAATGAACGGCAACGAGCAGTGCCAGTGTTGAGCGAATGAGATCCTGGTGAACGCCCGACTGTCAGGAAATCCCCTTTGAGTCGAACTTCTTTGAAATATAGAGATTTCGATTGGATTTCGACATAGTTGAACTCGATGGAAAGAAAACAAAAGCTAAACCATAAAACCTGAATCACATGCGGGTATTCGAGGTCAATAATTGGGTGTGGGCAAGCAAATTGGTGTTCAACGTTCAGGGCTATGACGGAAAGACCCTTAGACATCGATGCGAATGCCTACCTTCGGGAAGGCGGGTGGCGGTGCGTATGTGTTTGAATTGATCGCAATCCGGATCGTTCCGCCATCTCTTTGTCTTTACTTCATCGACCAACTCGAACGTTTGGAATTTGGCGCGAGCATTTACACCAGAAAACACGATTCCCCACCGACACGAACTGACGATCCTCGATCAAGCCCTTGCGCAAGCTACCGACGCATCGCTGCACGCACGCGACCGACAGATCGATGAGCGCGACCGACAGATAGCAAAGCGCGACCAACAGATACGTAGACGTGACAGATCGCAGACTTGCGCCGCGAGCTCGCTGAGATGGCCCGGCAGCGTGATATGTTCCGTCGCCAGGTCGCCGCCGGGGAAAATCTCGAAGGCGTGCGCAATCGCCTTCGGGACAACGTCGCAGATGCACTCGATGCACAACGTAAGGCGCACGAAAATCACACTAAGGCGCTCCGGGTCATCGACCGAGTGTTGGCCGGGCAGGCGGAGGATGGTGAAGGGCAGAGTCGGTGTGTCGCAGATTCCCGCTTCTTTGGTTTTTGTATAATTCATATGAGGATATGTAGGCGCAAGCGCATTCGTTTGCAAGATTCTGAGGATGCTGGCGGTTTTAGCAATGGATCTAAGTTTAGGGTGCGTACCGCCGATTTGACTCACCCTTGAGTCTGATCGTTGTTCCAGGCCGGAGTCCGCACAGTCGACACCCTCTCTCTTGTACGTTTCTGGGTTGCGTCAAATAAAATCATGGTTGATGTCTTCTACAGGCAACATCCCAAATTCCTCAACCGGCTAATCTATTCGAACGGTCCGCGGTACGCACCTCAGTGTGATCTATCCGGATGGTCACTGACGTTTCCAAAGTGGCAGGGCTTTTCTAGTTTGGAACGGGACATATGGTCCGCGCGGTCCTAATCAACCTTGAACCGACTAAGAAAGTATCCGATGTTGGATAGTTACCAGTGCGTCGTGTATCGATGCAAGACAGCATGCTCTGCTAATATCACTTCCATCCAGCATTTCTCATATCTCATCTTTGCAATCTCATGCGCCTTTCTCCCTTCAACTTATGAGAATTAATCTTGCGGCGGCCGGCGCCAACATTCCGTGCTCATCTGTAAACCCGGCTTCCTTCCTCATTCCGTTCAACTCATCGTCCTATATGTCCTCGTGGGTCAGAGAGATATTCCGTTCAAGAAATGCACGGCATCCATGGTTGTACGAGACCCCCGAGACATCCGGGTTCTTGGAGCAGACAATAGAGAAGACCGAGGTCGGACGCAATGAAGGACCCAAGGACAGCTTTGAGAGTCGCAGTGACTGGCACGAGCGTATCGGAGGAAGATATTCAGAAGGTTGAAGAGATACACTGTTTGAACTTCTTGAATGTGTTTGCGGAAAGCAAGCAGGCCAAAAGGCAAAAGCAGGCCACGTCGTGATGGGAGAATCGGAATGTGACGGGCCGCCGACCCGCAAGGCCACAACGAATTAAGCGCCCAATAAGCGCCTGCTCCTTGCCGCTCTCAACTAACGATAAATTGGCTGCAGGCGGTCAGTTTTCAAGGAACCTCAGAGGAAATACAATCGTGAATCAGCGAATGATAATCGGCATTTTGAAAGAAGAAAAAATAGAAGAGTTCAACGGTGGTTACTCGGAACATTCAGCTCACAACTGCGGTCGGTCTCAAAAGCTTCCGCCCGACAGTGTCTGACTGATGAAAGCCATTTATATTGTTCTACAGATAGGGACATTTTTTCTTCGATGGATTGAACACAGAGGCACAAGATATTTAGTTCAAGAAATCTCCCTAGCTCACCGCCTCAGGTACTATCCGCCAGCCCGCGGATCGCATTTTCCAACACAACTACCTCCAACCGAGACAAGCCCTGCTGGCCGTTCAACTCACTCGCCCCGTCCTGCAGCAGTTTGCGCAGGGTGAAGTGGAGCATGGTATCTCCACAGCGCGACAAAATGCGCATCATGCGCATGTCGAACCCCTGCGCCAGGAAGAGTGCGCGGTGCGCGGCGAGGTTTTCGACACCGAGGGCGTTCGCTAGGAAGATGTCAAGCTGGTCTAATACGGGATTGGCGGGCAGGGCACTGGCAGTTTTTCCAGTTACGGCCGCCGCGTGGGCTGAGGCTGACTTGACCGCGACTGGGGCCGCCGGGGCGGACGTGTACGACGCGATATTGCGACCCTGAAGGTAAAGTTAATCAACAGTGGTTTTTAATGAGAGCGAAGGAAGGACATACACCTCGTTGGGGGAGTGGAAAACGTGCTGGCGCACTGACGGTCGTAGTTGACTGCAGCATGATGAATCAACAATGTATTATTAGCGCTACAAAGGAGATTAACGTACCGGCACCGGCAGACCCAGAGGAATCAGTTGTACGCCGTGCGTTGGGTGATAATGACGATATACCTAGGATAGAGTTCAACGAGCTGTCTCCCCCAGAAATCAGCGATCCGGAACACTGGCCGCACCGTCTGGGTAATCAGATACACCCCCGATTTTGCCTCGCTTCGCCGGCGATCCGCTGGTGCAGTCCTGAGAAAGTATTGCCATCGATTCAATAAATACTCGTCGCGTAAATTGAAGACACACCACTTCCACATTCGAACTGGTCCCGGCGGACGAAGGCTGGCGAGGTCGTTTCTGCCCGACGAGCTTGGTTGACTGCTGGAGAATGTCCGTCATGAATTTGAGTTTGTGCGCGGAAGATTGACATACCTGATAAATAGTTCCAGTTGATGAGCGGAGAGATAGATTCACAGATTCTGGCGTGCGCAACTGAGAGAGAAACTCAATTTCGGCGAGGTGAAATCAGAAACTGGATAACACACCTCCTTGACGGCAGGACAGTCCGGTGACGAGGAGGAAGAAGGCTCCGCCACCTGAAATTTCCAGCGTTAGTCAGAATATCTTATAGTAAGGGAACAAGCGCAAAAGAGCGCGCACCGCAGAGACGTAGTACGAGACCGACCGCTCACCTCGTGCTCTTGGGATTCATTGGAACGTTTCATGCGCGCGAGAAATTGGCTTTTAGCGTATCTCTGATGAGTTTGGATGAGGGAAATAGTGAACGAAACTCGCAGACGCACCGCAGGCCGCTCCACAGCCGGTCCTCCGTTTGAATGTTGCTCAGCATCAGTGGTAGCATTCAAAATTATACCATTCTTCGTGTCCTCTTCATCATCGGTATCCAATATCTCAATGACAGCATCAACAGCCTGTACAGGTCAGATCGACGTGCATACGACCGCGAAATTCGAATGCTCGACTCACATTCACCGGAGGTATCTGGGGCTTCAGCGGCGGGAATTGCACTTTGAAGTCCGGGCCGGCCTTGTCGTAGTCCTGCGCGAGATTGTCGGAAGGTTGGTAGCTGTTCTCCAGGGCCCGGGCGATCGGATTTGCGGAGATGCCGAAGATGACCGCAATTCTCGAGGTGCTCCAGCCATGAGCGTGCACGATTCGGCAGATGGCGCGGCCTTTGCGATTCATGAGGCGGGTGTGGTAGCTGGGGGTGATTGTGAGTGCAGTTCTGAATCTGGCAGGGATGAGATATAACGCACCCGAGCTGGACCTGGATGACCCGCTCGACCGGTGTATTGGTTTTGAAATGCCAACAGGTCGGATTGTCGCGTTCGCCGGTGTCGCTCTCGTATCCGGATTTCCGATTTTTGCTCATGGCGAGGATCCAAGAAGGAGGAAGGGGAAAAAAAGGTGACGGCAAGAGTCGAGCAATAATTACTTACGAGTGCCGAGCTTTCCCGTCCCCAACCAGCGGGATAGTGCGGATCCGGAAAGGAAGGCGTGGCGCCTGTTGCTAGGTGAATTACGTCCCGAACGCCACGCACCCTGGCTTCGCCGAACCACGCCCACAAAACAGCCAGAGGATGACGGTGTACAAGTGGCCAACAGAATGACCACAGCATTAGTTGTCGAGTTCGAGAAAGCAGGCAGGCTGAAGATTTTCAACGGTAAATGGGAGGACTGACATTCAGGTCTGACCTTTCGAGTGTTACGTCGAGCTAGACTGGGAGCCGATCTAACGTCGGGCGTGTCAATGGAAAGGCGGATGTCACTGATCCTATCCTCGAGGCTAGAAACGTCGGCGTGGAAGAAGGGATTGAGACGCTGTTGAACAATATGCAAAATGTTGAGGCTCGAGTGGTGCTCGAAGCCGAAGTTTCCGGAGCCCGTTAGTTGTCAGCTCTCTGCCAGTCCCAAGACCACGCAGCGTTTGCGCAGCGTTTTCAACTTTAATTGACCCATCCCAATTGTCCTTGTTTTTGCAGCTGGAGAAACGAGATCGCTATGTCGCAGCAATAGGAAGCAGGGCGAAATAGAGTCAGTGGAAGGCCTTAGGCCTTGGAGGGCGGAGAGAAAGAGTCATCGGGAAAAGTCGGAACATTGATGCATTGATGATTGATTTGATCGGCGCACTTCACTCAAACTTCACTTTTGCCACAAACCATCATGGCTTCCTCTTGTCTTCCTCAAGGCTTTCATCGGAATTCGACACCACTATCGCCCAGTCCGATGCGGAGCCTACATGTACAGCCCCACTTTGAGGATCTTCTGCCGGCAATCCTCCCTCGCAGCTGCTTTCATCTTGCTTTCATCTCTTCTCCGAGTCTTGTGTCGTTTTTTATCCTATGATTGCCCAGAATTTACTCGTGGTCCCAAATCATCCTCCCACCTTCAATAGCTAAGTAACGAATCACGCTCAGGCTTCGGGCTTGCACGATCACTTTTGCTTGACTTTTGCCGCAGTCTAATACTAGTTGGCGAATCCCCGCTCCGCTGACAGCCCTGCATATGCATCTCAGTCTGCATCCGGCGGTCCCATTTACGGAGGTCCGCATTCACTAGGCTTTCATAACTCGGCCCTTCATCTTGATTTCAGTGGCGTCGTGTAGAACGGAATCTCCACTGCCAGCCGATACTGTAAGTACCTGCACATTTGAAATGATTCATTTTCGTCCCAGGGATGGCAGCTCCTGTGATGGATATCCCCTTGAGATCCACCGTTCACTCTCGCAACGGTCGTGTCCCAAGACCTAATTACAGCGCGCATCATCCACGAGACGTATGATGCAGCGATATCAGTCCTTCTCTAATTCGCGGTTCACTTGGCTCGCAGAGTCTCAGGTACGGAGTCAGATATGCGCGCCACCTAATTAAATCGTCTTTTCCAGACACCGAGATTCCGCTCCAGCTGTCTGTTGTTCAACCATGTCTTTTCCACAACGCTTCCTCGTTCGACTCATGCTGGGATCGCTACTGGCTTTCTAGTTTTCCCCATCTACGTCTGCGCACGCACATGTTCAGGGGCGTAGACTGATTAACGCTATGTTCGTCCCGTAGCGTAAAAGCTGCTGTGCGCCAACTTGAAGTCGGTCAATTTACAGGGCGACGTATTGCAGTACTAAACGTTCTGAGCAGGCTTGATGGCTTCTCTAATTTTGCCAGCGACTACGCGAACAACTCTGCTCGTGAAACTCGGCAGTAGTTCCCACTTCTGGTTCCGTCAAGGGGCTAGGTACTTCAAGTTCGAAGGACCCGTCGCTGAGTATCTCCCGCTATGCTCCCATCCGAACGCATTAAGCATCGCAATATTCTCAAGCTTTGAAGGCGTTGATCACAAAACCTGCTTGCGGCATGCTACAGAAACCTTTTCTTCCTTCTTGAATGAATTGAACAGCATCCAGCCGATCATTCTCAATTACCGCTTGCCATAGACCACCGAGGTTCGACTCCCCGCGGCCGACTTGTCTGAGTTCTCGGCGTTTTTTCGCCCGGTCTGGCCCTGTTCACTTTTTCATACTTCCACGTGAAACTGACGCATCCAATATCTAGATTGAAGTTTTGTCAGCGGCTTCTCGCCCGCTGCTTCGAGTCCCGTATGGAACTTTGTTTCCATGATTCTCTCATGGCGCAATTTCTACTTTGATCAACTAGTGGTTCTGCCTCGTGTTTACTGTGCTGACATGCAACATTATTATTCCGCCAGCAGCGCCCACAATCCCGCCAACTCTGTGGACTTTGGCCACCTATCGTGGAAATTTCCGAGGTGTTGTGGTTTCCACGGATTAGTATCCCCACTCAGAACTCACATTGAAATTACTAGCCGAATACTTGCTTCTGCCGCGCACTACTAATCACAGCTTCCGCGAGCGTCTATGGTGGTGCAATCAAGATTGTGTGGGTCCCTATCAAATACACACGCCTTGATCTGGCCTGTGCCTTTACCCTTTCCATGGGCCATCTGCCGCCGTTCATGAACAATTTGCGGGAACAGAAAGGAAGATTTCGGGGAACATCTAACTCTCCAAATATGGGGCAAATTCAGCGCAAAGTATTTCACCTCTAAAGTGCCGCGATTCGGTGGGTCCATGTAGGTCCATCATCAAAGTACAATGTGAAATCAAGGGCAAGATGCAACCCGCGAGGTAGAAAATCAGATTCTTTTCCTGGTACCGAGAGAGACTGGCGCCTCATGGCCTGTAGCCGGTACCTGTGAATTACATTTATGCGGTGACCCTTTCCTTCTAATACTTCCACCCATATGTGGAAGAGATATTTGCACTCCGTCGGCATTGCGGTCAATATTAGCATGCAATGAGGTGTCTCAAACCGGTAGGCAGAACCCAGGCCATTTTCAGAGAAGCAAAGTGTCATTGTGCATCAGGTGTGAGCGACTGAAACGGGTCATCGATACCCAGGATGAATAGTTCTATTCCAATCAGGCTAGGCCGCCGCGTGTTTGGATCCACCTCTTAAAAACGAACTCCAATGCTCGTTTGTTCCCCATCGTCCCCTCCGTTTATCATGAAATTGACCGTGCCCCTCAATCCCGCTGGTACCTTCACCCCCAAGTCCGAGTTCACCACTTTGATCGTTCGTTTGCGTCGAGTTGATTCAATCCATGATGACAACCTTCTCTTTCTAGTCAATGAATACCCTACTCTATCATGCCCATACGATGTGGATTTTCACGGAAGTGGATCTTATGACCGTTATGATTCCGATTGTGCGTGGAAAGCACATCTTGGGCACGAAATTTTAATTGACAACCAGTCTTCCATTTGCAGTCCATTTTTGGCATTGTCGCTGCACCTTTGACGTCCTTGCGAAACTTGCCTCACCTGGTGTTCTGGCTCTGGTTCCACCTCCTGGCCTTCAACACCTCAAACCAAACCGCATCACTCGAGGACGAGCTGAACAAACCTGAGCGGCCGCTTCCCTCGGGCAGAATTTCATTGCGGGCCGCAGTCATCCTCCGCTGGATATTGATGCCCATGTGCTGGGCTTTATCCTTGGCGTATAGCAAGGAGACCATGTTCGTAAGCATGGTTCTCACAGCGTTTACCTACATGTACAACGAGCTGCACGGATCTGGATGGCATTTTGTGTCCCGATACTTGTTGAACGGTGTGGGCTTCGCAGCATTTGAAGCGGGGACAACGTTGGTTGCCAGTGGGTGTGTGTTGTCTGAAAAATTCCGTCTTCTGATCAGCGGAATCCGCAGAGGACGACAAAACTTTCCTCGACGGTGCAGGGAAGCTCGCAGTTTTCTTGAGCGGAAGCATTCTCTTTACCACAATTTATGCCCAGGGTGGGTGTCATCGGCTTACTTCGATTCGATATTGATTCTCAACTTACAGATTTCCGAGACGGTGCGAGATTCATCTCAAATTGTATCCCCACACGAATATTTCTGACAACATTTTTAGTCGTTGGCGATGGTCTTATAGACCGCGACACTATCCCGCTCCGTTTCGGGAATCCCAGCAGAAAGGCGCTGCTCTTCGGGGTGGTAGCCTGGTCCATTGGACTTTGCTGGATATGGGATGTGGATCTATACACCGGTGTTATATTCATGGCCCTGGGAGTTCATGCAGGTGCAAGATTCATTAAATACACAACCGTCGAGGAAGACAGAACTTCGTATTTCTACTACAATGTACGTTCTCATGAGCAAAATTCGGGCTTCTGCTAATTTTCTCAAGATTTGGGTCTGCGTCGCCCACTTTCTTCCCGGATATTGGCGTTTATTCAGAGCATAAGTGTCCTCGTTAGATAATAATGACGTTATCTTCAAACGCTGCTAGATAATCAACTGCATTCGAATTGTTTCATGAAATGTTGAACTTGACCTGATCTTCGTTGTAACCAGGGGTAATTGTAGTATTTCACCAGTCTCTGAGTCGAGGATGCAAAAAAACCTAGTTCAAACGTCTATATGTACAATACGGACAGTCGCCTGTGTCTAGAGACGGGATACTCATGAACTGTGGAGATCACTCAAGGCGGGTTGACCGCATTCGAGTGCGCCACTGCTGCCTCATGCAGCCGCCCCCAGGACATCCACCACTCCTCAGCATCGTCGCTAGGGTCGTACCCGAAGCTGAATCGAGGACAATAAGCTCAAGGGAGGGCCGGGAATTTCGTGACTTACACTTGGCGCATGTCCTCCCAAATCTGCTGGAGGTCTGTAGCAGCAGCATCCAGGATATTCCGTCCGGCGGCCTCATTCGCCCGCATTAATGCGTCCCGCTCAATTTGCAGTGGTCCATCGGGAAGTGACATAACGTTTATGTACTGATGTTCGGACTGCAAGATAGAGACGCAGCGTGCTCGCCTGAGGATGTGGGAAACATATTGCGATAGACGTTGATTGAACGCACCGACGCTCATCGAACGCTGAGAGAAATTCCCCAATCCGCTGGGGGTCGTTCATTCGGGAGAAAACTTTGCCGATGAAGGCACCGTCCTCGATAGCGATAGAGTAGCTGTGAAGGGACATCGTCTGGAGGCAAGTCAGAGTGGTGCAGCAAACGAAAGGTTTTACATACGGGGAAGGGATGTGCTGCTTCCCCGAGAACGATCGCAGTACCACTCTGGGAAACCCAGGATTCCAGCTCACGGTGGTTTTTGATTTGTACGCAAGTTGCGGGGCCGGCCAGTGCAGCGAGCCGCTCTATCCTACTCGTGTGTTAGATTGACGGCTACTCGGACAATTGTGAAGAAGTGATTTACAGCGGATCGCAAGTCCCTACAACATCTGTTATCTTCTTCTTCGTTGCTTCGCACCATGTGTCGTCTTTCAAGTTGTCCGTGGTGTACACCCAAAAGACGACATCCTGCTCCTTTCCCTGGGTACCAATAATCATGACTGCTTTCTCATCAAGAAAACATTGTAAACGTACCGCTAGGAACGCCTGTGCGCCTAAGAAACCGGGTTACTGGACATAAGAGTATATGTATGATGTACAGTACTCACCTCGATTTGGTCCCATCCAAAAGGTGACCATATTTTTCTGTGGAACAGTCAGACGTTAACGAGCAAATTGGCTCAGGATTCACACCTGAGAGTCCTTGTACAATGACGCCAGCTCCTTATCCTGGATCGCCGTTTCTCTGGGTACAACCGCGCTTCCGGACGGTACAATTCAGCCTGCGTCGAAGATCACATGAAGCCGCTGTACATACCTGTAGATTGCCAATCCAGTGGGTTCACCGCCTACCCCGTTAATCTCCTCCTCAGCAAATAACCGCTGGCGCACGATTCCGGATGCGCCATCGGCCCCAATTATAACATCAGCAGTATATATCTTGCCAGAACGTAGAGTGACATAGCATGGTCGCTTTGGGCCTGAAGGTACAGAGTTTCCCCCGGAAAATTGCACATCGTCGACGCCAATCCTTCCAAAGTCAACCTGGACGACGTCTGAGTCAAAGAAAACGGCACCCGCCGTATCAGAAGTGTTCGCCTCTTGTGTCTGCTCCAGGGCATTGTAAAGAATGAGCAGAAGGTCTTTGTGCTGAACAACCCGTTTTGATTCGTCGACGGACAACCACAAAAGAAAATCCCTCACCCGCATTTGCAGAAAGGAACCTCGAGCGTCTTCCAGGAGCTCAGGTGGCCAGAGATGTGTGCCAAGGCAGTCGCGGCCCGATGTATTGCCCTGATCTACGAGATTTCAGCTAAGGGGTCAAAAACGGCGAAGGGTATTTTACACTTGTACACTTTGAAGCCATCTCCGACGACGGCCTTTTCTTTAATCTGAGCCCCAAGTCCCCAATCGGAGAGAACTTTGAATCCATTTGGCGGTAGTCTGATTCAGATGAGTCGACAAGTTAAAGATCGGTGGAGACACCTGCCTGACTGCTCCGGATGGTATCTACCGTGTGATCAAGATGTTATCAGTTGCATGAGGCCTGCAAAAAAAGAAAACCCACCGACTCAGGGCCCCCGAAGTCCACTTTCTTTACTTTCTCCAAAACGATGACATGGTGTCCAGCATTCTTCAGCGCAATTGCCGAACAGAGCCCTGTCCAGGTGTCAATTCAGCGGAGACGACGGATTGGAATAATTCGACGAACCCTCCGTAGATGCACCGACAATTATCTGTAATGTTCAACCGCGGTGAGAAATGCGTTCTATCGAGCATGAATGCACCAACAAATTTGAGCCGTAGAGAATCCGTCATGGTGCTTCAACGGGTGAAAGGGAAGGACCCACAGTGTTTTAGAGGAATTTAAGGGGAGCGTCACTCACTGTGGGCGAGAGCCAGGGATCAGATGAACGGCGGCGGAATTCGAGTATCACATCGCGGGTGCACATGCGATGGGCGGCGAATGCACACCGGAGCCCAGATCGCGTCGGCTAGGAGGAACGAATTATTATAGGGCACCCATGAGGAAAGGAAAATGCAACTGCGCAGATGCACTACTCGTCAGTAGCGTTGCGAGTGAGATACGGGTTGAGCAAGTGCCAATTGGTCCAAGGAGACGCATTAGATTGATGAGAGCTGGCCCCAACTCCGCAGTGGAGTTGTCATAGTCGGCAAGACCGACCCTGAAATGTCAGGTTCGACTTCTCGCCCCAAAATGTAGACTTGTAGGCGTGGCCCGCCAGCGTATGCACCGGGGACAAATAAAATACCGAAGTACTCGGGTGGATAATATTTGTCGCTGTCCGGCTGCCTGTGGCGTTTCTTTCACTGCGACAGGCCGGAATTATCCGTCTCGTTCTATTGATTGTACATGGTGGCGAGTGCTCTCACCTTCTTGTGTGGGTCCTCTTTCTGATGAAAATTCTATGGTTCCTGGCTGTTGACGGAATTTTCCGGTCTTCTTATGTTTTGTGGGTCCTGTTTCTGACGGAAAGCTGTATCAGAAATAAACGCTGCAGATGGACGCATGGATACCGATACCACGCTTGTTTTACCCGGGTGCCCAGGATTCTTATGTGACCAGAGAGGGCTGCGGGCGCTGTTTTCCATCGCAGCGTGGGATCAGCTATTGTGGTTCAAAATCTAGACTAAAATTGTCCCAGGTTCTCTTGATGCCAGTGAGTTTGGGAACAGTACAGCGCGGCTCCCCACTCACGAGGAACGACGAGGCATTACTAGTCTCCTGCTATTCAATAACTATCGAGACGGATCAGAACCTCGGCGCGTTTTCAGGTGAAACCAGTCGGATGGCGGCGTGGAGATTGAAGGTAGGCCGGGGGAGATGTACTTCCGTGCGTAAAGCCGACTGTATAGCGAGCGCTTCTTCTACATTGCGTTGGCGTGCATCCAGCTGTGGTACTTGGCGCCCGGCTATCCGTTGACTGCCAATGACGAGGTTGTATCGTAGTTACGCCAGCGTTTGACGCCGGGTCAGCGAACGAAACTCCTGGCAGTCGAAAGCTTGAGAGCAAGAATATATTTGGTACGTGCCTGCGAGCGAGAAAGGACGACCCGGCGGCTGTGTTGAAGGTGAGTACCAATTCAATTGAAAGAGGGTATGCAAGGCGGGGCCGAGGTGCAGCAGCTCCGAAATGATAAAAATCGATTGAAGGTTGCGGCCGTGGGCTTCGTCTGGGTCGAAAGTGACTCTCAGGATGGTAGGATCGCGCGCGAGATGGATACTGGCTGGAGGTGCGTCAGCGGGAAAAGGAAGCGGGAGGATGCAGAAATATGATAATGGCTTACTCAAGCGAACGCAGATGAACCCACCTGGTGATGCCCTCAGTCACGGAAGAAGAATGTCAGGTGCATAGTCACGAAATGGATATCACGTAGAGCGCAGACTCGGTGGAGAGGAGTGCCTATAGAAGAACAAGTGAGAGGTCCAAAACCATCGACCATTATACCGCATTTACTTGAGCCTGCGAGGCGACTCAGCAAAACGAGTTCAGATACTATAATCAATACGTTGAAGACTTGTCGCAACATGCACGCAACGAAGCGGATTTGGGTGAGCCCGAAAGCTGCTTCGCGAGGCAGTTGTTGACTCCAGATTGTGGGTCGCAGAAATATTGACCGTTACGGCACAATAGCGGGATCGAGATTCAAATGCTAGCGGAGCTATGTATAACGAACATCCTGAGTTGAGTACGATAGATACAACGGAGTCGCTCACCTTCGGCACCATCCGAATCGGTTGAGGAAGTTGGTACCCGATGTCGAAGCCTTCGTGCCGGTCTCACTGCTCTACCAACAAACTATAAGCGCAACCTGGGAAGAATCTGGGCGTACTTCAAAGAGAAAATGGGTTCAAGGTAGTCGTACGACCTAAGATGACCAATTCTTGTGCGAGGGTGAAGTTCTTGCGGTGTTTACACTCCAGGAGTTGCTCTCGCAGATGAGATTGAGGGAATTTGAGCGTGCAAAAAGGGCTTGCGGAGACAAGAGCAAAGACTAGATTTGGGTGGTGGTGTAGTGATCAATGCGAGGAGTCACGTCGTATGAGGATAAAGGACGCGTGTCCGGCTTGAGGACGTGCAGTGGCAGACAAGAGGAAGTCTCAGGAAGATGCCAGGATTCAGGAATGACTTGACCAGCGAATCGTGACGTGGCAGAAGTTGCGGGCGGGCGGGACGGGGATACATACCTATACGTGAGACCAATTCAGGGCGGAGAGAGGTTCCAGTGATGAGAAGTGCGGTGGCAAGATGGCGGTCGGCAGCAAGGTCGGCAGCAAGAGGAGTGTTGTTTGTATCAGAGGTGATCGCCAAGCACCGGCAGTATCTGCCGCAGTGGCAGTGCCGATTCGGCATTCCCAGCTTTCTCCCTCAAGGGGATCCCAATTTGCGAAATCCGTACCACACCTCGAATTTTTATTTTCGCGGGTTTCGGTGGACCCGTCCCGTCGTCCATGACGTCATATTACCAATTTAGGACGTTGATCCGGAATGTCTCACGACCTCCAGTAGAAAAAAGACCAAGTTGAGGCCCCAAGTATGTTTTCACTGCTTCTATCTGTTGTATGAGCTAGTTGCAGGCTCTACAAACATACCTGTTTATTTTCGAGAGTCTTTTCATGCTTCCAGGATTCCGCATCTTATTACTCATGCTGATTACGGCGCACCGGCAAACCTCTCGGCACCCAAATTAGGAAATAATATTTTTTCCTCTAGCTCAACAAACATGAAGTCTGAGGCTTTCGGACCGCAATTCCCTGTCGAAATATGAGTAAGTGTTCCACAATCCGAGGTGCCTGATTTTCTCTTGAATCGACACCCCCTTGTTCTCCCTTCCCCTCATGTCTTGCTCATGTCCAAGAGGTATGCACCGGAAGAACCCGGGACACAGCCTCCATAGGTAGGTAGGTCCGAGGCACTCTTATTTCACTTTTTGGAATTTGTTCAGACTACTCTGAAAATGCATTTAGAAGGGTCAGAAAAAATATCGGTTTTTTTGGGAGGCCTGGGAGGGTGAAAAAATCTTTGAAACCCTTGGGGGGGGGGGGGGGGGGGGGGGTTGTATTATACTCGCGTGTGATTCCTTTTAGACTCGAGAAATTTGTACGAATTACACCTAGGTATGCCTCCAATTAAGGGCAAAAAACTGTGATTTCTGGCCATTTTCGTGGGAAATCTACTCGCTTAAGCTCGCTTAGTCTCGGCTAATAGGTAGGTAGGGTCTGGAGGGTCTTATTTCACTTTTCCGACCCTGTGTGGCAAATTTTAAGGCTGCATACCTCTTGCTCATGTCTTGTGTCGAGATCACATATACATCCTGCACACGCATTGTCGCTTTCAGGTCACGCAACCCAAATTCATCTAATGATTTCCACTCCCTTCTGTTCCCTTCTGTTCCCCGGTTCGCTTGCTGCTCCCGAGACCGGTCACCGCACTGTATGTACGCTCCAACTCTATGCAGTATGATATCCACTGACGTCCTCAGCCTACTCGTGGAGGATTCTACGAGACTGCCACTGAATGCGGGGCACATTCCTTCATCTGAAAGCGTCTTGACGCCATGGATCCATCGCTGGATGCACTCCTCGTTGCTCACCGCACCGCGTAAGACATCACGCGCGCTCTGTGGAGCCGGGCAATAACTTCTCCAAGCTCAATACCGTCCAGGATTCAGGTTAACCCCTCCGAATCATCACGTTTGTGCTCATCCAAAGACTGTTTAGTAAACCATCGTCAAATTTGCAAGTGCACACTGCAGGGAAATCATTACCACGGAACATCGTCGGGGTCTTTGGTTTTTCTTGGTCCTACTGCGCGGAACACTGCCAGTATCTGTATCTGAGAGTCTTCCTTGAAAGCTCTGGCCTACTCTGCGTTTTTTTGCGCTGCAATCTATCCTTCGCTCTCTGAGCTCTCACCTGGCAACCCACCGGAAAATCTGGAGGATAACATCAATCTATACTATCCCGATGAGATCTTCCAACATTGCAGGAGGCTCTGATGTGTACGCGGCACGACTCTCTCATACACCGCGCCATAATCGTTCGTTTCTTAAGATTGCCACGCCGGTAAGCCTCATCCGCATCTTGCTACAAATCCAAATCCACATCCATATCCCTTCAAGATTGACGCTGAATGAACGTCAATCTTGAAGACAAACCCAGCCGCTATTTGATAATGAAGGTATGTTTTGGTGACTTGCGATGGGCGAGATCCCCGAATGGGAGTGCATCCGCACACGCTCAACTTCAACCTATAACACCGAGTCCCATTCGGCCCTCGTCTCGACCGTGCAGCTGCACATCCATTTCTCACCGCCCTGCAATATCTCAGTATCTCGGTTCTGATTCATCTCGTTCCTGATCTATTTCTTGTTATAGTTGGTACGGAACAGGGGCGAACGCACATTCGTATCTTTCGACACACCATGGCAGTTGGTTTTTCGTGACCGGTCCGGGAGCAAGCCCCTCTACTACGCAATATCGGACCGTGACGGGACCAACGCTGGGAGGCATCGAATCGGACGCCGAGATTGCACAGTGGGCGGAAAGCATCGGCACAAGATTGCCCTCACGCGGAAACACCGCCACCGTGAACGTCGCCACCACGGAGTCTTATGTGAAGATTGTATTTGCAGCTTAGGTGTCGTCGAAATGACGCCTCTGTATGTTGTTTCGCTGCGTGAGAGAACTATGACCGTCAGATATTTTGCGGCAGACTCCCTGACGGGGAATTTCGGCGGTTCCCTGGATTCCCACTTGAACTTTACTAAGTAATTCACGCCGCAGTATCTCTCTTTCCACGTATGTCGTCGCTTCATTCCCACTCGTGTTACTGAGCGCTTTCGGAGTGCAGTGTATGTATTGTGATGACCCTGCCTGCATCTAAACTAAAATACTGTGCAAACAACATCTTGGTTATCAGTTATTAAGGGGATGCTCGTACTGCCAGTCGGAAGTGCATCTGTAGGAGCTGAACGAGTCGTTGGATTTGTTTTCGTCTCTTATATCCTGCTTGTACCAATTGGCTTCCTCCGATGAGCCACTGCAATCAAGATTCCTACAAGCCGAATGAAGTCAGACCGCACTAAAATTTCTTTATCGAGGGCACGTACACGAAAAGTGTGCATTTGTATCCTGGGGGGACTGCATAGCTGGATATGCTGTCTTTGTACGACCCATGGCCGTATTTGGAATCGGCGAAGTTGGCGCACTGGTCCACTTCGAATCCGGTAATGACACAGTTAATAATGTTTGGATCGATGCAGACGCCAAGCCAAAGGCTATAATCGTCACGCCTCTGACAGAAACAGTAGGATTAGGAAAGTCGCTGAACAACAGATATCTTACCTGAACTTGACCCTGCCTCGCGATGTGAGCAGAGGGTGCGGCGGAAACGACGGTCGCGACCAGCGCGATGAGACAGGAAGTCAACTTGATATGCATGTATGGGAGGATGGTGTTGTAAGGAGTAGTTTCTGAGTAATGAATGTGGGTGATGATGTTTGTTTTCCAGGCAGAGGCCTTTTATACCTTTCCGGTGTGTTGGCAGTGGTCGCTTAGCCGGCCGGTTCGGCTCCTGTGGCCAATTTATATACAGGCGGGCATGTGCTGTCGCAACGGAACATTCCCCCTGGTTATTTGGAACCCCGCGCGGGGCCTTCAGGGCCTGGCAGCCCGAACGGGCCCCAAAAAAGCGCTCGTTAAAATTATGACGGCAATTATAGGTAATCGATTTCACGACGGTGAACGGATTCCAGAGCGGGCAGGTCCGACGGCCGACTGTGGCTTCGCCGCTCTCGGATATACGAATTGGTTGTTGATGAATCGCTGGGTTTGATTTGAACATTTTCAAGAAGTAAGTCCAAATGAGTCTATTCAATGGCTGCCACCTGCATATCACCCCTCGCGCCTGGCTTATAGTGCCACTCCAACAGCAATTATGCAGGAATGCTTTCGAGGTAGGTCTTGGCACGACGAAAATCTGGATGATCCGTTGTTCGGGCGACATGGTTCGCTGACGCCAAGCACAAGAAATGTAAACGAGCCGTTGAGACAGCGTATCCCCGTCCATATATCGAATGGCCACAGGGATGATGCATCCCACGCTGGGGCCACAGTCGCAGCACAAGGTCAAAGATAACGAATTTAAATGTCCCGTCAAGACATCATATTCCCGCCGGCGCCCATAATACATACATTGAATCGCCACAGGGATTACCCAACAGTGCGATTACGAGTCCGAATGATTAATGAGGAATCGTTCTTTCCCATCACTCTACACTAGGTTTTTGGATCATTTTCAGCCCACAGTTGCTACCCATACCGCCGATTGGTTGATGTTGTGATTGACGGTTGCCAACAAACGCGCTCATGTGATGATTAGCTGCACACGCTTTTGGACAATGGACGTGTTCCTTGTACACAGTGATTCTGAGTGAGTTTCTTTTTAAAACGCGATGCGACAGCTGAACTACACACCAATCTGAAGAAAAAGGTTGCTCGCGGCAGCATTGAGGGACTTTGGATTGAACCTTCATCAGCAAAACCTGAATTTGGCTGTAGCCGGCGGTACCTTCCTGTAGCAAAACCAATCAAGTTTGTAGTGCTCGTAGTAAGCGTAGCACTACAGAGTGCTGCGTAGGGTGACATCGATTCTGTGTAGTTCGTTGTAATGATTGGTAGTAGAGTAAAATAAGTGAGGATTTCCTGTCATTTTTCAATGACCTCTGTGTCAGGTTTGCCTTGAATTCCAGTCACTAGTATCTGCCAAACATGTCCCTTCCTTGTGTATTTTTTGGCCCTATTTTTCACGCCTTCTTGTCAGAACAAGATCCCTTTTCGGTCATCTTCAAAAAATGATCCCGTCATCTCGGATCAAATATCCGGTCACCATCAGTTCGGCTTTTCGCCACTGTTGTATTGCCTTCCTGTCAACTGTTCCTCATAACTCATCAACCAGTGGGCTGATCGCCGTGGTTCCTGCATAGATTAGGACTGCCTTGTCTGTAGGACCATCAGAAAAATATCAGCTGAGAGTCCCGGGCAATACTTCGTCTAAAATTTTCAAAATTCCTTTGTGTGGCTTGGTCTTGTTAACTGGATTTGATTTGACGCGTGTCTGAGCTCGTAAATACTTTTTGAAAGGTAATTCATAGAAACAGAGTAAAGAATCTGTGCTATTATGAAAGGGGTGCCGTTGTAGATGTAACAGTCTACCATGTTGACAGTTGAACTACCTGATTGGGAATTTCAACCAACTGTTTGCCGAAAGAATCGGTCGCTCAATTGCTGTCCTAATAATACAACTTGACAGCATGCAGGTGGGAAATCCTCAACCTTGGAGCCCATCGTGCTTGTATGGTATCGTGTTTTGTGACTGTGAGATGAAGGTGAAGAGACTGCGGTGGTTGCAATAAATTAGAACATTGTGGCAATGCATTTCAGCTCCTCCTTCACATCATGATTACACACTGCTACAGTATGGAGTGCACTCAGTCTTGGAACAGGTAAAAGATTGTTCCATTTATTTCTAGCATGTCTGAAGTCACTACTTCCTATGTTTTATTCCAGTCCATACTCTTATCGTAAGGTATGTCCCCGGGGCTCTTACGGTATGGTACGGTCGAATTTATGGCCGTATACAGTCTTTACGGCCGTATATATTGCACAACAATGAAATACCGCCTAGTTACGCATTCACATATTACCTGTATTGAGCGGGGTGCAGGAGGAATTGAAGAAATGAGCCAGATTGCTATAGGTATTGTTTTCCTCTGATTTTTCCACTGAAAGTTCCGAATTGGACATTCTCACGGATGCAGTTGATGCAAAATGTTGACACTACTGGAGACTTACACCACATCGGAAGCGGGATATTGTTTCTTCACGTATTGTTAAATTTCACTGAAATTATATTTCAAGTGTTCACATTTTCCAACCACTTTGTAGCGCAATCATTGTCTTCCGAGGATCATTTTGGTCGTTAAGATTTATGGGCCGTATACGGCCCTAAGAGGCCGTATGTATACGGCCTCTTACGGCGTGGTTTACAGTTACGGGCCGTAACCGTAAAAGTGCTGCCCAAAAACCATATGGTACAGTTACAGTTACCATACAGACCGTAACCGTATACCATATTTACGGGTACGGTGACAATCCCTAACGTCTGCTTAGCGCTAGGCCTGTAACAAGCCAACCAAGTGCCCTGTGCATGCCTGGCGCTGTGTATGAATTCAACACCCCATTAAAGCCGACATGGATGGGGAAAGGTTGGATATCGACCCGATTGATGATGGACTCCTGTCAACCAGGAGAGGCCAGAGCCATTTTGCGTCTTGGGAACGAGCTCGCAAGAGAGCTGCTCAACTCGGCTGTTGACTCGGAGAGTTTAGTTGAGAGTTAGTCCACCTGGTGATAACAAACCAGTCCAAACATTTGTGTGTATCTCTCTTTCTTGTCCTCCACCACCACAACCTTCCACAGCATTTTTGTCTTCCTCTTGTCCGCAAGTATACGTGCCCCCGCTGTGAACCATCACAACACAAGAGAACGGTTGCACTTTTTGCCCTCTGCATGTGCTGGTGTGTGTAGATTCTGCTACTAGCACTGTTACATGTACATAAAGCCCACCTTCCCATCCAATTATGCAACACTCATTTGTTTATCCACCCTCACTTAATGTACCAGTGCTGTTTGAGTGTTCCTGTTGAAACACTGACTTGCGGGGTAGGTCTGAAATATAGCTTCGCATGCTATAGAATGAATATGGATTTATCCACACCAAACTAAAACACACTAAACCAACAACAACAACTCCAATTCAACGTGCGAGGTTCGGGGGTCCAACACAGGAAATGTTGTGGCAATTTGATAAAGCTTTTGCTCAATTTCGACTTATAAAGTTATACTTCAATTTGCCTCGAACTTCTGTCCTACTGAGCACTAATATGCTTCAGATAATTGAAAAGGTGTATAATTCAAGGGGTGTGTGGATATATAATACTGGATGCTTTAATAGTACTTGTACTCCAAGACGTTCTTAAAATGTTTGACTTTTCTGGGTAATTATGGTCTTTACTTCTTTTTGGAAGGTTCTAACTGGTTTCCATGCTATCGGATCTAAGTTATGTGCGTCCGTGTAGCCGTGTAGCTCACGTGTACGTGCATATGAAACCTCAGAAACAATATTTGATCAAAACAGAAATGTTATTCCAAAACCGTGAACGAAATACTGAAGGCTCTAAGAGACCAGGTGTACTCCGAATGAATTATAGACTTCCCAAAACAGTACACGTGCGTAAGCCATGTGCCTGGTTAAGAAGAGGATGATTTACTGCCGAACTCCTAGAATCCCTGCTCTACTTATACTAATTCTGAATAATCCTCATCTAGCAAACAATGGAAAACCCGTACAGCGGTATAAAAGTGTCTACGTGTCAATACGCGATTGCCTGAGTACTAATTTACATGCAAACTTGTACCTATTCAGGCAGAGAAAGAGAGAGAAAATTATAATGTTATCTTTGTTTTATTGTTTTCTTGGGTATTTCTCAGTCCCCTTTGACTGCCCATCAATCCTAGATGCCAACACCATTGTCCCTAGTACGATTTCTACCGGCCAGACACGTATGCCACGTACTCCCATGTGTCGCTGAACTCATTCGTACCAGCCATCATTTCCAGCTAAAGTGTGATGTCATGCACTGCCACCTTTGCTTGCCCAAGTATTTCCGAGTTTCCCGATGAGTGGCAGTGCCAGCACAGCCACACATTCCGTGTTCCGGGTAAAGACCCATTTCGATGTAAACCTCTCTTTGGTGTCTTCATAGATGCTCCGTGTCTTCACAGGATGGATGTTTCGTTGTTCTTCCTTGATAAGGTGTACACCCCGAATACGCCCCTAAGTCCCAGACTGTTTTAGTTGGTCAGACTTCGAGTTTGGGAGCATAATATTATAGTCCTGGTCCGACATTCAGCCCGTAAGAACTGTTTGAAGCCCCAGCTGATATTATATTATGAACCCGTGATTCCAGCCCATAGCTAGCTGCTCGGAACTCACACTAGCCCTCTGCTTAGATGCGCGTTAACTTTGTTTATACTCAGCTCATGTAGTTAAAATCGAAAATATGTGGTATTTTCACGTGTGGCCACATAGGCGGCTTATCACCGTCGTTTTCCTTGCACCATCCTTTCACCCAATTGGTTTCTTCTGATCATTATCTTGAGTCATCTGAGTACTCCACTCTTCTTTGATGTCTTTCGTTCACATTGTACTCCATTAATTGACGTATATTGCTTATGTTAGAATCCTTTTGACCTGTTTCCCTCGTCGGTTGATGTTATTCCTGTCCCTTTTTACCCGCTCCAGACCCAAACCTAACTCCTTTTTATCTCCATGCTGCTACCCAGAACTCTGACCCTTTGCTAGCATGGTTGAATGTTGAACTGCGACCCCTGCTTTCCAATTTGGGCCTACTGGGGTGTCCTTCATGGTCACCATCTGGCCTTGGCATGTTCACACTTGGGTGCCTGTTTCATATCTGAATCTTGCTGCTAAATCTGACATCCAAGTTTTCACGATCACTCCATGCTCTATCTACCTCTGATTGCAACTAGCACTAAAATGGTTTATCTGTCATTTACCTCCCTCAATGGTCTTCCTTCAGTTATCCCATCAACATCCTTTGATTACTGCTTCAATTGACTTCAAGCAACACACGCAAGCTCCGGTGGTCAATGGACCCATAAGATATGTACCGGTTCTTGTTAAATCAACATGGTATGTGTGTGCACCTGTATTTTCCCTGCACAAGCATTGCTCTCAGCTGGACAAGCAAGTCTTTCGGGCTCAAGTTGTGCTGATCACATTTGCAAGACTTCCTTTGACCCCCAAAACTCACAGATATGCAAATGCATACTGGTTCTTCAAGTTATTCCTAGCCTTCAAGTAATCACACTGCATACGGAGATTGGACAATGTGCAAGATTCTTCAACACCCCATCTTTGGCTCGACTTTGTCTGACTCCCGCAAATCTGTCGCATTGGCGACCCACTTGGTTCAAGTCCAATAACTCATTGCCGCCACAACAGCCAAATGTCGGTATTGGTTGGTAAGTACATCCTCCATATGTACACTGCATACATTTGTATTCTTTGCGTGCACAATAGCATGGTTTTCCCACCTTTCCTATGATTGTTATGAGAAAATCAAAGATTTCACTGGCAGTGTTTTTTTTTTGTCTATCCTCTGGTCAAATACACAGTGGTATGTAGCACTATGTAGCACTACATAGATCGGGGAGGTACTTACCTAGTGCTACGTACCCCAAGGAATCAATTATCCCTTACTACGGGAGCTACGGGCGCTACGACCACTACGACCTCCTACATAGGACTACATAGCCCTGCATATGGGATCAGGTTTTGCTGATGTTGAATGAACCCAATAGTACTTGAACTTTGAGTCGAAGTTCCAGCTTGAAGCCTTCTCGGGATGTCCTCGACACTCCTCTCCTCTAGTTTAGCCTTGATTTTCAAAGCAGACAGTGAGTTAAATCTACTCAATCTCATGTTTGACTTGCCTCTGTAATCACCCTGTAGCCTCCTCACTCAATTTGGGTCCTGTTAATTTGATCTAATGTGAATTATTGTCTAATGTGGAAGCCATACAATACCGACCATGTGTGCTTGTGCCAGTCACAAATCTAAATATTTTTCATAGCATTGTGGCCAGTCCTCTGAACACTGGCACCCTGACTGCCATGAAAAACTGTTAGCACAGTCCAACAAGCAAAAAAAAAAAGGAAATGAACTCAAATATGTTTGTGTCGGCGATGAGGGGTGTTGAGTTGGGACTCAGGATTTGGTGGCAATCCAATTGTAATGTTCATTGACCCCTACTTAGTTGGCCAGTTGGACAATAGAAGACCAAAGTGATGAGAGCACAGGTCCTGTCACGGTGTTGGAGGATGGAATGGGACCACTGAGGCTTGTTCATACCAAATTTTGAGGAAAATTGGTGGTGTTTGGAAGAAAGTCATCAATTCTTAACATTGAACCACTGCCGCCGCCACGTCTCTTTCTCCTCCAATTCTGCCCAAATCTGCGACTTTCTGAGTTCGTTCTGATCGTCTGCTTCCAGGCTACTGTTGGACTCAATCTGGGTTTAGTGGACTATTTATCCCTTGCATTGTGCCAAAGAAATGAAATTCACTGACATCCATCTCGGAATCTGGCCAGTCTTACACAAACAAAGGGTTTGTTTTCCGGCTCTAAGACCTCACAAGGATCATCTTGCCATAAAATATTTGCCCTGGAAAGGTATTCGGATTTTGTTATGAGCGTGGACCCTGTCCTATAGTTATATTAGTATATCAAGTGGCTAATTGAGCCCCTCAAAAAATGAATTGACACAACCCTCAAGAAAGATCCAGAAATCTGCCAAGTATGTTCACATCGTTTGTAGGATGACGGCCTTCAGTCTGGATACCTATTCTGACCCATTAGCCTTGCTGGTTGTTTCGTCCGGGGCTGAAAGCCCCATGCTGGCCAACTAACCGCTCAGATACATTACAGCTTACACGCCAGGCTGGAGTTCAACATCATACAAGAACATAAAACTGAAGAGCCTCCCACGCTGTGAGGAGCGGCCGAAGGTCGGCAACAAGCGGTGCTGAGTCGGGATTTGATGACAATCTAACTGTAATGTCCATTGATCTCTTGCAGAATTTGCAGTGCCAGGTTGAAGTCCAACATCCTTAAAGAAAAAGAAAACAAAAAATGTAAGAGCCTCCGCCTGCTGTGAGGAGCGACAGATTTGAAGGTAATGTTGATTTACCTTTTGTACAGCTTATACAGCAGGTTGGTTGAAGTCCAACATCCTAAAGACAACCCGGCACCGTGAGGAGCGACCGAAGGTTGGCGACGGGCGGCGCTGAGTCAGGACTGGATGTTCCTTGGCCTCTGGCACAGCTTGACGTGCCAGTTTAGAATGTTAACACTCAAAAAGAAACTGAACGTTTCTACGACCACAGGCAGCACTGACTCATGAATCAATTTCACTGGGATGTTCATTGACAAACTGCACGACTGCAGCACCGGTTTCAATCTCGTCCAGCTATACAGGAAACTGCAAAGTCTCGAAAGTTGGCAGCCAGGGGCACCATTGGGAGCTTGACATTTGAAGGCAATATAATTTATGGAAGTTTGAGACTTCATACACCAATTCCCCCTCTCGAGATCATTCTCTCAGTGGAAGAACTCAAAAACAAGCTGTGAATACTTCAACTTTCAAATTCTCAAGTTGAATGAGACCTGAGATAGCACGGATGTTTCACGAGTTGATGTCCGCGGAAAAACGGTCGCGATGCACTTGATGCCCTGGTGGCTACATAGTTTCATGGGGAGAAATTCAAATTCTAGGCTGATCCTTTCAATTCCGTACCGTTATTCACAAACAGGCACTGTTTGTTCTATTGGCAACCAAAAATGTCGCCTCCTGATTATATAAGCATGCAATGATTGGCTGGAAGCTGGACCCTCATTGGCTGGACTTTAAGCGTCTCAAATACGGCGACGTCAGTGTCTCTTTGCTTGCTTTTCTCAACCCATTCTTCCTTCTGTCTTGAGACTGTTTCAAATTTCAAGCCATGTATGACAAAACCCAGCCATCCCCGAGAATCCGAACGATTCTTCCCGCTGTTCCTCGACAACACGCAACAAAGCAAGGTCAAATCATCGCAATGTTGCCTGCGGAGGGTCTGTTACTTGTTTTGCTGGCTTCGTTGACTCACTCATTAGACCTTTCACAGCGGGTCCATCCTCGCAAGTTCTCTCTGATCGACCAGTGTCTCGGAAGCGTCCACTCTTTTCTGACGCGGAACAAAGCCTGGCAAAAAGAAAGAAAAACAATGATGGTGGAGATAATACATGTCAGTCCACCTCCGCCTGGTCTAACCCGTGTCTGACGACCCCCGACTTGAATCAGCCTCACCTTCTGTTGTTGTATTTGCTGAAGGACTATCTAACAAGCAGAAATCTCTCACCCTATGACATATCCTTCAGCACATCACCAACACTAATTCCTCCAGATACTCTGGCCACGCTATACTATCCCTCGCCTGTGAACACCGTATTTCTCGCAAGAAGAGACCTCTTCTCATACAGGAATTGAACTCCCACTTGTGCAGCTGGGCATGTCTGATTTGTTTAGCTGACGCTCGGCAAGCTGGACAAGTCACTGTGGCACCTCCATATCCATCGTTACCAGAACTGTCCAGACTTGTTCTGCCTGAAGATAGGACTGATGCCCGCCATCGTCAGCGAGATGAAGCTTCAGAACACAACCTCCGCACTTTCGCGTCGGAGAAAGAAGAGTGGGCCAATTCTTGGCCCCAAGTAGAATCAGAGGAATTCCTGAAAGATGTACGTATGCCGATACTCTATGTCTCAATCATCTCAATCATGGCATTTGTTCAATGTTCAGATTATGAGAGAAAGTCATTTGCAAACCACCGCTGAAGCACTTCGTCACGCTCCATGTTCTTTCTGCAACAACAATGAACTGGCTTGTGATCTGAAGTTTTGGAACACCACTGACCTCAATATCACGCTCCTTGATCAGGCTGTTGATCATTTGCGTATCCATTATAACCGTCCTGAAATTCAATCCCATCGTCTTCATGACAGTCGGTACCAAGCATGCCGTACCTGTGCTCGGTGTGTTAACAAAAAGAAATTTGTCAAGGTCCCGCTGTTCAGCTGGGCCAATGGATGCTGGATCAGTCCGATGCCTCCGGCTCTCTCTGGCCTCGCCTACGCAGAGGAGCTCATAATCGTTCGTGCACATACGACAAAGTGTTGGGCCAAAATCAATTCTGGCACAGGTCCTCAGGTACTGAAACAGAGAGCCGCTTCCGGAAATGTATGCATCCATCCCCATGAGATTACCATGATTGCAACTTGTCTCCCCCGTCCAATGTTTACAATTTACGACGAGATTGTGGTTATTTTTGTATCCGATGACCACAAGGCGACTCCGGACATGTTTAAAAAGGACTCCTTTCCTTGTTCGCAGAGGATGCATTCTGTGAGCACTAGAGTGGTTGAAACAGAACAACCGCTTATATCATGATGTTGTCATCGACCTCACAGCTCTTGCCGAGTATCCTGAAAACGGATGTGTACCTTTTCCAGTCCAATGGCAGAGACTGAACGAAACAATTCGCAGCCAGAGTGCCACCTATAGCGGTCACGGTATCGACACTACCGAGGCCATATTTGCAGCGCAGACAGATGAGACCAACGCGCAGATCCCCATATCTGTTTCGGGTACCTTTGATGTCGAAAAGACGGAAAAAACCCTCAACAGTCGAAAACTTCAAGCACTTCAGCTGCTTAAAGCAGGATCTACATTTACAAAAACTCTCACTACCTCTGACACATTATCCACCCGTAATAACCCCAACGTCTACGGAATACTGTGGCCGACTCTATTTCCGTATGGCGTTGGCATGTTTGATGATCCATTTCGGCTGGACTTGGCCCTCAAGCCAATCCCATTGAAATTACATGTCCAGCATTATTTACAACTGGAAGATCGCCGCTTCCAAACCCATCTATCATTCCCATTTGTGATGCACAATATCCAGATGATACGGAAATGTTGGCTACTCTTACCGAGAAGTTGGAAGCGAAAGAAGCTCGCAAGGACTATTCTAAATATATGCCCTCATCTCCCCAGGAGTCGTCTATCTTCCAGCTCTTACATTATGTCGACTATGTCAGTGAGCATATCGAGGGCTCGTCAGCCGAAGTTCTCAAAATGAGAGGAGAAATTCAAGCCATCTCCCGCTCTTCCAGAACAGCCTCTGTTTTTTTTTACCTTAAATCCCGCCAACACTTATAATCCCCTCTGTGTTTTCACAGCTGGAAGCGATATCAACCTCGACACTGTGTTTGGCAATATTGACTCCCGATACTCCTCTTTTGAACGTGCCCGTCTACTTGCATCAAATCCCGTTGCAGGTGCAACATTCTTCAAGCTAATGTTGGACCAGTTCACCGATGTGTTCCTGGGATTTCAGAGAGACTGCAAGCAGGGTGTCTTTGGTCGTGTCAAACACTACTACGGAGTTGTTGAAGCACAAATCCGTGGTTCTCTCCATCTTCACATTCTCATTTGGCTCGAAGGTTCATTCTACTGATTAAAGTTTGCCAACTCATCTCACAATGAACATGTAGGAGCTCTGTCTCCCAAGCTCCTCCAGGAAAAAGTCAATGAAAACGAGGAGTTTAAGCTCCGACTTTTTTCCTGGATGGAGAGTGTCAGAAAAATCCTGTTCGGCTTCAAACGTCCTGGGACACGTCCCAGGACGTCGCAAGATCAGATGGTTTTCAGTGGCTTGGAGCACACAGTTAAGATATCCGCAAGATGCTCCAAGGCAAGTGGTGACTCCCAGGCTCTTTCAAGGCTCCTCGGTGACAGCTGACGTTCCGAGATCACTCAAGGCTCCACAAGCCAGCCTCTACGATGCAGGGCTCAGCGCTCAGCCTGTACTCGGCTTCCCATATTTACATCGGACCCCAAAAAATATTTGGAATGAATGTATTAACAAAATAGCATTGTACATGTAATATCTATGTAGAGCAATAGTCTTCTGGTCAGAAGCTGAAACCGACACAGAATAATGGACATGATAAACCATAATTGAGGTCCTGAGTGCAGTAACATCAGTCTGGGGCGGTAACTTGACAGGTGGAATACACACCTGTTCTATGCACTAAGAGTTCAATTGAAAGCCTGAGAGTGACAGTGTTAGTGAAGGAGGGTAAACCGACACGGCATACAATACATACCTGTTCGATGCACCAATAACAACCTATGGATATGGTGAGCTAGGGCTACCAACGGTGCGCGAACTACGACCTGTCGACAGTGCAGTGTGGTCCATCACCATTTAAGAGATGAGTAGACGGTTGCCCCAGCGAAGTAATCACATATCTGCGTTGACTGAGTGAGGATGGTGGTGGTACAAAGGGAAGCAAGGTGGAGTTGCAGCGCCACAGGCAAATGGTTGATATAGCACTGCCCAATAATGACATCATCGCTCCACCCGACTGACGAGATTCTACTCCGCACATCGCACCAGGTCGCACCCTCATTCGAAACATACCTCATACTCAATGCCTCGTACGCTTTGCCGTCTGCCCTCGGAAACAATGCATGCATCCCACTCTAAGCCCGAGCGAGAAGCTTGGCATTGTCGTGCACACGAGAATTCTGAAACCCAGTCATCCTCCCATTCCTCTGCGTCCAACTCACCTCCACCCTGCCGTACGCCGCTCTCAACTGTTTCAAATACCTTTGTAGATGCGGAACCTCATCCACGGCGAACTCTCGATAGTCGTTTCGCGGCCATTGAAAGAGATCTTCAAGGCTGAAATTGAACGAGAACTGAATTGTAAAAGTGTGTCATACTTATATGCTATTGTGGGCCTCATCTGATGTGATTTACAGAACGGCACAGAGAGTCTGTTGATGACTCTCGCCCTTCCACCCCATGGTGACCCAAAACGTGCGCGCCACATGCGTGACCAGCCGGTTGGCTCCGACTCGCCCGTAGG
Source organism: Mycena crocata (assembly GCA_029281795.1). Classification (NCBI taxonomy): domain Eukaryota; kingdom Fungi; phylum Basidiomycota; class Agaricomycetes; order Agaricales; family Mycenaceae; genus Mycena; species Mycena crocata. The sequence goes on along the minus strand of JARJCP010000091.1, from coordinate 58,739 downwards.
TTGACCTGAAGAACCTCGAATCCATCGCAGTTCTTTGATGCTTAGCACCCCTGAGCGAGAGGAAATGAGCTGTTGTTTACGTGAAGGTTTGCACCCAGTCACTTTCCATCGATCTCATGCTGGCAACCAAGAACCCCCACCGACTGCCTAGTTCAGCAGCAACTTTCGGCGCAGTCATTGTTCTTTATTACACTGGAACGAACAGATTGTACGTGGTGCATTACTATGCCCTATTTTTGGTGTGCGACAGGATATGCATTACCTTCTTGATTGTATTGACGAAGACCTGTATCTGTGTCTGAATAATATTGATCAATTGTATTTCTGTAGTGGCGGAAGAATCTCATTCCAGGCCGTCTCAAGCCTTGCCAAGTCTCGCATACCTTACGATGGCCTGAGACTCCTTGCGAGTCGCCTGCCTACCCTGAGACGACTTGTAACTCCTTCAAGCCGTGGCTGAGTGACTCGCGACCGCTCACAGGCCGTCCCAAGGTCCCAGGCTGCCTCAGGCCGTTGCAAGTAATTTGGTATTTTTCCGACAAGTGTATTCAAACATGAACTTCCTGCAGATACTTGTTCAGTGTCTTCACCTCTTGCATCAGATCTAAAAAAATGTCTAATGATTCGCCCTCCTCATCCCGATGACCCTGATTTCGATATTGTTTGGGGACAGTTCCTTCGCGAAGTCCTTGATGCTTCTGGCCAGGTTCACGCACATAACGAGACATGCTTCAAAAAGACTCCTTTCTCAATGACTCGACTGAACGATGAGGATCACAACCGTTTATGCAGATTCAAATATCCCTTCGAACTGGTTCCAGAATCTTTTATGGACGAGAATGGAAAAATCACACTGAAGCGATTGCATGCGAGGGTCGTTGGTCACAACCCTACCATTAGCGGATCATTTCAGTGCAACACTGATGGTAAATTTGTCGGCTCGGGCGCATTTGGAATGGTGCTGGTCCTTTATTTCACAAATTACTCCACTAAAACTGGCTTGGAGTCGGCCATAGTCATGAGTGCACTGGCAGCAGCTATGAAATCCCTCAATCCCGATTCTAATTCTCCCATAACCGATGATGAGGAGCGCTGTCGAAAATTATTGCTCAAAACACTTAACCAAATCAATGGACACAGAGAACTTTCTGGACAACAGGTTGCATCTGCACTGTTGGGTATTCCCAACCATGTAACTGACGCCCACTTCGCCTCATTTTACTGGTCAAAATTACTCTCTTGGCTTTCTCCAGAGGATTTCCCTACATATGACAAGTCCAACCTATCTGAAGGGTGTGTCTACAACGCTTTTCATTGACAATGATTGACAATATGAATTTATGATAGTACCATTCATGTAATTCATGATTCAGATGTAGCAATTTTATCCAAAGAGTCCGAGTATGATCTATACATCCATTCACATGTTTTTGCTTCTCACATTTTACCTACAGACTGCCTTCCGAAGAAGTTCACGAGGACGATGACAATGACCTCATTGATCTCCGTGACACTATGATTCTTTTAAATGAACACTCCATCCCATCTCTTTACCGCCCTGTAGAGTTGGAATCTGTCCCTATGTGGAACCAATTCGAACTTTACGAAAAGATGTGATTGAAGAGAATTAGATCATCCCACAGAGATACAGTCTCAGATGATGAAGACGACGAAAACGAATGCCGTATGAAGTCAACTGGCACATTTTAGTAACTGACTAATCATTATCAGAGAGCAATGTTTTCCAATTCCTTATCGGTCATCCTCAAAGATCGACACATATATTACGAAAACGGAAACATACTCATATTCCTGTACTTTCAGGAACTCCCATTCCACGGCGAGATATCACTGATCAAGCAAATAAATATGCAGTTGCAATGCTTGCATTATTCCGTCCTTGGAACAGATCTTCGGTCAATCCTCTCACATCAGAGTCCACTTCTTGGCAAGAAGCTCTGGATGCTCTCATTTTGTCCCTACCTCAGGACAAACTAAAAATCATTGATCATATGCAGGAATTATGGGAATGCCGACTCGCAGCAGATGATTTTTCGGCACAATACAAATCCCATCACTTTCAATTCAATGCCGCCGATGGGGCCATTAGAACTCAGGTTGACAGTGCAGATCTGGCAGGTGATCTGGATTGGCAGCTTGGCCAACTGGACGCAGATAATGCCGTTGGTCCTGATCACAATGTCGACATCACTGACACTGATAATGCTGATGCGAACGACTTTGTTGAAACCTGTGGCGACCGTACACAAATCTCTACCGAACTGGCAATCGGATTGGCCCAAGCTGCCAATTTTTATCATGTTTCAATTCCGCCGGACGATATAAATAGCTTTGTAACAGGTTGTGCCATGATATTACCCAACGGTGAAGGCCAAATCCGTGCTCAGGCTGCAACACTTCTGATTGCAGAGGAAATAGCCGTCATTCGAAATAGAGGTAAATTACTAGAACCAAGCTAGTAGCCTTATTTTAATCTCGCTATTTATGTGCAGCTTCCCATCCTTCATCCGACAATTAAGTGTACATTCCGTTGGTAGTGTACCTCATCATGTAACATTCCGCTCTCCCACTCAACCCCGCCTCACCACCTTTGCCCAAGAGAAAGAACTGGCTCGCAAGTGAATCGCTGCCTCCCATGGTGGCAATACTCGTGTTTGGGATCAACTGGAAGATTGGAAAAAAAATTGCTATAGTTATCAGCGACAGATTCACACTGAACAAAAAACAACGCCCAGCTTTTTTTCTCCAAGTTCATCATCGCATGCGGTGTTTGATCCCGGATCCTCATTGAACACCTTTTCGCATGATAATCGCAGGGCCAGGAGGTGCCGGAAAATCCCATCTTTACGATGCTGTCAAAGCATTTTATGATGAAGTGGGGATTCTCGACGAACTGAATTTCACTGCTCCAACCGGAGTTTCAGCCAGTAACATTCATGGCTCCACTATTCACCACCAGCTCGCTCTTCTAACACAGTATTCTGATCTGACTAAAAACAACTCTCGTCCTCTAATCTCTAATCGAGAGGTTGGATCGTACCCGTACTCTTATCATCGACGAGTTTTTTTTTCCTGGGTTGTACCGAGTTTGAAAGGTCTTCTCGCCATATCAATCTAGCCCGCGGGTGCACCGATAACCCATTCGGAAACCTGGACATAATTCTGTCTGGGGATGAATATCAGTTCACTGGCCTGAAAATGGTTCCCCTTTTCAACCATTGGTATATTTCCTTACACAAGGATAATTGCCAGCTACAAGCACTCAGCGATAATGTTCGCAATGGTGTAACAGCCGTCAAAAATTATTGGACCATTGAAAACTGTGTTGTTTTGGACGAAATTGTCAGGCAACAAAACCCGAGATTTGTTGCTCTGCTTAACAGATTGTGTCGGGGCCGGTGCACAATATCGGGAGAGGATAATGACCTCGATTACCTTCGCCAGTTCCAATTAAATTCCACTCAGTGTGTTGTCGATGAAGATTTCTCCAATGTCCTGATGTGGATATATACTCCCAACAAGGCTGCACCCCTCATCACGTATACAAACCATGTTCGAAACACTCATAATTGGAAAATGACACAAGCTTTCGCAGCTGCTACTGGCCAGGAGTTCGCTGTTTACTATAGCGAGGATGCAGTTGGCCGGAAAAATAACAAAACAATCCTACGCAGTAGAAACGTGGAGGACGCCTGGAGTACCCCAATTAAATCACATGCACAGGATCTCAGCGGCAGACTCCCACTGGTGCTTGGCATGCCAATTTTAATTGTCGACAACATGGCAGTAGAACTCGGGATCTCTAATGGAAGTGGAGGCACTCTGGTCAACCTCGGGTATGAAATTCGTGAAGGCAAACGCTACGCAATCTGGGCTGAGGTTGACCTACCTCTCTACACTTCTCCTGATCCGAACGCGATATTCCCTCACCGAGTCACAGTGGGACTAATTTCAAAACCCATTAAGTTCACGAAAGAAAAAGGAGGGAAAACATACTCTGCCCGACGTCATCAGCTTCCATTGATTCCGGGCTTCAGCTTTACAGCCCACAATTCCCAAAGTCGATCCCTCAATGTGGCTATAATTCACCTTGAAAGCAGTGCTTCCACCGCTGCATCCTACATGATGCTGTCAAGGATTTAATGCGATGAGTTCAGTCCCCAAGGATTAGCCATCCTCGGCGAAATAAATTCCAAAAATATTGCAACTCACGCCCCAGAAGAAGTCCGGAAAGAGAAATCTCGGCTCTGTAAACTTGCCGCGTCGACAATGGAACGAGCCAAAGAGAGTCTTGATTGGTACTTGGAATTGACCAGAGATAGCTTCAATTGAATTTTATAGCTTGGTAGGACGACCTCACCTTTTCTGTCAATGGTACCAACTCTTAAAATCCTCCACAGATGCAATGCAGACCTCAAGATTTGAACATATTAGCAGAGACGGCTAAAGACCATATGAGAAGAGAGAGAAGTACCGAGATTACCAGCACCGGTTTTGAACTATGTCTATTCGTAAAGTTTCTTCGTCGAATTCTATATCAAAGTACTCGTTAAAATAATCGCATCTTGCTGTACCACTCACCATTACTTTCCGCCTGTTTGTGACCCGCCGCTTGCAGCTACTTACTATCATTGGTGTGAATGCCGAGTTTATCGCACTATGTACAAACCAATGCCCAATGGCAACCTGAGATAAGCTCACCGGTGATGGAAAAAAGTTGAATTTATCTTTTTGATCTCCGACTAAATAAATTGAGTCTCCGAAAATGGACTCGTATTGCCATCCAGAGGAATGGCCTAAAGCACACGTGCAATCCTAGAAAAGTCGATAACCACCACTACTGCAATCCCGCAAAGCGGCTATACAATTCCTCCTCAAACTAACTCTCTCTCATCGTGACGGTATAGGTTCCGCTTCAACGGCTCAAGTATCGTCTCAGAACGCAGAGTCACCTGGTCCGGTCACAATCGACTTTAACTGCCGAATAAAGTCCTGGTCAATAATTAATTCGACGTACAACTCAAGCCGAATCAATTGGGCAGCAGAATAGAAAGACCGCGGGGTCTTTCAGCCACCTCAAACTCCGGCACGATCGCATCCCGCACAAAGCTCTTCCGCGGGTCCTCCGCCTCGCCCGCACCGCTGATAACCTGTAGGAGGAATCGGTATGTGTAGAGGCAGTGGATAATTGGGACGAGTCCGCTGATCAGAAAAGCAAAAGGCTGTTGCGCGAGATTACAGACGAGCAGAGGAATGTAGTGAGCAACGAACGGGTCGACGATCCCGTCGTGGAGTGTGGCGAAAGACGGATGCTGTCGATGGGTGTTGCGACAAGACGGCCCACGTGACAAGTCCGAATGAATACTGGGGTTTGGATTGTGAAGTTCCGTAGTTGTGACACGTCGATAGCGGGATGTGCGCAGGTGAGTTCACGGGCCAACGGGGAGGCGGGATGAGTCCACCAGTCAATGGCCGTGCGGCATTCAACCCCTCAGAATGGGACCTCATAAAAATTTGGCGCGGAGTTGGGCATTAGTCGAAAACAGAACCCCGGGAAAAAATTTGAAGCACATATTCAGGGCCTGCATCAAAAGAGATATACGGAGCCATAACCTGGCGAGGCCCACCTTCGTCTCCATTCCGAGTCCATTTCTTGAGCGACAGGTGCGACCAGAGTCACCAGCAACATTAGTATCTATCGTTGAAGAGGGTCTGCAGAAGTATGAGTAACAGGAAGTCAGAGAATTCGCCGGACGGCCGCTGGTCGGACAGATGCGGACCGCAGTATTTAATGTTTGTCTGAACGGGGTGGTCATCCTGAATCTCATTATTAGGCTCGATCACTTATGAATTGCCAAATCGTACCAATACTTGAGAACAACGACGTTTGTACGAACAGTATTTCTTGGATTAAACCCGTAAAGCGGTCTGGATATACATCGGAAGACGCAACGCTCAAAGAACACGCTGCTCGAAGCTGGATCGTGCACCAAAAACCGGTCCGGTAATGGGTGAATATTCCAAGCAGGGCCGATACGAAAGATGATGAGGCCGAGGTAAAGACGTACCTCGAATCTCAGACCCGAATGGGGAGGACCAAGGCGGCGACTTCGCCGAGGGTGATAACTCGCTCAGCGGTAGTAGCTGCTGGGCGGAATACACATCGATACAATCAATGCGCGGGATTTCGATGATTGATATGAGGGATATCATAGCTGCCGTGCGGATGAATCACAACTGTGTGGGGAAGGTCGGGGAGCCCAAGGGAATAAATGACATACGACCCACGATGACCGAGGAAGGAGGGCAATCTCCACTGCGTGCGTCTGTGCCCGCGGCGCAAGACGAGGAATGCAGTCTCGCAAACAACAAGGAGGCTACCCAGCGACGCTGAGATACGTATTCAACCTATCCGGCGAGACTGGCACATGCATGCGCAGGACGTTCGCATTCGAATTGTGCGCGGATAAGAGCGCCCTGGCTCAGCGTAGTTCTCTCGGGCGGCGGGGTGTTGAGGGTTCACAGAGGAGTGCATGAGCAGCAAGGGCGTGCGTGATCAGAAGTTGAGTGGATACGCACCCAGGAAGAAGCGGAGCCTTGCATTATACAACGGGCTGTGAGCGAAGAACGAGTTGAGGTCCGGGAGAATAGGACTGAGACATGCCTGTATCATAGCATTCCATGTCCCGCAGGATCCCCTCTTAAGATTGTCCGTGATATTGGGTAGGAGCGCGTGGTTGCCGGCGTCGTTGGTGGCAAGTGGAGGCGTGGCAGAAGGTTACAGGGATTAGGACGGATAATGATGAAGAGGGAAAGTACGCACCGGGTGTAGGATCAGTGGAGAATCGAGGTCGCGACCCGCGAGCGCGACACTGGAGAGAGCAGGCACCAATGGTGGTCTTCGTCTTGGCAAGAGACGACCCAAGCCAAGTCGAGGATGGCGAAGGACGTGTATTCGGCGGGGCGTAACTTGGCGTAGACCTTGGCGTAGACCTCGGCGTAGACGATGGACGTGGAGACAGAGACTCGGCGGTTTGGTTGGCACGTGTCGCACACGTGCGTGTTGATCCGACACTGCCACTGATTCCCTGTCTCTTCCTCCTCCACCACACCGGCCGAGCTCGGAATGCCCACCTCAAGCGATTGCCATCAGCTTCTCGATATCTAGGACGTACTCACTTCTTAAGGAACTCTGACGTGCTGGATTCCATGCTCCCATGTGGGCCCTGGCCATGGCATTTCCCCCTCCGTCGACTGAAATTCAAACCCGCCAGGAATCTGGACTTGTTCTGTCGTCATCGTTCCTGCGCTCAACCTCATACCACTGATCCTCTTCTTCCTCGCAATATATAACAAGTTTCGGAAGAGCCACCGGAACATTTGCAGTAAACTCGTCAATTTGTGCCCACGGATTTGTCGCGGTCTCCAAAACCTTTGTCTTTCTGGTCTTCTATCTGGCAGCCCAAATCCATCCCCATGTTGGTCGTGGTGGACACACTGGGATACGCTCCCAAAACTCTGCCCTCGAATCAGTGAGATCGTCACCACCCTGTGCGACCTTCCTCTGAATCAACCAGATTTTCATCGATTTACCAGCTTACTATTTCTTTGCATTGTCAGCATTGTTCTCAGCATCGATGTGAACCTACGCTTCGCCGAAACTTACACCCACAATCTCGTGAAGAGGATGAATGGGGCTTCGGGCTGCTCCTCGCATTGCTCGTTCAAAAGTGGATATACCTGTGCGTGATTCTCTGACTCCATCCTGGACATTCGCGAAAAATTCAGGAGCAACAAGCAGAGAAATGCAGACCTTCTGAGAACATTGGGTGAGTTCGAGTTACCAGCACTGTTTTGTCACTGGATAACATCCGCATTTTCTTGTAAGTAGTTGAATTTGACATCTACATCCCACTACAGATTTTCGCCCACCCATTCCATACAAACACCAACTCTCCGTCTTCCAATACACCTTCATCTCGTCCGATAAACTCTCGAGCTTCAAGTCCCACGACGAAAGGTCGCCGTTGAACTGATATGCCTCGTATCCCGTACAACACCCGGCATCCACAAATCCAGTCGAGGAATACAGCGAAAGAACGACCAAATTGTCGGGATGAATCCCCGCCCGAAGGCGCACCTTCGTTGGCCGTGCCAATTGCGATGCTGATCCTTTCACCGTGTTCTGCACAGCATAATCCTTCCCGGCCTGGATCAACATCTGGGCGATGCCCCGCCTGCGGTATTTGCCGGAAACAAAGAGCGCCGTTAACTGCCACTTTGTTCCCACGTCGTCGCTGCCCACCGCAGGCGCGCCGCTCTCGGGTGCCAACTCGTAATCTTTTCTCGGCATCGGGCCGCGTAAGATGACGCTGCCGACGCATTCGCCCGCAAGCACGGACAATTCGCCCGGTCGACCAGCGGGCGATTGTACTTCTGGCTCAGTGAGCTGCGCTATGCAGACGAGGACAACCGCGTCGTCGCGCCAAATTCGGGAAGTCCACTCCTCCAGGGTGAATTCGCTTTCGATGGCATGCCGCATGTGTCGAGCCGAATGCCGATGGCGAAGTGAGGAGCGCCTCGAGCCGGAGCGCTCCATATTTCCTTGCGAGAGCGGGAAGGTCAGGAGGTATTGCTGTCTGTCTCTTGCCGATCCCCTGTGCCTGATGCTAACAATACGACTCGGGGGAGAGGAGGAAAATGAATTGACTTGTGCGGTGTATTGTCGATCGCCTTCCACCGGGCCTAGGGGTCTGCGCTGGGCCCTCCTGTTCCCCACCACCACCATGTGCCTCTATTGCGCCTCCCACCGACTCCGAACACCCACTACTCGAAGTAACAGACAACAGCCCACTTCACGGAGCCCACTAAAGCGATTCCTCCATCGCATAAAAAAGCTCCTCACTCGTCAGCCTCGCACGCCCGTTGCGTCTCCATCCTCCGTTCTCGAGTCGATATTTCCGTGGACCCTGTGTACGTCCTTGGAGGGCTACGTGGAATGGATCCTCCGAAAAGGGTACGCCGACTTGGAACTCGCGTGTGCCGCCGAGGTGGAGGAGGTGCTGTTGTATCGGCACACGTCCAATGACGGAGATTCCCACTCGTCGCTCCGCGCATACCGCGAGCATGCACTCATCATTTGTCATTTGCGACACCCCGCCGCGCCGGGGGCGGGGATATCTTTGATGTTGAGCCAGGCTCGATTTTGTGCTCGACAGCGCGATGCTCCATTACCAGAGAAGCTGTACGGACTAGAGGCCTTGGACCCGGAAAACGAGCCTATGGTTACGGTGACCACCATCGATTCGGATGCACGGCTCATAGAGATCGACGTCCGCTGGCCGCAGCCGCAGGTCATCGGCCAGGTGTTGACATTCGGCGGCGCGCACCCCGCGCCAAAGCTCTTGGATGTAGTCGCCATAGCGCAGGCCGCCAATGAGCAAATTTCGGGCGTCTCGGGTCAATGCCACTGCCGGGCTTACGCGGTTGCGGCATATACTGCGCTGAAAGAGATCTTCGACGGTACATCTGAACCAGGGCCAGGCTGCGATCCGCATCAAATATACGATGAGGATATCAAGACCGTTGTGGATTCTTTCCCGTCTGCGATAGAACAGCTCCAGACCGAGTTGAACCGGGTGCGTGATCATGATTGGTGAAAAAGATCTTGTATTGAACGCCTCCCTCATCACTTGGCACAGATTAGAATCAACGAGGCTGAGGAAACTGCCCGCAGAGCAGAACAGATAGCGTTGATAATTAAAAAAGCTGTGGCGGAGTATGAGCTTGAGAGACTCGCAATTGCGGCCGCCGAGGTCGAGCGCGGAGAGCGCAGGATGACTGAGGCCTGTGTCCCTTTAGAAGGTTGAGTGCGGGGGAAAGAGAAGACCAGAACGATCAAGCACAGACGCAGTGCTTGTTTGGAAATTCACAAGTGCATGGAACGGTGTATAATTTGGGAAGTGAACGGAACAATTCGCAATTTAAATTTGTAGTGCGTCGTTGAGTTCATGGAGAATTTTTTGAATTGGATATTGAGACACTTTTCAGATAGCCTGCTATGCTAAGTGGCATTTTGACCGCTGCTGCAGCTCAATCGTCCGTGTCGGTTTTATAAAACACCCTTACACATGCTATATCTCACATCGCATGATGGTCTTCAAAGCGTTGTTGGCTGTATGAATCGACACTGACATGGGCCAAACTCCTGCCTGCACGCTTTTGGTTCTCTATAACATCCGAAGCCGAGCAGAAATGAGTGAACCGGGATGTAAAACAACTTGAACGACCACTTGACGACCACACTCCTGAAACCCATGCCCAAAAAATCTCGACGTCACAACCTGGTAGCAGAACTTCGCTTCAAAGTGATACAGACGATATCTAATCTCTTACAAGCAGGATGGAAATATACGGAGCGTTCTTGTGGTTGGAAAGTCGCGTTGGTCATGACTCATGACTCATCTGCGAGACCGTTTTCCCAGGCTGTCACTCTTGCTCTCATTCTCCACAATCCTCCACGTAGTTCCGGTTTTCCATGCTCCCTGCTACGTCGTTCTCCTGCAGAAGCACTCAGCCAAGTTTTTTGGATGTGTGGATTTCTTCTAGGTGCGCTTTACCAACAGGGCTGCGTCGCTCGCCGTGAAAACAAAATTAACGGTATCCAGGCTGCTTTACTTTATCCATGGCCGGAATCTCGATGAAGCCCATATCAGCTCAAGATGCTGCTCAATCGATCGTTTTCAACCGCGACCTTTGGATTAGTGCCTCAAACTCGACTCGCAAGACAATATGCTCCAGACAACTCGCGCTTTTGCCATTCAAAATGCACTCGGGTCTCCGCTCACAAATAGGTGTAGGGATGCTCTCGAAAGGCAAGCTAAACTTCGATTGACAATGAACACACCAAAATGTCGGCCCGGTGCCGGATTCAAAATTCGTCGCACAACTCCTGTCTTACATGAACATCCGCGGGGGCAAGAGGTCGTACTTTACTCTTTCTCCTCCTCACACCACATTGCCTAGTGCAAAAACACACTACTACTTGAAATCTACTACTTATTTTGCTTTCATCTTACCATCCATCCTCTCTCTCGTCTCCCCACCTCCTCACCCCCTCATTTCCATGTCTTCGGCTGCGTCGGCTTCTGTTTCCGGACCCGAGAGTGAGCGTTGGGCACCTCAAATGCCAAACAGTGACTTATTTACCTTGGTGAATCAACTTTGCCTTCCACCTCGACAGCGCTAACCATCACTTTGCAGGTGTCAATAAAGGATCGTGTCGAGACAATAACGCCTATCGCCCAGCAAGGGCTGCGCCCTCTGCTCCGGCGCGTCATGGCCGTTCGCACCTCCCCACTCGCGGTGTACCCTCCCGTTACGCCCACGACGCTCCTCCAGTCAGCACAGGCAGCGGCGGCATCCGCACCAGCACCGGCGGCGACTCAGGCGACCAATCCCTCTACGTCTGAGACAAAGGAGCCGCCTCGCACCGGCGCAAGTATCGGCCGCGGTCATCCTTCGACTTCCTCGCGGCGCAACCAACCCTCATCGTCGGCGTCGGTGTCATCCAGCTCGGCGTCCTCGTCTAGTGCCGCGCCGCCGTCTCGCTCATCGTCACCGCAGCCCGAACCCCGGACGCGTATTCATTCCTCAACGATTAAGCAGCGCACAGAGCGTTTCCCAGGGCGCGAACTTCACTCGATCGCCGAGGACGCCTCGGAGCAACAGTCGAGCAACAGCCGCCCCGTCCTAGGCCAGCGCAAGAGTTCCTACGCCGCCATCCTCGCGTCCAGAACCATGTCCGGCAACACCACGTCCCCTTCTACATCATCCATCATCGACGAGACACCCTTCTCGCCGCGACAGAACACCAGCCGCCGTGTAACCCCCACCCCAGCTCTCCGCGCTATGCGCTGCAGACGCCTGGTAACGCAGCGGTGGCGACCCCCGGTACCGCTTCCCCCCCGCGGCACGCGGCGTTGGGCACCCCGCCGGCGGGCCCCATGCATGTCTTGCCTATGGATTCGTGGCGAGGAGATGAAGGTTCACAGCACACGGATGAGGGGCTCGACGACGAGGAAGGCTGGAGATGCGCGATGGATATCGGTTCACGGCGCCAGAAAGCGGGGGAAGAACAGGTGTTCGCCATGGGAGCACACCGCGAAAGCCGCCTGCTCAAGCTGAGGTTCTACGCCGGTTTGCGTGTCAGGGTGGCTGGGAAGCGTTTGGCCGCCGCTGTGAGACGGGCGTTCATTCTCTGATTTGCTTGCATAATTCGGGATTCTGTCGGTTTATTGCCTCGTTTTTGGGTTTTTCGTTTCATTTGTTGGCGCTCACGGACGCACGAATTTTAGTTCATATACGGACACTGGTGCGGAAAGATACGGACTATCTATGTATCGCTCAGATAGCAGCAGACAGCAGATACGAACGAAAATTATTGTAATAAGATTGTAGTGCCGACGCGACAGAACGATTCCGGCTGCGTATTTCTTTTTGCATGTTTTGTGAGTTTCTGTCAAATTTTGATGCCAGAATCCACAGAACGCAGGACTTGGTACGAGATTGGCTTGTCTGACTTTACATGAGAGTGCAAAGGAATCGATTTGGGTACGTCTCTTCAACCGATCTCGAGACCGGGAATCAGAATGAAGAAGCCGTTTGGCTGGCCGCTAGGTCTTTACCAGCAATCATACCACAAATTGAAGCTCCATTACGGCGCAGTCAGCGAATACATACAGTAGAGCCTCAACAGGATGAATCTCAAATCAAACCAGAATATATATCAATATCCGGCGTGGGACTGACCTCAATCCTGCGTAACCGCAAGCGACCTCAAATGGAATGGATCTCGTATCGACTGCAATTGCAATTTGCAAGCGCGGTCCAATTGCCACTCAACCGCCATGGAGCGGATGGATAGTTCCGTTATTTAGGTGCTGGGTAGGGACGAAAGAACGCGCATGTGGGATACGAGTGGCAGTGAGAACAAAGGATGCGCGGAGGCGTGCAGAGGAAGCTGGAGAGGAACTTGAGGGAAATCTGCCCAGGCTCGCTCACGTCGACGAGAAGCACGTTCACGTTGAGGAAGATGAGGAATTCTTGCAAGATCCACGATCAATGCTTCACCGCCGAGAGCCGACATATATACATGGAAAACGAGACAGCGTCTGAGTGAGACAAAACGGTAGGCGAAACGAGGGATACATAGTGTTTAGCGTTCGAGGTTTAGCGGCCGGAGTTTATCTTTTGAACTTCAGGGGGTAGCGTTCAGGAAGTAGGGGAGAGGTGAGGTGAGTCGTCAGATGTTATGGAGCCGGAATGCGTCTGGGATTGAATTGGATGAGCGCGCCGGAAGCGGCATTAGCAAGGAGGGAGGGACTTGCATACTCAGATTATACAGCATGTGCCAGACACTATTTAAAGGAGGAAGTGGATTAATCTTAATGCACCAGCCGAGAAAGTTTGACGCCGATTATACTCCGGCCAGGATTCAGAAGCCTAGATGACAGCGGATGCTTCGAGTCGGCATTGAGATTGGTTGGGAGGAGTTTGGCAGTGGGAGGAACTTCGAATTGGGATCGGCATTGGCAGTGGGACGCGCGTGGAGAAGGACATGGACATCTGCGAAGTGAGCCCAAGTAGCGCGACCTGACGGAAGAAGAAAATGGACCGCCATCATATGTGCGTGTAGTGATTTCAGCGTGTGAGTATGGAAGGCAAGGCCCTGGGCGCGCGTCTTGAGAGAAGACAGATATTGCAGAAGGGGGGGCGAGATCTAGTTATGGAGTTGCACGCGAAAAATTGGGAGGAAGGAGAGAGAATTCCAGAAAGGATGACCCAAGCTACGGAGCAAAGACACAGCGTAGTATTGCGGACTGAGTAGTGAAGGCGCCGATAGATTGCGGGAGGGAGGGCCAGGATGGCACAATGCAGACACGCGAGGGCGTGGACGGACGGAGACGATGGAGTTAAACTACGCAAGCCTAATTGAGGCCGCGCCGACGTCTGCGATAGATCATTTGGGCAGTATCTGAGTAGACACCCCGAAAGAACTCTCAGCTCATCAAGGCAGGTTCAAACTTCAAGATGCCTCGAGGAAAAAAGTTCTTCGTCGAGACTCGATGTCTATCTGCTTGGAAGCTCAATAGCGCTCAATCCCGAAACTCTTTTGATTCAGATCGTTTCGCATCTCGCCGTCGGATGTACCGGTCGTGGCGTGTCCGATCGCGTCGCAGCTGAAGCCTGGATAGATGTGATTCGGGAGCGAGGCATTCAGAGCAGTTGTTACAATTATGGGGTTGCAAATAGGGCTCAGAGCGGAGGATCACAGCGAATCCCGGGCGGAACGTCGGTGTCTCCGAAAGCGGTTGAGCGGGAGGTTTATGATGTTCAAGTCGGGGACACCAGTGTGGCCAGAGTCCCCGGCGAAAGAAAGGACTCTTGTCCGCAGAGAAGCACGGACGACAGAAGATGGAGAAGAGAAGAACGAGGAAAGATGACTCGAATGCAATCAGTGGCTGTGCTCCGAGTTTTCCCTTCCGCTTTCTTCCGTCGACATATTCAGCTTCTACACCCAGTGCTCTCTCCTGGTCAAATATCTCCTCGAATGTAACGCTAACCTATCCACATTGTCAAGTCTGTACTACCAATGCTCGTCTCCTTCCCTGTGCACCGTCGTGGCTTCTCACAGATTCACAGATAGTAAGGCTTGGAATCCTTGGATTCGAGGACTCGTGGCGCGAGGCTGCTCTTTACTCTCTACAGCCCATCCAAGAGCCCATATGGCAGTAGTATGTGTTGAAGCAGGGGCTCGACTAGCCATAGTTCGCCTTGGCGGCGCTCCTCCATCAATGCATCTCATCGCATATTTCTACAGCCTCTCTTACAGCTTTACAGCTTGTTTACAGCTACATACAGCTTTACGCAGTACGACAGCTTTATACAGCATTTACGAATACTTTAAATAGTCTTGTTCTCGGAGACCGTCCTCAGTCGTTCACCTGATTGTGCCCGACTGAGGTACGTTCTCCGTTCTACTTACTTCCCATTTCATCCTTACTCATTTATCTCTTAGCTATTCGTTTAACAGGTACTGAATATATAAGTCGTTCACCTGATTGTGCCCGACTGAGCTATTCGTTTAACAGTATGATATGCATCCTCCGTTCACTGTTCTCTCCATCCGCCGATGCGAAAGACATACACTCTTTTCTCCTGCAGCTGGATTTCCATTCCGTGAAGTTTGGGATTGAAACCGACCCGCTCACTGGAAGGTCGTTGCCAGTGCGGCATTTGTGTCTCTCGATATACTATAGGCGGGCGCTCGTCCGACTCGCCACCCCGTACTCTGCGCGCCGCGTACCACAATCCGACAAACGGCGGCGCAGCGTCAGCGTGCGTGGCTCACGGGCCGGTCTTCAAGACACGGACTGTAACTTCCGACGCAGGAGATTCGCGTACGTGTTCAATCCCTCCCCCTCCGCCTATTTTCCCACCGTTGGCCCATCGCCATGTCATGTATCCGCCCGCACAACATCTGCACCCGAAAACAGTCATCGGAGACCTCATACCGGTGCGCCCCGAGAAGGTGTCGTCGACGCGCGCGTGCACCTCCACCCACCGCAATCGGTTCCTCGTCAAGTTGCCGTCGAGCGCTGTTCTAGTCCTCAAATCGTGAAGCGTTTTCCTGAATCTCACTACTGTCAGAATCAAGCCTTGCCGCAAGTATGTAATCCCAGCCGGAGTAGTTAAGTGGGGTCTAAGAGACCGTTTAAAGTCGGGGCAATAAAGTCGGGCAATAAATGCAATAGGGGAACACAGATATTGAGGTACAATTCACACTGGACGAGAAACTGCAGTATTCGCTACGAACTCATGCTATCTTGAAGTTTCCCTGTACCCTATCGGTGGGGCTATTTTAAAAACCAAGTTAAAACTGAAGGGCGAACAAAAAAGCTGTTGCCACCAGATACATCTCGGACGCTGGGAGTTGAACACAGAACACCTGCATGTATGTATCCATGTGCACATATTCCTTGCAGGGTTGCGCCGCGCACCACATCTGAGTCGTATCTTTCAAGGTGGCCCGACCTAAGTGAACTGGAATTTCAGCACCGGGGATGCACAGAATAACCCTCACATTGCGGAATGGCGGAGCGGAATGGTCCGCTTTTCAACCACAACCAAATAGTGCTTGCTCCTGCTCAAATCCTGCGTCATTCCTTCTGCTGCGGCCACTATCCATGCATCCGAAAACAATCTGCACTGTCGTTTTGTTCAGGCCCGCAACATGGAGTATTCTCGTTGAGTTGTCGGGAGGCGACTGGGACCTCGAATATATTTCTTGATTTGTTGCAAAGCTGCACCACAAGGATTAGTACTATTCACAGGGATGCGATGTGATACCAAAAACGTGAACGATATAGCTCACACACGGTGGAATGGAGACCAATATCCAATCAAACACAGTAAACACTATGAAGTCCATCTCGCGGGGATTCGTGCCGAGACTAAAGCATCAATATTCTGCATGAAGAAACCGACGAAGCCTATCTGCGGGCAAAAAAAGGCCGCTCTCATCAAGATATCTCGGACGCTGGGAGTTGAACCCAGAACACTGGTCTACATCATATATCCCATATTGTGAGCAGGCGAGCTCCGCGCACCACGTCCGATTTATTATAGCCTTCACTTCGGGGTATCCGAGGTGAGAAGCCACTGTAAAGTCAAAGTTTCAAATTGAGAGGTGCCTACCTCCATGGAAGTTGGAACAGATGGAGGGCCCAGGGCTCACGCTGGGAGTGGTAGATTCCAGATGCGGGATCAATCAAAGTTTTCCCAGGGAGATTCTAGAAGTGGGCAAGTAGTCGTAGTTGTAAATCCGAGGAAATACGCCTGGCGCTGTGAGTGCAGCCATAACCGAATGGGCCACGGGCCTCTCGCGCTGTGAATCATCGATGATGAGGAACAGTAGTATGCCTTGACCTGAAATTGGTCAATTCTGGTTGAACTCACAAACGACTTCCGATCGAAATCACCCAGAATTATTGCTCCCGCTTCTGAACGCCCAAGGTCAAACCGTCGGCTGATGCATACACTGGAATATATGGAAGGAAAAGAAGACTTGTATGAACATTTTTTGTACAAATACCTGCGGGCGATATGTGTAAAACTAGATCTTGAAATTGATAGCTCGGACGCTGGGATTCGAACCCAGAAGACCTGCTTGTACACATGTAAGAGCAATCTGATCTTTAGCAGGGGTGCACCGCGCACCACGTCCAATGGGTTGTACACTGTGTCCGGTGGCATTGGTCCTGCGGTTAGCGAGTTTTGGCAGGTGGGCATTCCGATATGTGTTAATTTCTATTTGTTTTCAAGAGATGGGTACGTGGCCGCTATTGTCAGAATCACAGTCAGCGAAGGTAACGCTGCCATCAAATATAAGGCCCACCGTTCATTCATTCCTGTAAGTCAGTGGAAGCCCGGACGAATAACAAAAAATCTCGAACGCTGGGAGTCGAACCCAGTACCCCTGCTTACAGTAGTTTTTTTAGCTTCATATATATTCTGGGCAGGAGTGGCCCGTGCACCACGTCCGAGCTACTGTGGCATGTGTGTTCACTGTACAGTTAGTAGCTTACGCGAGTTGCTCTCTTGGTATACGAATAAATTTGTCGCCGTCGTGAGTGGACTGGAGTGGATTAGCGACGGCCCGGACTGTAAGCGAGACGGATTGTTAAGGGAATCAATAGCTTAATGCACTGTGCGAATGTACGAGCTCCCACTGCACTGGAGGGATGGGTAGTCATTTAGCGGCGGCGCTGCTGCGGAGAACAGGGAACTCCGGAGGAACGGATTGGATTTCGCGACTTGAAAGTGTTTCGCGAGTTGATTTGGGCGCTGAGAAGTCTCGTAGAAGACGCGGTAGTAGGATTCGCCTGAAGGACCGTGAACGTCCAAGGGGGTTCAGATCGGCAAATGCCGAACCGTGGGATGGTCGGTCGGTCGGGTCTTCGAGCCTTAATTTTTTTTCTGGGAACACATATTTTTTTGGTTGAAAATGAACAGGAATGTGGTTCACAAGCATTTAAGCATAAGACTACGATGTAGTACTCTATCTGATCTGAATTGCCGACGGGAAGCTGGAATTGCTGCTTCCAGATTTTTTTTGCACTTGAGTCTCTCTTCCATCCACCATGAGAGCTGTCCCAAACGAGCAATCAACAATGCAGCCATCTATTCAGTACTTGCTACCAATCCTCAGTACTGTTTTCACGGTATCGGAGAGTTCAGTGTCGAGATGGTTGGATTTGTGAAGTGTTTTTGATCAGAGAGTTGTCAGGTTACAATATTCACCAAGATAGGTTACGAAAGGATCCAGTCCTTGCGTACTTTAAAACTTCTGTACTAACCTGGGCAGGATTTCATGTAACTGGCACCGACGGTCGAACTAGGATTGGGAGGATTGACAACGTGCCGAGAGCTTGCCGACAGCCGAGGCACGTGGAATTCCCTTACGGGGATAGAACGGTCGGTCGGTCGGGCCTCCAGCTCTTATTTTCAAAAACCGACCCCTGTTCACTTATTAACAAAAGTGAACACCCTTGTGAACGTCGAGAGCAAGATCCAGGTGATCGCATCACTCTTTGCCGAATCGGAATGATCCGAACGGAGTCGCTCCTCTTTCTTCCGACGACATCCATGGGGGGAGCTCTGAATCAAGGGTATGCACTTTTGTGAATAGGTGAACAGGGGTCGGTTTTTGAAAATAAGAGGTGAAAGCCCGACCGACCGACCGTTCTATCCCCATATGGAGGTTTCACGTGTCTCGGCTGTCGGCAAATCTCGGCTCGTGACCAAACCCGAACCAAATCCTCCCTGAATCTTTGTGCAGCTACCAAGGATGTCGCAACAAAGTCTACCAACATTGCCCTACACATTTAAAGCACACTACACCTTCCCTCTGAGTCACGGAACTCACTATCAAAGCATGTTGGACAACCCTTTCTGTTCAATTTATGTTGCCTTTATGTACTGGCAGCAACTTGCACATCACACAGTAGAGGGCTCGCAGGGATACACTGCAAGTGTGGCTTGGTACAATTGAAAGAACTCATTGGTGCACTGGTCTGTCGAAAGGATTTCATAGTCTTCGGGATCATTGTTCCCGGATCCGAGACAGTTCCATCACAGGAAATTTGTAGTCTCTTATAAACAGACGCTACAACTGCTAGCTCGCAAGCTCGCGATGTTGTAGTCTGTCGATTACCAGAGGGGCTTGATCGGAACCTAGCCTTATTACGTAAAGGTGACAAGTTTCGCGTCCCGTCACACGCGTTACATTCAACATCGACGTGTTTCTCGCCTGACCACAGAAGAATCAGGGATATTTTACGCGTCAAAACTTTGTTTGAGCAGGGGTGCAGACATCTCCCACCAAAACTTGTGAAGTTCCGGTCGGGAAATGTCGCCGATTGCGTTCTTTGACGTGCTTTCACAATCTAACTCTATGTAACTGACTTTTACGGCGAGATAAAACCCACTTGAATGTCCTTCAAGGATGTACCACCTCCTATCGCTCATAATATTTTACAGAGGGAAGAAATTAAGCTCTAGAATGGGAACGGTGATGGTTTAAATTGTAGAAGCAAATAATCTTGCAGAAGAATAAATCTGCAGTAACATAGATGTACTCCGACCCACTCGTATGCCAAGACAGAACTTTCTAGCTCCAACTGACCGCCGGATGATCGAGCTTTGCGAGAACAACCCTGTAAACAAACGAGTGACCAACGTTCAACCTCGCGATAACCGGAAATCAAGTAACAGCATGCCAACCGGAAAGATATCAGCAAGGGAGATGGACATATCGGTGGCGCTCGCACCGAAACAGAAGCTCATTTGTCAATGCTCCCCATTTCGCCACTCGGTTCTGGCATCGGTCTTGTTTTTGCCGCTCCACATGTTCAGCAACATTAATAATTGTCTACCGAGGTAAACACAATCGCCTATATATCCACCATGTCAACGCGTACCGGAGCGACGCTGAAACGTATCGCTGGAATTAGTATTTGCATCGTGGAAAAAAAGAGATACTGGCTCTGCGCGAAACCGAGATGAATTGAGAGTGTGACATCTACAGATAGTATCTCATTTCAACGCAAGTGAATGGTGAAAGAATATCAGACCTTCGCACTGAGCTTGCGTCGGTCATTCGGAGCAAACAGGAGTAATATCCTGACGACGTTCCAGGACTTGCTGTCCATCGCCGAGCCGCAAAAATGCGCTGGAAACGGCAACACGGGATGGGATGGGCAGGACGCTGGAATGAACGGGCTGGGTCTTCAACTGGCAGAGCAAGGTCGAAGCTACGAGCAGGTGAAGATGAGCTGTGATAAACAAGGGAATTCGAAAGTAGGAAGGAGTACAGAAAGAAATTCAGCGACAAGACAACTCACCGTTTTCCCAGCTCGAAAACGGAGGTGGTGAAGCTGAGGAAGGAGAGCCCATTCTGCACCCATACCCTGCGCTTTCCAGTGGCAGGTATGGTTTCGTTCGAGACCTGGAAGTGCTTGATGTCGAGACCGTGGCTTAGAATCTCGACGCTGGCGTGAGGATTGCAGCCTGCCGAGTCCTCAATCAATCAATCAATCAATCAATCAATCAAGGATCAAGGATCAATTAAAGTGCGCGCGGGCCCCTGGGGGCCCATGCAGCACTACTGTACTGTCTCGACCAAGTGTTCGCGGGGTGTTACGCGTTATGCAAAGTGTTCACCAAAGTAAGTGTTCACTTGGCAATAAATTACCATAAAGGGAGTGCCGGGCCGGAAAAAAACGGCTGTTCGCCCCGATTTATGCGATTTTGAGGTGTACGTTACGGTTACGGATGTCCCAAGTGTTCAGTTCACAGGTCTCCGTTACGCGTTATGTGAACACCCGGTCGAGACAGTACAGTATACTAAGTACATGGTGGTAATCTAGTGTTCATGGAGTGCGGGCCGTGTGCAGGTAGACGAGGGAGGGCGAGGTAACAATGGTGGTGGCTATGAGGGTGGTTTTGAGGTGGGTTCTGAGGCAAGGTATCAAGACAGTAAGTAAGCGATATAACGAGATTATGAGGTTGTGGGAGAGAAATGATAGTTAAGAGAGAGAGAGAGGAAAGATGGGAGAAGAGAAAAGAGAGACAGAGGGAGGGAGGAGAGGTGCGGCGGCAGGGTTAGACGGTGTAGCGTGGGAATCGGCCCGTGGCTCGGACGAATGCGAGGACGGGTTTGGGGTCTGCCTTGGTCGAGATGAGGCGGCGGAGGGAGAGGCGCGCTGTGCCGATGCGGATGATAAGGTCAAGTCGCTGGCGCCGGTATAGTGGACACGCCAGCAGGAAGTGCGAGACTGTCTCGGGGACGAGACATCGGCTGCAATCGGGGGAGGGCCCAAGGTGGAATCGGTGGAGGAAGGCATTGAGGCCGATGTGGGTGGTTCGCAGTTGCGTGATGATGCTGCATTGCGGGCGGGTGAGGTCGTCATAGAGGCGCGAAACGGCATTGGAGGGTTTGGCAGAGTCGAAGAGGGAGAGGCGTTGCGAGCGGGGGGAATTGGACCATTCGGCGTGCCAGCGGGCTCGGAACGCGTGCGCGCCGGCTGCGACGGCGGCGGCCCTGCTGAGCGGGAGGGTGCCCTCAAGGTCACGGATTCGCGAAGCGAGTGGTGTGGACGTGCCTTGAGCTGCTTGCTTCGCGCGTGCGTCGACCTCTTCATTCCCGTCAATGCCGATGTGCGCAGGGACCCAGTGAATCCGGACGCGGAGAGTGCTGCGGGCGCGGTGGAGGCGGCGGAGGAGAGTATGGAAGGTGGCGAGTAGGTATTGGCCGGGCTGGGATTTGGGTGAGGTAATAGCAGAGATAGCGGGTTGGCAGTCCATGAAAATGTCTGCGCTCGTGAGCCTCGGCGTCGCCTTGATGATGTCGAGCGCCAGGATGGCGCCGATGACCTCTGCCTCGAAGACAGTGTGTTCATCCGTCGTGCCCATGTGCAGCATTCGGTGAAGCGCCTTGAGTATTCCCGCCGCGTTGGATTCCTCGCGTGGTGTCTGCGGTTCTGCAGATGCCCCTGGCGCTTGAAGCTGCGCTGCGCTCCTGCTCATCCCCTCGCCTCCATCGCCGCCCCCAACCGGAACCGTTGCGACGCCGTCTGCTGCGTCCCCGCTTGGGACCCGAATAGCCCCTGCCGCGCTGACATCCACTGCGCCCGGGATGAGTGCACCAAGCACGGTCCTCCTGTGGCGCATTGATGCCGACTCCAATGGCGTTGTAGCATGATTGTGTACCTCTCGACTGTCCGCCGAATTATTTTCTTCCACGTGTATTATAATGACTGCCCGTCGCCGTAGCCTGTCTTGCATTGTCTTCGGGAATGTTACAGCCTACTAGTACCGTCCAAGGGTCGTTTCGAGGATTCGGGATAAACCCACTCCGGTGCGTTGGCAACACTTGGTGTGTCGGGCGCTCGACAGTCGGGAGAGAGTTTGAGGAAGGCGCGCGAAGAAGCACGATGTCGTGGCGCCTGCTAAAAGCCCGTGGGAACCTATTCAAACACCGATGTTTATGTAATAACCGGGGGTTTCAATACACAGGAGCGCGGTAAACTACAGACCAACTACAGACTAGGAAATTCGGGTCAAATGAGGCCCTAGGAGTTGGTCTTGAGTGCTTTTATGCTTCCAGAAGACATCGTGGCCAGTCCTCAGCCAAAAAAAACAAGGGTTCCCAGAAAAAAAATTAAGGCCCAAAGACCCGACCGACCGACCGTCCCACGGTTCGGCATTTGCCGATCGGCATACCCTTGCTCTGAATCCAGCGGTAACCCATCCAAATCGAACCGTCCACTAGACTCCCCCTTCTTGTGCTTGCTATCTCTGGCGAGACCAGATGGTCAACAATTACTGTAATCGATAAGGGGCAATAGGCGGCTCCGAATCGTCCATCCATGTCGCGCTCTTGCAGATCCCACTACCGAACCCGTTAGTTCATTTCTCGCTCCTCGTCCCGAGCCCTACCTCCGGGCCGTTTTTGCGCTCAGTGAGTCTCTTCTGTGCCTGCAGCTGGTAGCTGCCTGTGCCAGCTGTCGAGAACCGAAGGTGCGTCGTATTCGTTGATCTATTTTCTTCCTTCTTCCCACCATATATATATACAGTGCGCGTCCCTCAGGCTTTGTTCCGTTCCATCTATGACCATGGCAACTCCAGATCTCCCTCTCTTTACATTCTCGCCCTCGCATGTTTGCACTGTGCCTACCATCGGCGGCCTCACTTCCACCAGCGCAGCGGACTTCTGGATTCTCCTTGCTCCGCGTACGTCTTGCGGTCCGCGTTCAATTCTCAACACTTTCCGCCGAGTCCGTCTGCAGCCATTGATTGCTTCTTGCTGCGTAGGCGCCGCGACGCGTACCGCACTCCGCGCACCCTCCCAGCAGATACAGATGCAGCAGCTCGGGCGCCGATCTCCGCCAACACTTCCCACCTGCCGTTGCCGCGTCAATCTCATCTGTCCGACGATGGAGATGCAGTCCAGCTTGGCTGCGGACACAACTGGTCCGCAACCACCGTGTACGCGCCCGCCCATCTTCTCATCCAGCCTTACTGGCTCTCATTATCGGTTGAATGCAGGGCTATTATAGTAAGTCTTGTGATGGATTGATCATGCAGTTCCGAATTCGACTGCGACACCAGTACGGCCGCCGTCAAGTACTGCAGCTGCTTTGACACCGAACAGAGTGTCCAGTTTGAATCCGGACGGTCCGATACTTAGGGAGAGGGTAAACAGAAAGCAACGATTCAAACGCCCCTGGCGGCCGTTTACGCCCCCGTCTCCACTAACCTCCAATTGACACTCTCCTTGCCGGATTATACCCATGTTGATCCCTGCGAGTCCAGACCACGCGTCGTTGCGTCAACACTCGTAGTTGTTTGGCACGCTAACAGTGCTGGTCATTCGTTCTCATTGCTGTGACCTCCGCGCACGCCTCCTGATCGTTTAGGTGAGTCGTATGCACTTGTTCTGGCGATTTCTCGCTTTGACCGCTTATCAAAGTAGGCATGGCTGACGACGCCACCGCCCCTCTCTAGAAGGTGCGGTCGCCCTTCCCTAGTTGCGCCGAGACGCTTTGCCATGGCCGCAGAGGCAGACGGCTGTACATGTCTTGCGGCTTTCTATTGAGCTTTTCGGCCTCGCCCCACCACTGGAACGTTTTGAGCAGGCAATATGGCCGAGTCCTCAAGATGCTCCGGTCGTCGTTCGACTTGTAAGCGTTTGATCCCCAACGCGGTCAAACATGTTCAACCTCGCCAACATGACCTTTTCCGTCGGAATTTATCTCACTCTCCGGCGTCGGCGCCCTACCCATACGGCGGTGATTCTTGTGTACGTTGATAACCTCCAGATGGGCTGAAGGAACAACTGTGGACCGGGGAGCAAGGAGGGAATCTAACTTAGAGCAACCCTCCTGCTCACCGCGATCAGAGTCACTTAACATGAGCTCGTACACCAGGCAGGCAAGAAGAGTTGCCGGAATGTTCGTCAATGCAGCTAAGGCAGCATAAGATCCACCGGCCGCTTTTAGCGCCGATGAATATCAGCTCTATGAACCTAATAATTAGGAGGAACAGGTCAGCTATATCCGCGAGCGAGCAAGGAGACCGAGTACATACTACACCTGGAGTATATTGAAACCTTCTCCGCTGGTAAGGTAAGTATAAGTTCATCCCTCAATATCGAGAACCATAAAACAAACCGCGCATGGACTCGTCCATACGCATGGTCCATCCAGTCGTAAATCCCCACATCCACTCATAATTCCGCACCGAATAAATAACCGTCCATCCATCCCATCCCATTCCGACTCAGAAGCCCGCGAGGAACGCGCTATCCCTCCTGCCACTCGTACTGAACCCGCGTGAACGCCCGAGGCCCGGACTCGGCAATGCTTCTCGTTGAAGAGGAGCATCGTCGAAGGAATCCAGACCGCCAGGTGCCCCATCGAACTCTTCCTCTCGCTCAAAAGGCGGGGGGACGCGAAATCCGCCGGGAGCGCCGTCGAATTCCTCAGTGTGTGTGAAGGCACCAAATTCTTCTGCCTGGCCTGACGGCGCGGGCGCGAGTTTGAAGCGTGCCGCAGACTGCGGGAATCCCGGTGCGGTCGCGCTCGGCGGCGGAGAGGCCAAAGTGATGCTCGTCGCGCTCGATTTGGACGTTTGGGAGCGTTTGGAGCGTTTTGATTCCGACGCTGCCTGAATCGAGTCAGAACCTCGAGGCGCGAACGGCGGAGGAGCGTATCCGCCTGAGCGCAGAAATACAACGTCAGCACGCGGGGATAGAGGAGAGATATAATGATTGTTGAAGATACAGAATAGAGGAGGAGGAGGATGGACGGAGGAAGGAAGCAAGAAAGACGGAAAGCGGAGAATAGAGAATAGAAGAGAATCGCGCATGTGGAAGATAGAAGGATGAATAAATGGAGGAGCAGAACATAGATGGATGCATGTGAGAGGAAGTAAGGAATAGACGTACCACCCGAATACGGCGACCCACCCACACCACTCCCGCTCCCGCTGGACCTTCCGCTGGACCTCGACCCGCCCGTAGATCCGCGCGGGGCGAGCCACGCGTACATCCTGCCGTCGAGGTCCGCGGCTGCTTCTTCGTCTTCATCCGGGGGGAGGCGCGGGTGAGGGAGGTAAGAAAACAGCGGGTATCCCGCCGTGTGCGTTCGGGCTCGGTGCAGGCGGTACAACAGACGCCTCTTGCTCCGCCGCCAACCTCCGCATCTCCTTCCGCGCTTTCCTTCGTGCTCGCCGCTCCACGTCCGCCTCTGACACGTCGGTGAGCGCCTCTGCGTCGGGAGAGGCGTTGGAGAGGAGCGCATCCGTGCTCCTTCTGCCTCCGTTCGCAGTATCGTCACTGCAGTGAGTTCCCCGCGCACCTCGATGCAACGGCTCCGCACCCTCCTCCGACAGCTTCACCCTCCTCCCGGCGCCGAACAAGTCGAATCCAAAAAACGAAATGTGGCGTGGTTTCTTCGGCGGCGGCTTCCTCCCAAGCTTCCTCCTCCCTCTGGGACCGAGGTGCGAGTGGAGCGAAATGGCATCGGCGTCGGCCGTTGGGTCTCCGTCATCAGTGGGATTGTAGCCAGCGTCCTCACCGCTGGCAGCAAGCAACCCCTCGAACTCGTCGCCGCGCGCACGGCGGATGGCGTAGAATGGGTCTTGTCCATTCGTAATCGTGTCATTTTCAGCGTCCGAGTCAGCACCAGAGGAGGAATGAGCGGGACATGAGAGACACGGAATGCAGTCAGCGACGGAGGCGCGGAGGGTGTCGGTCCACGAGGGGCGGTCCATCCCGAGGCAACGGGAGGAAAGCGGAGGAAAAGCCACGCGTCAATCCATGTGTGGGTCACGTGTGTGTTTGGGAACTTGGTCCCGATTGCGACAAAGGTTTTGAGATCTGGTCAAGCTCTAGCCTCTGGTTCTTCTGAAGGGCTCGAAAACCTTTGCCTCATGTGCCTGCTTTGTCTCGCCGCGTCTCTCTCTACTCAGAAGTCGAATCGCACAATCTCAATCTTCCAAGCTGACTCCTCGGAGTTCCGAGTCCCGACAGGCCCTTACGACTCACAGAACGTTTCAACGGCGCCTCAACGTGGCAGACCAATCGTTATGATCTCTCTGCTCGGCCGCTACTATCTGTAACCTCGTACGCAACTCTACTCTCCTCTATCGATATCTTGAAACGATCACCCGTGATTCATTCAGGCAGTTAGACTTTCCTGCATCCGCACCACACGAATGCGAGAGGAACAGAAGATTTCCAGCACTCCGTTTGAGCCCTCTGCGATGCAATCCCGGGAGAATGCTTTACAGAAACGCAGCAGTACGTTCCCAGATCTTTTTCACCATGCAATCGAGGTTTTTCACTGCGAGTTACAAGCACCATAAATTCAACCCCACCAGAGCGGTACCAGGGTTCACTGAACCTGAACTTCCGGTGCCTCCAACCAAAAAAAAAAAAAACTCACAAGACCGTCACGACGACGGTGAGTGAATACATGCACGATACGTCTCACATTCAAATCTCGGCACTCATCCAATAGCGAAATCAAAGGAATAAGGCCCGGTAGCGCGTGGCGCGCATCTGCGTCGATTGGTGATTTTGGCACATGACAATGCACAGCAGATAATCCACGTTCGACTCGTGGCTGGGCCATACTTTGGAGTTAAAATATTATTTTTGCCTGTCTGCCTTCTCACTGAGCGTAAACCTGTAGTCTATAGATTGTGTACAGACTCAGGTGATGTTGAATTGCGTTTCCTGTTGTCGTCTATTCATTGACGCAGTTTCAGATTCAGGTTCATTATGATACATCACGTCTGCCAGAAATCCAACAGCTCAGCAAGAATTCAACGTAGCGTTGTACGGCCCAGCAGTGCGCGGCGCGGATTTGCGTCTCATTACAAGCCGATGGGAGTACAGCACATTTTCCCCGTTCGACTCGGGGCTGGACTATACGGTGAGACCAGCGTTTTTTTGTTTCTTTTTCGCCCTCTTTGCCATCTCACTGGGCGTAAATATTTAGGCGATTTGCACTACTCGGAAGCGACACAGCGAGGGGAAGCTGAGTTGCGTTTAATCGTTCGCCCATTCATCGACACAGACTCAGGTTCAGATTCATCACCAAGTTTGCTAGAAATGATACAGCTCACGCGGATTCAAACTGTGGTGGGTAAGGCTCGGTAGCGCGCGGCGCGCATCTGCATCGACTGGCGCCATCCATATGCATAGCAGATGTCTCGCTGAGCGTAAACCTTTGAGCGTAGACCTTTGAGCGATCTGATGCCATACTCGGACAGATGTTGAATTCCGTTCCCCTTTATCGTCGATTATGGATAACTGGATTCAAGTTCATCCCAGTCTGGAAAACCTCGCACACCCGACTGAAAATCAACTCATGCAGAATCAAAATAGCATGGATAAGGCTCGGTTGCCCGCGGCGCGCGTCTGCGCCTCATAGGGTGTAGTAGCGTGTACGTCTATGCACAGCAGATATACCCCGTTCGACTCGGGACTGGGCTACTTATGTTGCACTGGATACATTTTTCTTTCTTTCTTTTGTCGCTTGCTGTTCAATCCACCGAGGCGGTACCAAAACCGATTGATTTGTCTGGTGCAGTAATCCATTACAACCCTGGAAGGTGAGGCCGAGTTGCGTTTACTTGCTCGTCGATTCGATTCATGAAAGCAAATTCAGATTCATCATAATACGTGTCCGACAGATATCCCGTGTCCGTACCTCGCCGGGAGTGATATGTGGGTCCGCAAGGCTCGGTTGAGCGCGGCGCGCATCTGCGCATCATTATCAGAAAATGATTGCTGAACCTGTACCGAACCTGTTAATGCATACATACGAGAATGCTGCCCTGTGCTCCTCAAAAATTCGAACGCTGACATGAAACTCATTTCCGTATGTGAGTGACTGTTGAAGTCAAATAACAAACCTGTCTGGAGCCCAGGCGATTTCGACAATCTAGGAATGGAGTAGCGAACACTAGATATATCTACGGCTTCCCCCTTCCCATGATCTTCGCGTGATTGGCAGAACTCTGATCTGCCATACTTGGGGATTTTAGGAAACAGCACATCATTTCAACTCAAAGTTGGGGCATGAATGGAGCTCGTGTCCTCCTCAAAACAAGCGAAAGTGCCCTGGTTAGATCGTACAGCTTTTCAAAGAATATATTCATTTCGAAATTCGATATGGGTTCAAGATAGTGTCTGTAGACTTGAAGGACGAATTGTTTAGATCACCGCGGGTTTACATATAAGAGGAGCTGAAAAGCCTCTTGTACACACGCAGCATCAAGGCTTTGGTCCTCCCACGACTTCAGTTGTGCATCCGGTACACGATTTCTGGAGCCACCGGAATTATGGAAGCGGAGAAATTTGAGACGGGAGGAAGGGTAGGGTGCCAGACGGGATGAAATCATGGTGGTAAGGGGACCGCGAGTCAATAAATCGTTAGGACGTGCATACAGCCCATATATAAATGAAGTGAGATTAGGGCAGAGGTCGGAGCAGGTTCCGGTCATGGTCATGGAATTCAACACGGCGGTCGGGCCGCCACTTTCCAAAGGACCCTGCAGAAAGAGATACGTGAGGCTTGGAAGAGCTCGAAGGACATCGATGAGGTCTGAAGATCTTGCATCATCGCCCACTGCTAAAACCAATATTTGCAACTGGCACGAAGAGCGGTGGATGAAACTCCGAAGTGGCTCCAAGTCTCCGACAGGATAACTATAATCATAGAGCACGAGATACTCTAGGAGTGGCGCTGTGAGGTGGGGAAGAATCTCTGATTCGTGGAGATTGAGGCGGCGGAGACAGGGCAGTGTGAGTGGGTCGCTTCCTTCCACGGCACGAAGATCGTACACCCGTAACGAACATTCCACTAAATTCGGCGAGGCCACCAAAATTTGAAGCTGCTCTTCGGCGAAATGTGATCCTCGATAGAGGTGTAGTTGCTCCCATGGAAGTCTGATACTCGGTGACCTTTTCTCCCACCAGTCAACTGCAATAAATTCCCGCAAGTTTGGAGTAGACGTGGCAAAAACGTCCACTATCATCTTGTCACCCTCTGCGACTCGGAGTTCCAGTCGTTTTAGGCAAGGAAATGTCATCGAGGCGAGGGGCATCAGGGTGTGCCTCTCACGGGAATGTACCGACATTAGTTTCAAAGTACTCCAGCGGGAGTGATGTTGGAGTAGTAGATCCAGGACAGTGGGATCAACGTCACCGCAAAAGTGATTGTGAGGGGGGCATTGGCGGAACGAAGGAGCTGGGTTTCGATCCTGGGTATGCTGTAGACGTCGCCCACGTGAATGTAGGACCAGAGCTGGGGATATGACAGAGCTGAATGTCTCCAGGGCCTGCAGACTGAGCCCAGATTCCACAGGGCGCCCTCATATTGCGCGGTCAACCATGCGAATATCTCGCAGATCAACTCCGGAGGCATGCGTCGGATCGGCGATAGAATAGCCAGATGTTGGCGCAGAGATTCAGCAGCCTCGTTGCGCCTTTGAGTAAGCACTTTGAGGGCAGCACGCATGTTGACGATCCTGGCATCCAAAGCCTCCACCCTGTGTTCCTCCTTCGAAAGAAGGGAACAGATTGAGGGAATCTCCGAGTCGAGTGGTACGTCGTTGCTATTCAAAAGGCGAGTCAAATCGAGCAGCGGTGCATCCATTACTCTGGGAAAGGAGGCAGCGGGCTTGAACCAGTCCCGATTCAAAAGTTGGAATATAGATGCCAGAAGACCAACAAGGCAGCTGAATAACGATCTACTGTCAGCGTCCTGCTTTTGCGAGTCGTTGAAGTCCAATGAGGCAGGCGGTGCCTTGGGTAGTGCTCCACATTTCCAACACGGTTGTGCCATAACGATTCTAGGAAACTGCAAGTCAGAGGTGAACCCAGTTGGTACTTATACGCACCTATAAGATCTGTTTCCTTCAGCGTTGCTGTGGATGCAAGCAAACCTCGTGTCTTACACGTGTCGTCCACGCATCGCTTGAACTTCCTCTCGTAATCATGGGCAAACAAGGGGCTTCTCAATGAGTTCGTAGATTCTTGTAGCCTAGAATCAGTTCAGTGCTGCCCCTAGCCACTCGTACTTCCCGGTTTGATCTTTTTTTCCAGTGTACAGGGCTCGGCCGAAAGAATAGCGCCCGGTGGGTGACTGCATCGACGAATGGAAGTTCGGAAAACGCCTTCTACCAAGATGGCT
The DNA here is from genome assembly GCA_029281795.1 of Mycena crocata. Lineage (NCBI taxonomy): Eukaryota > Fungi > Basidiomycota > Agaricomycetes > Agaricales > Mycenaceae > Mycena > Mycena crocata. Next base: position 27,888 of record JARJCP010000091.1, on the reverse strand, counting down.
AGGAGGGAAGTAGAAATCCCAACCTGTCAGTGGACGTACTCGGCTTTGAGTATCTGTGCCGCTGTTAATTGAATGGGTGCAGATGAAGTAGTCATTGATGCAGATCCTCGATTGTATTGAATCGTGACGGAAATCAAGTTCAACCAATTCAATATCAGCAGAACTGGAAGTTACACGTTCTACCGACCGATGAGGGCTGCAGCCGTCCAATCGTCAAATGAAAAAAACCCCGAATACTGCGCCAGTCAAATTTCCTGGTCGGTGGTGGACCTTGAAACCGTCTGGTCCCCGTCCTCGGTTGCGTCACGTCGAACATATCGCTGACCTGCCATCTGCATTAATGGCCCAGGCATCAAGTCGCGTTGATAACGCTTACATGGACGTGCGGCGTAGTTTTCGTCCGTGTGTAGACCTTGATCTGACCTAGTGAGGGAGAGGTCGATCCGACAATACGATTTTGTGAGAGGAAATAGTTTGCATACGTTGTTGCGGCGTTGGGGGTTTGACGTCCGCCGGATGGACCGTCACGGGAGCTGCTGCTTCCCGACAGCCCGCGGGGCAGCACTCTTGCGGCGGGCATTGAGTGTCCACATTATCGAGATGGCGTACAGTTTCGGTAGCGGCTACAAGAGGATCATCCGGATGATCTCCAATGCATGAAGCCTCCAGATAAATCATGAATGGATACCGCGAACGAAAAAGGAAACTCAGCAGAGAGTCCGTCTCACGGCGCGGGGCGGAATCGAACGGACACCTCCTGCAACCAACCTTTGTCAGGAATTATCGAGTGCAGGTGCGCACCACGCGCTCCCGGGCCTTGGGATTGGTGTGTCGGTTCGTGGCTATGTTAGCGGCGAGCAGAACTAGCCAGTCAAAGGATATTCAGACAAAGAAGATGACCTTGACGACCACTGAGTGCAGATGCGCACCATGCGCTTTCGAGCCTTGGATTTATCGGGGTGTTATCTTAATCTTGCCCCAGCTGCAGGCGAGAGTATTGGCTCCAGCCTGCTGAATTGGTTAGTGCCGGGCAAGCACTTGGCCAGTCGCTGATGTACGCATGGTTAGGATGGTATGCGAACCAGAAAATGAGAATTCCGTGATATTACCGAAGTAGAAGTCGAGGAAGACGTTGAAACCGAGCTGGAACAGAGCCGGATGTGCCTGGTGGTCACTCGCACGGGTGTCATCCCACCCAAGATTCAGGTCGAGCCGGCTGCGAGTGTCAGAGTCCGGTAGTGGCACAGATTTCCGGGACGGTGAGGAACTAAAGTAGACAGGAGAGAGCCACTGCGAAAACGATTCGGAGTAGGAACAGAGCCAGACGGTCGAGGAGGTTAAAAGCAAGACAGAACTGTGACATCCACGTCCCCACGCCCCGCAGAAAGAGGTGTATTAGAGACGGATTGCGATGGGAAGGATCTTGATGACTGGGATGGGCGAAACCGGCGTAGGAACGATGCTTACCGCAAACGTCTGGTTCCGGTGCTTGAAGATCGAGTGCGAGACAGAGAATAGACAGAGAATAGCATGCCCATGCAATCGATAGCGCCAGCCCGAACGAGCCCAATTAGTTTCATGCCAGGAAAGTGACACTAGAAAGACGCAGGGAAAGAAAACGAATGGATGTAAAAGTGAGAAGAAAACAGGAGATGTAATGGAGAAAGGTTGAAAGACAATCAACATGCAAAATACGCTTACCTGAGCCAACCATCGCAGAAATACCACCACGCGGCATATCACGTTTGCGGATTTGACCATTTGCAGCTGGTATACGAAGTACATATCGGAGCTGCAGTGATCAATCAGTATCGAAGGATTAAAGCATGAGAAGGAGTATGAATCCAGCGGGTGAGAATAGTGAGTCTCGGTTGAAACGGTGGACGGGATTCGATGAAGACACGGACTCGGGATGCGAGTTCAACCTGTTCGATCTCGTAGCGATGACGCCTCCGGCCCGAAGTGCTCCCAAGCGAAGTTCAGAGGGACAACCGAGTCTGAGCACGAAGCCTTGTGTAGGTCAGGTCAAAGAATAAACGTGGACGCCCCGACCGGGTGATGTGGTTTTGAAACGCGAAGCTGACGCATTCGAAGAACGAACCCGACTCGGAAATGAAAGTCGCGACCCCAGAATGGACAGTATTGAAAGAATGAAACAGGGGATGGAGATAGATGGCCCAGATGGGATTACAATGGGAACGGAAGAATAAGGAATGGGAGGGATTGCAGGAGAGGACGCACGTAAACAAAGGATGAGACACTCGAGGGGAGTTCGCCGCAGGGGTAAAATGGTGCGGACGTCTCAACCGGTACGGGATGCGAGTGATTGCTCCCTGGACTGTGAAGCGGAGGATAACGTCGCTGAGATTCGGCGTCGCGGAAAAGGATGAGGGCGCAGCAACATCCCGTCGCGTGGCCCAGTAGCGTGCTGAACGCCGCCGCAGCGCTAAAATATGCCTCGGACCGAATCCAGCGGAAGGAGGCAGCAGCGAATGGAACCCGAGGAATAAAGTCCGACGCCGTGCTGGTCCCTCATCTCGCAAAGCACTGCACCCGCCGACGCCGTGCACACTCGCGAAATCTCACTGGGGCAGAAAAATAACAATAGCTCACTTGGTGACATGGTTGAGCGACGCCAAGGACGAAGTTGGGAAGCTGGGTGAGTGGGTTAGCATATTGTGCGATTGAGGTGAGTTTAGAGGGAGGCTAATTAAGTTGGAGGCAAAATGAAAGTGCGAGGCGGAGATGCGGACGAGTATGGGGACGGAGCGAGAATTCGGAGTGAAGGGAGAGGTGGAGCAGACTAGTGGATGGGAAGGAATGGAGGAGGATCAAAGCAGGGAGCGGGAACGCGAAATGGCGGCAGAAAATTGAAAATTCATGTCAGGAAGAAGGGAGCGAGGGAGTGAGTCTAGGCTCGAAGGAGGGCGCGAAAGGGCGAAAATCGGACGCTTGTGGTGGAGTTCCGAGGGAAAAATGAAGGGGAGTAGATACTCGGAGTGAAAGCGGGCAGGCTGGTCGCGAGGTGCAGTGTTTGGTCGGGGGGAAACGATGGAAAGGGCGCACAGGACCGAGAAGCAGAAAGAACGCACCTCACGCCCCTGCCATGATTGAACCGAGGGAATGATCGATTCCCAGGACCGCCCCGTGAATACTGGCGAGGAGCGGAGACCGCGTACATATGTAGTCAGGAGAGCGGGTGAAGCAGCCCAGCCTATATTGGAACGAATCTGGAGTGCGGGTGAATAGTAAGTAGAGAAATGGGGAGGACAACGACGGGGACACACCTATGTACTATGCCATAGTTGATGTATCGCAGTATCCCCGTCCAACCTACCACTGGCAGGCCGCAGCGCACCGAGCTAGGTGACGTCCGCGCGGACCCGAAAAGGGGACGGAAGGTTCGGCGTGGCGTAGCGTGCAGGGTATCGAAACGGAGGCGTAAGTTGGGCGTAAGTAGAAACGGTCAAGCAATTGCTTGAACGGCAGGCTTGAGGAGTGGAGGCGAGTAGATACTAGATGGTGGCAGTTAACAACGAAGCTTGATCCGAAAAACCCGGAACGAACACACGAGCGTGAGAGCGCTGAGTCAGCTTCTGCGCACGCCTCCCTTTTCCTTCTTCCCATCACCCAATCCACTCCTTACCGTTTTCCGGTACGTCCAGATGGCTGCCCCCTCTACCGATTCCGACGGTTTTGCTGCTCTCCGTGCCTACGTCGACTCTACCTCAGCCCTGGCCGAAAAGGAAGCCAAGGAAGCCCGCTCGCGTGCAGAACAGCTAACCCGCGACATCGCCATCCTAAATCGCCAGTTGGCTGATTCTGCAACGGAAAACAAGCGGCTGCGCGATGATCTCATCTCGTCGCAGCGCATTCAAGCCCTTCAGCGCCAACAACTCGAGACTGAGCGGAAGGCTTTTGAGAAACGGGCGAAGACGCTTGAGGAGGGCTGGGTGAAGTTGAAAGGAGAGAAGAAGGCGCTGGCCGCGGACTTGGCGCGTGCTGCGAATACGATGCCTAATCTCACTTTGAGCGCCCCACTCGTTCCGTCGTACGTTGCGATTTTTGATTTCTGGCGGGTTTCTGCCGGACCCCGGTTGACATGTGTTCTTAGTGTGCGCACAAGGCGCGCTGCCCTCGATAGTAGCTCTGATGATGAGGGCGAATTGCCGAGCCGCACCGTCAAACGCAAAACCACCACCGCCAGCAAGTAACATCACTATTTTCCTCCATGCGAGTGCGTACCCTACAAACGGCGCGTTTTCAGCCACTAATAGCAGTTCTCCTCGTGCAGCCCTGCAATCAAAATTCCACAGCTACTGTCTACCTATTCCCGTCGTAAGCAAGCCGCTCGATACTCCCCTCGTATTCACAGTCTCGTCTCTCGTCAAATCAAATTACCACCGCAATTCTCCGTTAGGCTGCGTTCATACTTTCGTTTGTCGTTGAAATTGCATACCGAATAGAAACTCGCACCCAAATGATATTTGCACCCGACTCAATGGAATGGATCGTCACTTCTGCACCAGGATGACCAAACGGTAAGCCATCTCCTACTCCATCTCATTTTCATCGACCTTTCTGTGCCAGTTGCTGCATCTCCTCCCGCATCGTGCTGCAAAATCCGATTTCCAAGAGCTGCACCTTGCCCATCAACAACCTCTGCTTCCGGCTCCCTCCGCCGGCCAATCTTCGACCGGGCGCTTCCTGCATTTCTTGCAGATCGAGGGCGTTGCGTCGATGATTATCCGCCAGGGAAGGAACCCGCCCGAGGTCGTAGCCCCGCTAGTCTGGTAAGGCCTCTGCACAGACCGTCGTGTTTTGCGTGAAGCTGAGTCGGGACGTTCAGCGGCGGCATATTTGACACGCGATGAATCTCGTTGCCTAAATCCAAGTGAGCCCTCATTTTCAGTCGGTTTGTAACTAGACTCCGCCACTCGACTACGTGGTGTTCATGTGAATCGCTGCAACTGACCAGTGACGACTTCCTTCGCGGTTCACAATTTCACTTTGCGTTTCTTTTTCTGTCCTGAGCAGGTCCCGCAAACACAAACTGCAAACTGCATTGGTCTAATGTCACGATTAGAATTTCGTTGACGCCTCTGTCCTTCTCTCAGGACCTCACCGCAACCCAGCGTGATCTCCATTTCCGGAACATCCTAGATGGTGCGACGCCACACTGTGGAGCCTACCCGGCTATTGCAGATCATTCTAGTACTTCCATTTGAACATGTAGATAAGCACTCGTAGTTTAGCACAATTACAATCATTTTAATCTCTTATATCCTCGCTACCTGCTCAATATGTCCGCCGCTTTCTTCCACACTGAAATACAGACGATGGATGGACCGCAGTTGTAAGACGTCGCCTGAAAATTCAAGGAGCGCGCTCTACCTCCTTCCCTGGTTCAAAAATACGTGGGCTACGTCCGACAGACTCTTTGCAGGACACAACAGAATTTCAAGATGCGCTTGTAGTCGTCGAATTCGTGGAATTTACAAGATGTTGGTCTGCTGCCGACCTATCGACATTGTCGCTCTTTTTCTATGTTGTAGCTCGAGGTTGAGGATCAGAAGTGGTAATGCCGCAGAAAAATGCCCTCCGAATCGTTAAAAGGATCCTTGCCATAGGGTAAGCAGAAGTCCTGATGTTATATGACCAAGAGTACACATTAGGAAATTTAAGAGTTTCCAGGATCTCATCGAAATCTTTCACTTCCGATACTTCGCCCTCTGCTTATTACAACTTGAAGGAGGTCAAATTGCTGATCATCTTGACGGCGAGCTTTACGATTGCGGCTTTGCAGTATTGAATCAGGACTCAGCCAACTGTCAAGTTTACCACCTGAGCCTGCAAACACATTCCGCGAGCTTCAGCCGTTGGTCGAGTGTCAGCATTCAGATATGCCGGTTGTATTTTCTCCCTCAGTCAGAATGAAGTCAGTTACATCCGACATATCGTGAATATAATTTACACCGGTGGATGCTCAGACTACAAATCCTCAGATGTGAAATATGTGAATGAGATACATTACCGTACCGGGGGCGAAGTACAGCATCGGAATGACGGATGAACGAGCCAGGGAGCTGTGCAAATACGCTCGCGTTCCGATTCCCGAAAAATCAGGGAATGGATTTGCGTGTCATTGAAGCGAGACGGAATGTGTTCACCGGGGGAGGATCATCGGTATAACGTAGAGTTAATCACTGAGTGTATCCTGCATATCGTTAAGCAGGGAGAAATATCCATCTCAATTCACAGGTTACACTTCAGTCTCCTACGTCCACGGTGACGACTCAAATCGGTGGTGGGAAACCTTTGCCAACGTGGGGATTCTCTGTCGGAATATGTTCGTTGTAGACGAATTCCCTCGGCGTCTGGGAATTTTCAAATGAGTTATAAGCACAGACTCTAGTCCCAGCTTTAGCAGAAAATACTTAGAGACCTACCGTCTATTCTAGCAGTTGAGGAGGAGCAGGTTCAGGGTTCAGCATAGTCTGAAGGTCCTCCGTGAAGAAACGTTCACCGACAAGCCCGCCAATCGCACATATAAGTGTGCAGCAACAATAATGGGGATCGTGCTCGGCGGGCTAGAGTGCACAACCTGGTTCCCGGGAATGAGAAGTAAGTAAATTTCGCGACTGAGGAGGTTGCGCCGTGGGGCATGTACGCATATACTTTACCCACATCGAAAAATGCAGATGAACATTGAAGAGTCGTAGACGATTTGATGGACCTTCGAACTGGCGATGATGAGTATTCGAACTGAAGAGTTGGGGGATCCAGCAACTCAGCAATCAAGAGAAGGTCGAAATACCGGCACGCACCATCAAAAACGAAATAGGAAAACGAAGCGTTTCACAGAGGATGGAGAAAGGGTCGCCGTGGCTGGATGTTGAATGCATACGTCAGGATTGAGGAGGAACAAGGATAGCAGAATCGCCAAACAGGGCATTGGGCAGCAACTTGAGTACGGCATGTAATGAGATCGAAATCGAAGGTTGGAGACGGGCAGGAAAGAGACGCACCCTGCTGGTCGTATGCGGATATCGAGCTATGCACGCTTCTGCCCAAACCTGCAGGCACGCGCCTGTGTTTTGCCTTGCGGGAGGTGAGGGATGGTGACCTGAGCGACGTTCGTCTCGGAACGGGAGTCGCGAGAAAAAGTGCCGGCCCCGAGTTCCGAGTTCCGGCTGTGCGAGAGTGCGACTTAACGTTTGGAGGATAAGGACTATCGCAAAACAGGTACAGCGCGGCGTGATTGGAGATGTTTTAGGGAAGCAGAATGGGAGGAGAAGGTCCAAAGACAAACAGGAAATGAGCGCACCGAAGCACGCTCTACGTCCATATATACCTCGTCCGGATGTTACACGCATAATGGCGACGTTGTGGTGCAATTTCAGGGGCGAGTTTAGCGTTTGCCCGGAGAGAAGAATTCGGAGAGTGGTAAAATTGGGATTAGCAGGACTGCACGGGACGGCCGCCGGCGAGTCGGGAGTCAAGGACGACGGGAAGAAAGAAAAAGACAGGGAATTCAAGTCAGATTGGGGCGAGAGGAGACGGTGCGAGATCTGAGGCCCAACTCACCGAATGACCGAGTCGCCGTGGGGACAAGTGTTCCATCTGGATCCAGTACACCACCAATCGACGCAAGGAGGCGAGATATGTAGACCAACAGAAGTAAACGGGATCGGGGAACAGATCAGCGACAGGGGATTAGCTGCGATATGGATATGCACATGGCAGCAGATGGGAGTGGAAGGAGGAATGGAGGGAGACGTGCCTTTCGAGGATGCCGCCCGAATATTTAGCCCGGCGCATATGTCTATGTCGAGTAGGAGGAACGCGTGCGAACGGGGGCGCAGTGTCGGTTGTGGATCTTAAAGCGTGTGGGCATCCCATAAAAGAAGGGTTGCGAGGGAACCTCTACAAGCGTCTCGACGGCAAGTATCCTGGTGACAAATACCTAGAGAATACGTTAGTGGAGTACAATTGTAAGTAAGCGGGGAAGGAGGCAGAGAATCGTGGCAATCTAGATGATGCAGAGGTGTGGGGAAACTGTAACGGAGAGGGATGGAAGGCGAAAAGTGAAAAGCGAAAAGCGAAAAGGTACGTGGAGATGGTGTCGAGAACAGAAAGATCGGAATACTCAGCACTCACCCGTAGCCGAAACTAAAGTCAACGAGCGCGAATGGCGGCGCATATCCCTCGTCCTCCATCAAGAGCACCAGAAGCTCACGGAGTGCCCGACACTCGCGCCTTTGATTGAGCTGGTCGCATTCGCACAGGCGGCGGATGTCGCGTCCACGGCAGCGGTCGTACGGGCGTAAAGAAAACTGTTCGGGTCTGCAGTAGCCGGTGGTAGGTTGTCTGGTATGTTCCCTACGGCGCGAAAATTGTCAGGCTGAAAAAAACGGCAGGGGGGCACGGACGTCGGGAAAGTAAAGGAAACAGGCCCAGGAAAGGACGAAAGTGGGATGTGCGGAGAAATAGTCATACGGCAAGGAGAGGCGTAAAGGGATAGGTAGCGGGGCAGAACAAGTGAGGATCACAGAAGATGAACGAGAGGGTGGGTGTGTAGATAGGAGTGAAATATGGGCCAAGGGAGGACGTCTGCGGGTGAATGAGGAGCGCCAGGCGGAGCCGGGAAAGCATCGCCGGAGAGGAAATGGAGGACGGGTCACGAAATATCAATGGGCTTGGGCGGATAAGACAAGAGGAATCTCAAGGAAGGGGCGATGGGGGACTGGAGTGCCAGTACGATTCATGGGCTTCAGGAGCTAAGCGCGAATGGGAGTAGCGGTACGGCTGCGGCGTGATTGGGAGGAGATGACGATGACGCACTCGCTGCCCCCGATGTCGGAGGAGTGGCCTAAAGCGTGAGGCGTCGAAACCGCTTCGATACGCCGATATTGAGTTCCTCGGCGTCGTTGATGTGCGGCGTGGAGTAGAGTGGACTAGTAGTGGACTTCGCAGTTGATGGCATGAAGCAAGTGGTTTGTGGCGGTGTCTCGCCAAATTCCCCGCTTTGATCCGATCACCCCTTCATCCGTTCTGCCTTCATCTTCGTGCTCTTGCTTTGCCTTTCGAAGCTCGAAGACCGATTCGACTGGAACTCCGTGGTCCCTGTCCACGTGTGATCAGGCTTCCAAAACTGCCTCAGCGGCCGGCTGAGCACCCGACCCAAATTGTGACCGCAGCACTAGCAACTCTTCGGCGATTCACGCTCCAGCGGCACCGCGAGTGAAGAGATTTCCTCCATCGTAGTTCGGTCGACTTTGTTGCCCTCAATTTGTGCTAGCAGTCAGTTACAACTTCGTGGAACGTTGCCAAACTGGGCTTGACGCGAGAGATCCGACAGATTCCGCCAGAGATCACTCTTTTTCACCCTCGTGCGTCTACAGAGCTTTATAACAGAGTTACTCTGCATTTCTGCCTTAATTGTATCCTCAACCAGGGAGCTAAACAGTCTCATCACCTTCCATTTTACGGGTCTATGCTAAACTTCCTCGCGGCATCGTCTCGTTCTCTTCCCACTCCGGTATGGAACAAAACATACATGAACGCCGGTCCAGTTTCTGATGACCCAGTGCAACGTCCCTGTCGACGCGTTTCCAACATCACTTTGGATCTATTTCGGTGAAGCGTCTCGAGTAGCTTCCGTATCGCAGACAATTCGAGCTCCAAGTACGCTGTTCGAACACACTCAAATACGCGACGTCCAGCCCGAGATTCGAGAATGATTGTAGCTGAGAGGATGTCCATTGGTGGTTCATTTGCGGGACTCGAAGTTTGACATGTGAACAACTAGATTTGTTTGAGATGATATAAACTAAAATACATAATGGACTATCCAGTAGTCACGGCACAGATCTTGAAGGCTCTGGAAATAAACTCAGAACCCGATATTCATAGGCACCTATACAAATCGACGATTCAGATTAGGCATTGCGGACATGAGGAATGCCATACCCTGTTTATGGCCGAGTCGACGGTTGGAATCAGGGTTCCGAGGACAAAAGTCGCCAAGTCCTTAGCTCCGGACCGCCCACAATTACCAGAGCATACCGCCGCCTCCGCGTAAGTGGGCGCCAGAAACGACAAGTCGGTGAGGTCGGCCCCGGGTCGCTCATCAAGCAATGTGTGGGCTCGATCGATGAAGGCAAAGATCCAAGCTCGTGCACCTCGAGTGCTCGGCACACCTTGGATCTCGTTGGGTCGTGGATACATGGGACAGCGGGAACACTTGACCCACGCCCATGAGCTGCTCAGCCACGGCAGATCAGTTCCGGCGGTGCTGGCTGCGGCGGCACAATTACGATGATACACAAAGAGCGCCTGATAATGGTGGGCCGATATATGCATCAACTGCGAAGTGGCGTCGTCCGGGAAGAGTGAGGTGAGGGGAAGCTGTAAACAACGCTTCGCGGCGGCCCTCGCGATGTCCCCCCACTCGAAGCGGCAAGCCACCGCATAGACACCGACGGGTTTGTCCTCCAAATAAGCTTGGAGGTGCTTTCGCAGAATTGGAGCAACAAATTCGACATCGTACTTTCCGAGGGTGAGTTCAATGATTCGGTTCAGCTGGCCCAATGAATCAAATGCCACCAGTACATCTGCACCGGGGTACCAGACGCGCAGGAAATTGTCGAAGTCCTGGCTCGTCTCGAACACATCAATAATGGGAATTTCTGGTTCATCGGCCGGCTGGGGGACGGAAAACAAGTCCGTGAAAAACGGCGAGGCGAGGGAGAGAATGTTGCGATGTAGATAGAAATCGACTGCATCTGAGGACCGCAGGATGATGTCGGTTCCGAGGGTGAAGGGAAACGAGGGAGCACACTGTGACGGCGGCCCGGGTGAGGACGATAGGGATTCATAGTACGTAGCCATGACTGGGGTGTGGTAGGGAAGGGCGTGAGTGGCATGATACCTTTTCAACGCCTTTTATAACGGGAACGCTTTGTTTCCACCGGCCATTTGTGATTTGTTACCTAATTTGGAAAGTACATTGTTCGCTTTGTCTCTAAGTGCGGATTGATTGTTCTCGAAGGGAGTATCAGTCTTTCACAGTGGGGTTCCTGTGGCTGGGTGGCGGTGCAATAGCTGATAGGTTTGAATCACCGCTGGGGTTGAATCGGAGGGTGGCATGACTCGGCCTAGAAAATTTCAGCAGTGAATAAATAGTGGCAAGGACGCACAGAGACATACTTCGCTCAGTGACATCGCCGAAGAGCCCCTCCTCCCAAGGTCGAAACCGACGTTGTTGATATACTGTCCCCGTTGATTATCGGTGTCGTCAGTGCACCGACGAATTTGAATCGAGGGAAGGGATGCGACAAGCATAAGGGTTTCGGTCGAAAGACCTATGGGACATTATTGTGCAGGCGCCAGACCGATCCGAACGGGCTATTCCGGGCAGGGGGCTGGTGAGGGTCACTGAACGGGCCGGGCCGTCGTCTTTCTGAATGCTGTAGAGATGTAAGGACAGCTGCCGGTCAGCACGGTTCGAGATTTGACAGAATCGTTCCTTATCTTCCCAGTTTCGGTGGCGACAGAATATTCCGCCAATAATCAGCGACTGATTCGGGATCAGTCGCTGGTTGAGGACGATTTTGTGGGGCCAATACAATCCTGGACACAGAATGGGAACATGAGGTATATAGAGTATAACGGCGGGGATGATTTTCGCACCGCATATCGGGCGGGCGTCGGGTATGCATCGATAAAATAATCAAATCTGTTACGTATCAGCCCACAGAGTAGGAAAGTAGATTCATCCAAACACACCTCGAAATCGACCTTGGGTTCAAGTGCGGGTAATAGCAGTTCTCGTGTTCCGCGCAATCGTTCTTTTCGAACACACATTCATCCCGCCGCACGCCGTCCGTTCAGAGTGCTGTGCGCCAACCTCCGAGGCAGATCAATGAAGATGTACCAGGCACCGAAATTCGACTCACAAAGCCCCAGCCTAGTGTTCTGTTGGGCCGAGCGCGTAAAGTTGCGGAGGGAGACGGCGAGGGACTTTGAGGAGTACATACTTTGAGGGACGAAGATACAGGGTGCGAATTCTCCGAAGTGCATCGCATATGCTCTCAACGCGTCGTGATTATTTCTGGTCGCTATAGCTGTAGAAATGGTGTCGATTTTAACTTTGCCACTGGACCGAAATACGAAATCCAGAACTTGCACCTTAAGTATTCCCGCCGCGGAATTTCACGAGGTGTGGACCGCGGCCAAAGGCTGCCGTGCCGCTCGTTTGTGTTGTTGCGCTGCCAGACGAGGACAGGAAATTCCTCCAAGAGATCGAGGAGACGCACTGGTTTGCTTCAAAGCGTACCCGTCCGCGGCCGACATCGAGTGTGCACGTACATTGTTGACGCCTGGTGAAGCAGTGTATAATTAAAGGAAGGCGCAAGACCGACCTGTGCGCATTGAACGAGTCTTCTGCAAATCACGACAGACGGTGGAGATGTGAAATCTGTGACATACTCGGTACCGGTGCTACGCGGTTTGGTAAATGTCGGGGCGAAGCCAGGGAAACGTGCGCATACTTCTCCGACTGTACGTCGCAGATAGTGTCAGGTAAGCACTATACGCGAGTAGGAGAGCATTTATGCGCACCGCATGATGTGCGGCTGTGGATATCAGTTTCGAACTCGAGGCGAGCCAGGATATCCAGACTGTCGCGCTGCATGAGTGGGGAGATATGCAGCGTAGTACAACGCACCAGGAGGCCGATGGGCAGTTGACTTTTGCCTGAAGGGGTCGACTATCACGTAACCCTGGCATGCATGTCGCGGGGACCGTCCGTTGTTGTAAAGCAGCAGACCACCGATGTGCACGTACATGAGGTATGCAAAGCAGTGAGTCTGTCTAGTAGATTAGTCCAATTCAGAGCCAGTGGTCGGAAGTGTGTGACATACTGCGCCCCGCCTTCCAGGTATCAATCAACTCTGATGACTTTCTAACCACAATGCGAGGCTTGGCGACGCAATGTATATGCAACTGCGGATATGTATTAGTGGAAGGACATGTAATGAGATGTAGCGCACCTAACAACCGACGAATGCTTCATCAGTTTAAAATCGTCAGAGTTGGCGGAGGTTCTTGGCCCGGGGTCGCAAGAAAGGTGGCCGGAGCAATGCTGAAAATGAACGGGTGTAAGTATGAGAGAGCGAAAGAAGGTAGTTGAAATAGCAATAAGCAGGAGTTGAATTCGGATCGTTTGTGGGTTGCGAGGAATCCGCAGATCCCTGTATCCGGGACGAGGTCGTATTCCCTGCTGCGAAGTAGCATATGCGGCGGCAAGATACCGTCCGCAGGAGGGCCAGGTAATAAACCAGCCAAGTCTCGCGCAGCCAGGAACACGCCAAGCAATGGAGTCCGTCGGTTGGCAGTGAAGTAACCGTAAGAGCTCTGGGAGACCAGACCTGTCACCCTAGCTCGCTCTTGACGAAGGGAGGAGATCTTGAAGAAGCATAGAGTGATGTCAGTATGCGGGAGAGAAGAATCGTTAGCACACAAAGGAATAGGTAAAGGACCAGATGTGGAGGGAAGGAAACCGTCGGCGCTGAAGCGGCATTGAGAGTGAAACGCACTGCGTCGAGGGGCAAGACTCTCGGAAGGTTGCAGTAACTGAATAAATACCAGGGCACTGGCGCATTAACAAAAGAAGTAAGTACCCCATCGTTCCACAAAGTCCATCAAGATACGTAGCGTGTGTGATCCGTCGAGCGCCCCCGTACCGTCCATCGAATCAAGTCCGTCACCATCTCTTCAAATCCTGAAGAACGAACGCACCAACGACCACTCCCAAAACGGCAACTGCGACACCATGTATCCCACTCCAACCACCGTGTACCGCAGGCGCATCGCCGCGCCGGATTGACGGGGTGTCTGGCTAGCGGCCGCGTTGGTGTTGCTCCCTGCGGGTGGAGTGGCTGGTGCGCCGGCTGTAGCGCTGACGGAAGCGGGTGCGGAAGCGGAAGAAGAGGTGTGGATCGAAGGAGGCGGTGATTCAGGCCCGTCACCAGATGCAGACGTGGTTTCGTCGGGGGTATCGGTGGGAGAGGCGCCGATTGTGGAGGCTGCGTCGGTGCTGTTAGGGGATGGTTAGTCGAGGGGAACAGAAGAATGAAAAATGGCGAGCAAGTAGCGGAGGCTGAGCAAAACGAAGGCTGCGCAATGGACGGACAACGGGCTGACGAAGATCGCACAACGGAGGCGCCGAATAGACGAGATTGTATGTAAATCGGACAAGATCGTCGAGGGAGGGGATAGGAATCGAAAATAGACGAATAGGACGAGACGGGGAGTGAAAAGAAATAAGTAGAAAGGAATCACGCACGGCGCACTCGGATCCTGTGCCACGCCCTGAGCAGCTGCTCCCACCACTCAAAAGCTTCCGTCGGCGGGGAAGTACGCACATAGGCCCACGCCGGCGTATGTTCAGGTAACAAAATCCCCACTGCCCGCAGAACCGGTGAGCGCAGTCCCGTCGTCGTCGGCGGGGGCGCATTGGATGCCGCTGTCTTGACGTGGAATCTTCTTGTTATTCACGAACGCGGGCTCAGAGAAGTCGTTACTGTTCGAGAGCCGCGTGTCGAGTTCGCGGCGCAGACGGACTGGCTTGTTATTGACGAATGCAGGCTTTGCGTAGTTGTTGCTATTTGATAAGGCTCGCGGGCGCCGAGGTTGTTGTTCCCTGGAGAAAAACCGCCGCGGATGTACGGAGCTGGCTGCGGAGCTGCTAGCGCTACGGTGCAGAGGGCGGAGGCGACGACAGGATACGTGGCGACGACGGGATACGTGACGTACATGGGAATTGGATGTCGTGGATGTGGATGTGGATGCCGGGCGTCGTAATCGGTCGGAATTAGCGGAGGGTGAAGGAAACGCAAGCTAAGCTCAAGCCGAAAGGAGCAGAGGAAGTAAGAGGACTGAGGAGAGCGTCTGGCGCAGTGAGGAAGGAAGGAGTGAGGCGTGGGGGCTGTGCACTGTCGATCTGTGATCGCCAAACTAACGCCGATTGGCTCGGCGGATCCGGCGGCCTTCAAATGTATAAAAGGAAGAGCAAAGATGAAACGCACGGTCAAAATGCGTACCCGTATCCACCTGTCTGGTATCTCGCTCGACATTCTCGCTCGTGCAAGGTCTCGGCAGCCTAAGATACCCTCTCCACACAAAACCGCTAAAGTTGAACCCGATTTGAACATTCCGCACACAACTTTTTACGCTGCCAAAGTTGACTCGTCTTTTCTGAGTTCTAGATCTCTGGTCTATTCTTCTCTCTGACGTGTCAAGCTGAGTCTCCATACTGAGTCCCAAAACTCAGCCTGGTAGCGCGCATAAATTGGGACGCAAGGCCACGAGGAGATTATCAAGAACGAATATACTCATAGCAATGCTCGGTGGGGATTCAGATCATGCTGATGTCAGTTTCTCCGCTGGATTCGTACTTCTAAATCTCTCCTTGGACTGACACACCTTTCGTTCTTCGTCCCGTGTTCGTGTCCTCGTTTCCCGCTGTTCGTCTCAACATTTCTCGTCGTTGGAGGATCTGGCTGGCTGTAAATGTCTGTCTCTCTCGCTCCAATATGCAACATTCACATCTGACTGGCGAATTATCAAATCAGCGCGGCTCGGTGTTTCACTCCATTGACTACAGTGTCACCCTCGGTATTATATACCATTTTCCAGTGCATCTACCATTTTCTTCCGGTTTATCATCCTCAACCCGGAAATCGAATCACTGTTTGCGCCGGATAACTCTCTATGTTGCTAATCGGCTTGCTCGGGGTGATTTATTCGAATTTCAGTTGTAATTTGCAGCAGCCGTTCGTACGATTTCGTCAAATCATTCCAGGTTGACTGCCCACATCAGAATTCAAGTGAGCCCAAGGAAGCTTCTGTGTTCTTCAACCAAACCCTCTCAGCTCCGGAAGCAAAATTACATTCATTTACGCATTCATTCACAACACACCATTCATATGAACTAACTCTCCAATAATTCGTCATCGGTGGAGAGAATTCTAAGGCAACTTAGGGTCAACTTGTATGTTGAGGATCAGCCACAGCGAACGTGCCTCTGTCTGCCATGAAATCGTCGTGCCCTTTTGAGATACGGGTTGATTAATTCTTGTCTGAAGTGCATCAAGGGATAGGTATAGAACGTACTAGGTGGCTTACGAGCTTATCGTCATGAAATGCTTGCAAACATGTCTACTGCTCTGTGCCCACTGTTGGGGAAAGAACCGAATTCCAACATTATCCGAAGTTAGATAGCTGATTGATGCAGAATTGTTCAGTGTTCATTGCAATATGAGATGAAATAATTGTCTCAAACCTGTCCCAGTTACAATTCTATGCAAACGATTCGAAATCGCTGTGCAGAATCGGGTCACCGACGCGGTGAAGGTTGGGTTGAAGCAAGATGGCAGGAATAATGCACTTTGGCAAACGAACGAACGAAGAAGGTGGGTGGACCTGCGCAATAAAATCTTCGTTCTTCAGCATGTAAAACTGTGATTCAGCGAGACGGGGACGCTGTTGACGTGTTTGGTTGTGATGTGGCTTGGATGTGTCGTTGTTTTCCCCCTCCTCGTCGCCCTCTTCCCAGCCTCGCGAAGACATCGAAACCACAGAAAGGCTTCATATCGGTGACGATCAGACTACTGGAGGTGCGTTTCCCATCGCCCATTCATCGCTTTCTCATGGAATAACTTTTTTTTTCATCGCAGACATGCCTTCCGACACCGGTAGACCCACTCTCCCTCAAGGTCGTCGGGCACCACGACCTGTGAAGATCGGAGAAGGCGACGTACTTCAATCACCACCAGAAATGCACGATGGGTCCATCGTCCCGGCAACGCTCGAGTCGTGCGCAATCGACATTCCACAGGCAAAGCCGACGGCTCGGACAATCAATACCCGGGCATCCATCTCCAATTGGCGGCACAACGACGACCTGCAGTACATTCCCAGGGGATGGGAGGATATCGACATCGTGCAATTCCTGGTTGCAAATACCGTGAGCATCGCCTCCTCGATACCAGAGCCACTCTTCCAGGTGGTCTCCTCGCACAAGCACAACATCCTTCTCCCGTGTGCCTACCGTCTACCCCTCCTCTGGGTCATGAAATTGTTATGGCGGTTGGTGGAGATGATCCTCACCGCGCCGGAAGAAAAGCGCGAAAAGGAGTGGACACTTACCAAATTCGAGCTGTTGCACATTGCCCGTTTGTGCAATAAGCTTCTCAATGAGGCGGCGAGCAGGACTGGCATGGATAATACTTGGCGCTGCCCACCTTTCGATCGCGCACTTCACAGGTACTACAGGAACTGGGTCATCCAGCGGGATGAATTTGTGCGGGACTTCTGGCTTAGATTTGGAGAAAATGAGTATGAGGAAGACGTGTTGAATCTCGGTACGTCGCGTACAAATTGGAAATTTAAATGAACACAGAATCTAATCGGATTATAATATAGCATGGCATCGCTGGGTATTACGAGAACACGCTGGGGTTTCCCTGACCCAGGAGGAGGTGACAAATGGCATCAGTGCTGCAGAATTCATGGAAGGGTTGATCGTCGATGCAAAAATGGGCAGCTTTGAATGGAGTGAAGTCAAACAAGTACGTTGTTGTGTTACCTCATAGAATCTCGGCCAATAAATGGAATAGAACCATCCGAAACCTGTCGCAATGAACTTCGAGGTGAGTCCCGTCCACCGCAAAGCCGTTACAGAGTACTGTTTGAACGAACCCACTAGGCCTTGAACACATCCACAACCATCATTACCACATCAGTCCCAATCTCAGGAGCGCCCGCATTGCGAGGTCCAGGGGGAAATATGTTGGCGGCACCTACCGATGATTCCGTGCGTCGCGGCATTCGTGTTTTCCGTGACTTTATCTGATCTATGTTAGCACCCCGTGTCGAACAAAGATGTAAATCGGGGATATACTTCGAGTCTTACTCACCCCTTAGGTCATCTAATCGTGGACGATGAACGCCGGGGCATGCAGACGGACGAGCTGGGGGTGAGTAAACCGGCGGAGAGGCTGATGAACGCGCTCGTACGGTATGCACCCGGAAAATCAATCCCGCCTCGTGCGCGTAAGTTCCCACCCTGGCATGACGAAGAAACGGAGAAAGATCCTTTCAAGTTGTAGGAATGTACATACCGTGCTCCGTAGTCCACAGGCAGAATGTTGTTTTGTTTCTGGCGATATAATTGCTCTTGACGACGTGGGAGCGCGTTGCTGATCTGACTCGACAAGAAGATCAATTTAGTCGCGCTCTGAGTTCCAGTCATCGTGGCGTGACTGGGGAGCTGGGTTGTGTCGGTTGATACGTATAGGTCCCACTAGTTTTCGCCCTGGTTACCCCTGCTGAGAGTATCCAACATCTGAGTGAAATTATCGGGAATGTCAGCAGCGTTGGGGCGGCAAGAGGCTGGGGCGTGGTGGTATCAGGTGTCGCAGGGTGCGACACAGATCGATGGGCCGGAAGGGACGGCGGTGGCCGGGGAAGGAGGCAGGGTAGATGCGGGGCGAGATGGGGATGGTAGTGAGGCTTGGAGGATGCGGAATGCGGTCCAGGAGGGTATGTCGGGTACGGTTGGGCGGGATCATATGTCGACTGGAGGCGCGGAGTCAGCAGGTGACGAGAGGAAGATAAAGCAATGAACAAAGGTGATACAGTGACGAAAAACGGGCATTCGAACTTCGTGCAGGGATGGTGCGTACGCGAGGAATATGTAAACTCACCTGAGACGGGGCTGAGCGCGGTTCCGAGATAGAGACGCGCTTGTGCGACAGCTGCTCGGGCGTAAGCGCGGTTCAAAAATGCCGCTTTTATTGCAAAGCTGCCCGCATTTTCCAGCAAATATGAAACAACGACAGCAGCGGACGCACCAGTTCACCCGCCGAAATCTTCGAGCCGCGCCAAGTGGCCGTCTCCGTGGGGCAACACTTGAAATGCCAGCTGCACGAGGTCGCTGGGATTAATCGACGCATCGTCCGTGTGCTCGATGTGGATTGCGGCGGCTGGCTGAACGGCGGCCACGGTATCGGTGGCGTTATTGGCGGGCGACTACGCCGCGTGCCCACTACAAAGTCACGAACGTCTGCGGTCCGCACGCGTATTGGGGATAGGGAGCGAGGGTGGCGTATCCAGAATGTGGCGGCGGCGGGTACGCGTAACCACCGGTGTAACCACGCGAATACAAGTCGTAGTCGTAGCCATAGTACTGCGGCTGTGTTGGCGAGAACGAGCGACGCACCGTAGGCGTAGAGGTGGCGCTGGGCTCGCGGGACGAGGTGGATGGCGAGGGCATCCTGGCTGAGAATTGAGGATAGAGGGAGTCCTTCGGTTGGATTGGATTGAGCAAGTGGTCAATGCTGGAAAGCGAGCTCAAGAGAGGGCGGCGAGATAGATAGTGGTGGTTACTGATCAACCACCTCAGGATCATTCCGTTCCCCGCTGATCGGAGCACACCTTGCCGGTGCGGCATCGCTCAGCGACATGTTCAACCGAAATCTTTTCATGAATGTGTTTTGGAATTGAGGTCCCTTTTTTGTACCCTTCGTATCTCATGCCATTGGGGTTGGAAGCCCGATCGAAATTACTTCAGTTTGAGCATGGGTATTACGACCTTCTAGGGCGATTTCCGCTTACACTTGTTGGACAGCACTGGCGATGGAAGTCACGCACCAGGTCGGTGTTAAGCTGTGAGAGGACACTATTGAGGGTGAAATGCTAGGGATCGGTCAGGTATCTTGACTTTTCGCGACAAGTTGTAAGCAGTGGTTACCGAAAAAAAGGATGTAAACCGTTGAGGATGGTGACGTCCAGTCCAAGCCATGCTATGGCATACAGCTCATCTTAGTTGTTGCTCTTTCTATATCATCAGAGAAGATTTGAACGCTGAATGCGTTGCTACCGACTTTGATGGGGACGAGGCGCCGCCACGGCGCGGAACGTGAACGGACTCAAATCCGCTGACTCGTCGGTGGGATGCTCGTGTACTTGAAATAGGCCCATGGCATAACGCGATGAGGGAGATAAAAGTTTAAAAAAACTCCGATGATCGCAGCGATAATTACAGGGAATCGGTGGATATGAACATGAAATGGAGGAGTTGAAAAGTGACTCGAGGTTATCGATTTCGTTATCGGTTTCGAGTGCCCGTTGATGCAAAACGGTATCACCGTTCTGAATCGAGCTCGAGGATGAATGGAAGCTTCGAGGTTAGACGAATATTGAAGCACGGCCAAGGGTTTAAATCGACCATCGAAAGGCACACAGGGTCACGCTTGAGAATCGCGATTGATATTTGCAAGTCCGGAGGCTCCATCCAGGTACACAGAAGATAGGTTTATTTGGTTGCGAAAGATTCTCAGGTGGGACCGCGCAACGGATAATTTTGTAGAGGCCGAGTATCGTCCCGCGATTCCGACCGGAGGCATCGATGCTCGACTGTGGGGTGACAACGCGCAGGCCGCGGAGGATCAAGAGAGATTACAGCAGAAACCGGTAGCAATACGACCGAGCATCCCGGCGAGAAGAAAACAGAGAGACGTCGAATCTGTGTGACGACGCAGAGTTGAAATGCGTTCATGACCGTTGAGATCCGATGCGGATTCGCAGGATAGAAATTTGCGGCTACAACGAATTTCGCCGAAACAACGGCAACAGTTTAAGTGTTGTGCGTACCATATCCGGCAGGTAGGAGTATTTGGTGAGGAACTCCCTCCGAACTGTGAAGAGCGGATCGCGTGCAAGTGGCAAATTGAAGAAGAGTTACAAGGCATTGATTACCTGGAAGATGATCTCGATTCGGACGGCAAGTCTGTTGCGCCGCTCGAGACGCGGTGGTTGCTTGCACATACAGCTCCCCAACACGAACGGAGTCTGCGTCCAGGATGACAGATGCTCTTTAAAATACCGGAGGACCTAGATATCTCGCGGCTCGGGGAGCATGATAAGAAGATGGAAGTCGGTGCGCAAAATTGCGGGGGAAACCCCGTTGAACGAACCATGTCAAAGAACGGGAAGGCTAATGAACCATTGGTTCGCCACTACAGAGAATTTCGAAACACGCGCCGTGGGCTTTTCCGAAACAAATGCTCATCTGCCCAAAATGTCTCAACCAGCCGGGGCGGGATGCCGGGGAATACACGCAGTAACTGGGACGGACTGTCAGCAGAGGAGTTACCGTCCGCGAAGGACCGTCCTGTTCCGGTGTGCCTGGACAGGGAGTGATCGAGACTGTTATAGACAGTTAAAGAGTGAGGCGGATGTACCTAGAATGCCACAGGTACAACAGTGGCTCGCAGGGCCCAACTGAAATGTGAGCTGCAGAAGTCAGTAACGACTCAGGATGAGGACGACGCGCCGTCGTCCGAGTCTCGTTTATAAATGGTCAGCTTTTGCTGGTAAATCGGACTGCAAATAGCGATTAGTGAAGGAGAATAGTAGGAGAGCTTCCGGCGACATACATGCGCGATAGCATTGGTGTACTTCACGGTACTGCCCATATTTTACGCGTGGGTTATGTTCGCATACTGGCGCAGCGTTGGCGCGTCGTTGGCGCGTCGAAGGTGTGTTTATCAGCACTGCGCGCCGCGGCCGTCGCTTATATCCCAGTGGGCCGTTGTTCGTGGCTCAGAACCATGTCGGTTTGGGCGAGGGATGCGCCGCGACACGCTGAGGATTTGTGACTAGCACAGTGCGTGCCACGGCATAGGAATCAATGGAGTCTAACTATTGTTCTTGAATACAAAGTGTGGGCTATACGATGAGTGCGAGTCGGGGAGGAATAGACTGAGACGCACATCTACACTGCCAGCTCCAGTTGTGTCTCCCAGAATGATCACGAGTGCGTTCTGCTGGCGCAGCGTGAAGATGGTCCCGTCGTTGTCGGCCTGGCGGATACAATGGGATATGTGGATGGAGTCGCCGCCAGCTTGCCGGCGAAGAGCGGCTGTAGGTGGCGGGCAGGATGACATCGACATGGGGAGTCGGGAGGATGGGCGGCAGATGAGGGGGCATAGATGATAGACGCGGAGGGCATGGTTGAGTGCTTGGGCTGACGGCGCGGCTAGGTTACCATGTCGTTGTTCGCATGCGAGAGGACAACGCTTGCGAGAATGGTGGAGAGCTCAGTCTTGAGCTTGGGACCGTCGAGCGCCGGTGAAGACAGGCAGGCAGACTAGCGTGGAGGAGTAGGAAGTATGGGAGCAGCGTGGTGTGGAAGTGGCGTAGGCTTGGACGACAGCGACGATGCGAGGATCTGGAACGAGGAAGAAGAAAGAAAAAGCAATGCGTCATCAATCGTGCGGAGTTTGAAACACGAGATCAATCTCGATCCACTTCCACGTTTTCTCTTCTTCCCACAACATCGTTGGCAGCCTTGCTCGTCTCTGGGCGCCTAGCCCCGTCGCCACAGAACCGAGACCCGTTTCAACTACCCGTTAAAGCAGGAAGAAGGCCTTTGAGAGCGCCGTTGCTGGCACTGTTCTCGCCCCCACTCTGAGCAGCGGGACTTGTCGTTCCCACTCCCAACGCGAAGCAAAAATCTTTTCGCATGCTGTTCTGGTTCCCTACACCGGCGAATAGTCAACCTATTTGCAGGACATGCTCACATTTGCGCAAACCCATCTTGCCTTTCTCAGAACACGACGCCCATTTCCCCGTGCTTCTCACTACTCTTTCTCCCCCGTTCGCTGGCTTCGCATGTGGCTCCGCAGCCTCTAGCAACCACATTGTGGCGTCAAGCGAGAATTCTGCTAAGCGATTGGGCGCGAGGTGGATGCGAGCGGGAGCGACGCAGCAGTGGATATGTTTTGACCTCGTGAGTGCCTATCTCTCTGTTGACTCTCGTTATGTCTTTTCCCATTCGCACTTCTCTGTGTGTCCGTTCTTTGAATGCCTTTCTGGCCTTTGTTTACCGCCGTGCTCCTGTTTCGATTCGTTATCGCCTTGGGTTGTTTTACTTCACCGTCTTCCTCGACTCTGTCAGCAGCATAGAAAATCCGGTGTTCTGCACCGCTGCCGACTTACAATCAATGCCAGCTGCTCCCTCTCATGAAGTCCCGGCGTCACCATCTCTGCGATGCGGGAATCCAGAGGTCCGTGTGATTCCTTTCCTCCATCCACTTCGAGACTTGCTCCAAGTCTTTTCGCTTTCAACGCATTCGATTCCTCTCTTTCGTGTTCTCGCGACTGTGATGGTGCACTCTGCGTCGCCTTTGCAATGCTGCCGTGTTGGGGCCGATGCGTGATGCAGTGTGGGCAAACGTGCCTGGTGTCTCGGCATCTCGATGCTACCTGACTGGACAGATGTTTTACAGATCCAGCGTCTTTTTTCCCCCAAGCGTAATCTTCTTCATTGCCGTGCGGATTTGCTCTGCCGACATCGGCTTACCTCCTTCGATTTCGACGTCTGCAATCTCGTTCGCGGTCCCTCAATCTCTGACATTACCGGGCTTACCTGCCGTTGTTCATCGTACGCAATGCACATTGATGTTGCAATGCAGCGGTCGAATCCCTTTGCTGGGACACAGCACTTGTTCGCGCAACAGGACCCCCGAGATAACCTCACTGCGGGTCGTTCCATGACAGTATGTAGGTCCTCTCGATTGATCCTGTATTCCTCGTTGATTCCGGTACCTGCACTGGTTGTTTGTTCCGTCTTTACATGTCGGTCAGCGTCTGCCGTGTGCCATTCCACATTCCGTTCATCTGCTTTGACTATGTTCTCTGATAGACAGCTGTGTATTGCGTTCACAGGACACCTTCTTTTGGGATACTGACAAGCAGTATGCACCATGCGTACGTGTGAATTCCAAGGGCACATCCACGTCCTCTCGAGGCAGGCGTGCCTCACCAGCTGTGTACCCAGTTGCACGCGGCCGAAGGTGACGTTGGCCGTGTCAGTTGGTTTTCTCTCTCTTGACCCTGGTATAAATTGCGACAGGAGCTGTGCAATTCAATTTCACGCTCCGGTTCATTAGCATATGTTCTCATTTGGCAGTAGAGTGCAATCATCAGACTTTCCTTGAAACAAGCCCCAAGATAACTAATTGTTGAAAGGCTGATGGGTCTGGAATTGTTTTGTGGATGCGAAATTCAATGACTGACACATGGTCCCGCTTGCTTAGATGCGGTGGCTGTTAGTTGGATAGTACACACATGTATAGTGAGTGCTACAGTGCGGACACCCCGTAAACGTTGAACGAAAGTGATTTGGTGTCAAGAAAAATATTCAACTACAATTACCAAAAAAAAAACGGTTGGAGGTGGAGTTGAAATAATAAAGGCTGCTTTTGCCCCCGTTCAATGTTTGATAGTTGCAGTTGCATGGCTTTGATTTATGGATGGCAGATCAGCTTACTGTGTGCATTTGTGGCAAGTGCGGGAGAAAGTTTAGTTTGGCGTGTGATATAATCGAGAAAGTCAGTGGCTACGCATAGATAATCGAGAAGACAAGTAGATAATTGAAGACATACGCACGTATTGGATAAGTCGGAGGTATTTGAATTACACGGGACAAGATGGAGTCGCGGGAAAGCGCCGGTGGACCGGACGCCGTCGTCAGGGCTAGGGAGGGATTTCTTTTGACATGTGATGCGCTGATGCCACTCAAGGCATCACCGCACCCATATCAGATGCGGATATGCGTGAAGGAACGCCGTTGTGAATATTGCGGAAACGGGAGTTTGCGGGAGGGTTTCGAGTGGCAAATCTAGGGTATTGGTGGTGGTTTTGTAACCCAGTAGCAGAAAATATTGAAAATTAAGTGCGAACAACTTGATTGAGTGGTTAAGTATGGATATACGCACGTATTGGATAAGTCGGAGGTATTTGAATTACACGGGACAAGATGGAGTCTCGGGAAAGCGCCGGTGGACCGGACGCCGTCGTCAGGGCTAGGGAGGGATTTCTTTTGACATGTGATGCGCTGATGCCACTCAAGGCATCACCGCACCCATATCAGATGCGGATATGCGTGAACGAACACGGATGTAAGTATTGCGGAAACTGAGTTGCGCGGAGGATTCGGAGATGATTTTGATGAGGTACGCATCAATCCGGGGAGTTGGCGTGTGATATAATCGAGAAAGTCAGTGGCTACGCATAGATAATCGAGAAGACAAGTAGATAATTGAAGACATACGCACGTATTGGATAAGTCGGAGGTATTTGAATTACACGGGACAAGATGGAGTCTCGGGAAAGCGCCGGTGGACCGGACGCCGTCGTCAGGGCTAGGGAGGGATTTCTTTTGACATGTGATGCGCTGATGCCACTCAAGGCATCACCGCACCCATATCAGATGTGGATATGCGTGAAGGAACACCGTTGTGAATATTGCGGAAACGGGAGTTTGCGGGAGGGTTTCGAGTGGCAAATCTAGGGGATTGGTGGTGGTTTTGTAACCCAGTAGCAGAAAATATTGAAAATTAAGTGCGAACAACTTGATTGAGTGGTTAAGTATGGATATACGCACGTATTGGATAAGTCGGAGGTATTTGAATTACACGGGACAAGATGGAGTCTCGGGAAAGCGCCGGTGGACCGGACGCCGTCGTCAGGGCTAGGGAGGGATTTCTTTTGACATGTGATGCGCTGATGCCACTCAAGGCATCACCGCACCCATATCAGATGCGGATATGCGTGAACGAACACGGATGTAAGTATTGCGGAAACTGAGTTGCGCGGAGGATTCGGAGATGATTTTGATGAGGTACGCATCAATCCGGGGAGTTGACGTGTGATATAATCGAGAAAGTCAGTGGCTACGCATAGATAATCGAGAAGACAAGTAGATAATTGAAGACATACGCACGTATTGGATAAGTCGGAGGTATTTGAATTACACGGGACAAGATGGAGTCTCGGGAAAGCGCCGGTGGACCGGACGCCGTCGTCAGGGCTAGGGAGGGATTTCTTTTGACATGTGATGCGCTGATGCCACTCAAGGCATCACCGCACCCATATCAGATGCGGATATGCGTGAAGGAACGCCGTTGTGAATATTGCGGAAACGGGAGTTTGCGGGAGGGTTTCGAGTGGCAAATCTAGGGTATTGGTGGTGGTTTTGTAACCCAGTAGCAGAAAATATTGAAAATTAAGTGCGAACAACTTGATTGAGTGGTTAAGTATGGATATACGCACGTATTGGATAAGTCGGAGGTATTTGAATTACACGGGACAAGATGGAGTCTCGGGAAAGCGCCGGTGGACCGGACGCCGTCGTCAGGGCTAGGGAGGGATTTCTTTTGACATGTGATGCGCTGATGCCACTCAAGGCATCACCGCACCCATATCAGATGCGGATATGCGTGAAGGAACGCCGTTGTGAATATTGCGGAAACGGGAGTTTGCGGGAGGGTTTCGAGTGGCAAATCTAGGGTATTGGTGGTGGTTTTGTAACCCAGTAGCAGAAAATATTGAAAATTAAGTGCGAACAACTTGATTGAGTGGTTAAGTATGGATATACGCACGTATTGGATAAGTCGGAGGTATTTGAATTACACGGGACAAGATGGAGTCTCGGGAAAGCGCCGGTGGACCGGACGCCGTCGTCAGGGCTAGGGAGGGATTTCTTTGACATGTGATGCGCTGATGCCACTCAAGGCATCACCGCACCCATATCAGATGCGGATATGCGTGAACGAACACGGATGTAAGTATTGCGGAAACTGAGTTGCGCGGAGGATTCGGAGATGATTTTGATGAGGTACGCATCAATCCGGGGAGTTGACGTGTGATATAATCGAGAAAGTCAGTGGCTACGCATAGATAATCGAGAAGACAAGTAGATAATTGAAGACATACGCACGTATTGGATAAGTCGGAGGTATTTGAATTACACGGGACAAGATGGAGTCTCGGGAAAGCGCCGGTGGACCGGACGCCGTCGTCAGGGCTAGGGAGGGATTTCTTTTGACATGTGATGCGCTGATGCCACTCAAGGCATCACCGCACCCATATCAGATGCGGATATGCGTGAAGGAACGCCGTTGTGAATATTGCGGAAACGGGAGTTTGCGGGAGGGTTTCGAGTGGCAAATCTAGGGTATTGGTGGTGGTTTTGTAACCCAGTAGCAGAAAATATTGAAAATTAAGTGCGAACAACTTGATTGAGTGGTTAAGTATGGATATACGCACGTATTGGATAAGTCGGAGGTATTTGAATTACACGGGACAGATGGAGTCTCGGGAAAGCGCCGGTGGACCGGACGCCGTCGTCAGGGCTAGGGAGGGATTTCTTTTGACATGTGATGCGCTGATGCCACTCAAGGCATCACCGCACCCATATCAGATGCGGATATGCGTGAACGAACACGGATGTAAGTATTGCGGAAACTGAGTTGCGCGGAGGATTCGGAGATGATTTTGATGAGGTACGCATCAAATCCGGGGAGTGACGTGTGATATAATCGAGAAGTCAGTGGCTACGCATAGATAATCGAGAAGACAGTAGATAATTGAAGACATACGCACGTATTGGATAAGTCGGAGGTATTTGAATTACACGGGACAAGATGGAGTCTCGGGAAAGCGCCGGTGGACCGGACGCCGTCGTCAGGGCTAGGGAGGGATTTCTTTTGACAGTGATGCGCTGATGCCACTCAAGGCATCACCGCACCATATCAGATGCGGATATGCGTGAAGGAACGCCGTTGTGAATATTGCGGAAACGGGAGTTTGCGGGAGGGTTCGAGTGGCAAATCTAGGGGATTGGTGGTGGTTTTGTAACCCAGTAGCAGAAAATATTGAAAATTAAGTGCGAACAACTTGATTGAGTGGTTAAGTATGGATTACGCACGTATTGGATAAGTCGGAGGTATTTGAATTACACGGGACAAGATG